>OY728141.1:270625596-271038661 GCA_963277665.1 Viscum album
GGGTTTGGACGAGCCAAGTGGCTTGAGAGGTGTGAGGAATGAGTATAAGTGGTCTCCTTTTATAAGGGAGAGGAGGGGCTCTTTAGGAAAGAGTGAAAGTATTACTTTATAATATAATTATATTCGGTTTATAATAGTCCAAAAATCATTGAGGTCGAATATAAGATGACTCATATTCTAAATAACATCAACAAATAAGAATTGGACAGGTTTTAGATAATATTTTAATCATTATAATCTTATTTATTTAAATGATTTATTAATGAGGTAAACATTGCATCATTATTGTGTTATTAATAATTTAAATTATTTGATGTCTAAAAATTATAAATAAAATATAATAATGTAGGAAATCTTTTTATCTTTCTAATGGATATTTATAATCGAAAATCCAACATGTATAACTCTATGTAAAAATTGTTCTTCTAAAAGATGTAAGCTTATGCCATTTTTATTTTTATTTTAACTTTATTAATATAATGTGTCCCTACCACATACAAGTGGCTCCAAGGGGTCCCCAAATCGACCCAAGGATGCCCATGGTCGGGTATGTGTCCACCAATAAGGTTAAGACACGTTTTAGGGTAATTTTCTATTATTATAATATTATTTTTTAACCCTTATTTACCGGATTTACCCTTTAACCATGATAATTAAAATATTTACCGCAGTAATTATTCAAAATGAGTAAAAATAAAAGTTACCTATTTACATAATTTGGACATCCTGATTACAAATATGTAATCCATTTTTCCAAATTCAAAACACAGAAGTGGCAGAAATTAATTTAAAATTAATTCTCATTGTTAAAATAAAAAGCGTGTTTTTAAGAGATAATAACTATCAAAAGATTGACACTTGTTTATGTCTGGTTTAATTGTGAAATTATGTCCAATGACAAACATTAAATTAAATGGTAAAAATATATTCTAAATATACTTTAAAACCACTCAAATTCACAATTTATCAATATTAATTATTTTGATTAAAAAAGTTGTTTTTAATTAAAATTTAGTAATTTTCACTATTCATCAAAATATAAAAGTTATACGAAAAGTACCAAAATTTCACCCTAGGCTAATTTCGATATTCCGAATCCAAAAATGAAGTACATTTTGAAATATAAAATATATATGATTTCAAAAAGTAGGTATTACTATTCACAACGGCTAGTTTAATTAGTTGTGGTGTGTGTTAGAACTCGAGGTTGCGTACAACACACGCTATCGCATTATTCGAAGGGAAACGTACCGTGGAAGCTTGGGGTGTTAAATTATATCTTAAAACTAATATATTTTGTTATCAAATTTTTATTTCAAGATATTACATTTTTTTTCATTTTTCTCTCTTTAGGTACTCAAGATACCGAAAGAATATATTTAGGGAAAACTGACTTTATTTATATCTTCAGTTAATAATCTATTTTCTTCCATATTAATATTTCCTAAAAATGTTTTCAAGAATATTTTTAATATTATAATATAAATTTTTAAATTAATTTTCAACCATTAATTATTTTTAATTTTTTTTAAAGTAAAATTTTTATCATTTTCCGAATGACGAGCTTTTTGTGTTTTTTAAGTGTCAAAGGAATGTTTTTTTGAATTATAAAAAATGAAAAAAATTTCATGCCATTATAGAAACTCAATTATTTGAAAATTAAATAAAACTTTTACAAGTTAATTTTCAAATAAAATATTTTCTTTAATATTTATAATTTTTTTAGTTTTTAAATAAGCGATTTCAATGTAAAAATGTTATTTTCCTCAAGAAATTTTCTAGTGATCCTTTTAAGGAATTTTCATCTATGTTAAAATAATGTATTGAATATTATTATATACTGAGGATGTAATATAACTATACAATCCACCATATTTATTTTAATTTTTTATGATTATTTTGACTAGGTAAATTATTGAAATTCTGTATGCTAGTTCTTCTAATATGGAAAATTATTGATTTTTAAGGCATGTTGGTAAAGTTATATTGTTTATTAATATGATGAATACATTATAATTATTAATTAATGGGTGGGTCCCAAAATTATATATTCCCTTGATTAATTTGTAGGTATACTGTTACATAATGATTTTTTATTTTTTTTATTCCTTACACATTTATATATATGTCTTGGAATGATGCAATGATGGTATTTTTAAATGTCCTAACATAAGGCCTCGATAATAAGTTTAAGATGTCTAGAATTATATAGTCCAACATTATGAAATAAATTATTTATTATATTATTAAAATATATTTCATATCCATAGATATGTTTCAATCTCAAGTGATTATTTATATGAAATTAATTGATCATTATTTATTCCTGAAATATTATTCATGACTTATTTAGCATTTGTTGTATGTGTTCCCATATCAAGCATCTGATATCACCCATTTATTATGTTTACTTTCCCTAGGATTCCAAGAAATGTTATATGATTTATATTTAGGGTTATTATTGAGATAATAACAGAGTTATCAAATAAAATACAATATTTTATTTTATTTTTTTGAATGAAATGTAAAATTTAAATATGTATTTGGTTTTACAAGACTAGTAAACAATTCCATCCTCTGGGACACAATCAGTTGTATCCAATACCAATGTAATATTTTAACCACTAAATATAGTCTACTAGGATCAATTTATTTATAATACCCCCACCTTAAACATCTTCGATACACATTTTCCCTTAACTATGTCCAAACTATGTGGGTCATCACCCACAAAAAAAACTTAATTATACAGTTTACTGTATACCCTCATGGTTTTATAAACCATATTCAAACCATGAAATATCCACCATTAAAAAATATAGTGGTTCCATATGTACACTTATATGATTTTACCAAATTGAGATCATGTCATGCTCCAATACCCCAAGCCAAAAGGCCTCATATAGTTTATTCTAGATTTTGCATGGTTTGGACCAAAGCATGTCCTACCCATTCACACTAAACATGAACCTACAAAATGAACTAAAATAACCCATTAATTTGACATCCCTAATTATTTAACCTTAATCATGTATATTAATCATGAAATAGAGGTAAAATTCCAAAAATTCCAAAAATTTCCAACTAAAACTCTTAGGAATTTAATTTCCCCAAAATAATGTAAAAGAAAACACAAATTTGCCTTTGGTAAAAGTGGAATAAAAAACCTCAAAATATACAAACCCAAATTAATGTAGTGGGAGTGGTTTGGGAATGACTTGAGAAGATCCAAAAATCAGGAAAACTATAAATAATTCCATATCCCCCAAAAGAACCATCAAAATAATTAACCAAAGATAAAAAACCATAAGCAATATCCAGACCACAACCATTAAAAAAGAAGCTTTATAGAGTTAAGATTCAATATAGGTCTCCCCAACATTTAGGATTCACCTAAAATAGTGGATAAAATCCTCTATTAATAGAGTATCAATGTGACAACTATTATTCCAAAAATCAACAAATAAGACAAAAAATTCTATCAACTGTAATCAATAATCAAGAAAATGGATCAACCCCAAAAAGGAAGCACATTGAAAAATAGACATATGAATGACCATGAAACTAAACCAATGAATCCATCACATAATAAGATATTTAAATAATAAAATAGATTAAAGATATAAACAATATAGAATATCATGGTCCTAGCCTCAGACCACAAAACTTCATTAGAGGGTAACATGGACCAAGCTCACATAACACTGAATCATGGAAGTCCTGATGGAAATCCCAACCCGATAGCTTGCATAGTTTAACCAATAACACCCACACATCTTAGTTAAATATTCAAACAACTTATCCTTCCCTATATTCAATTAATTAAATCCAAAATCATGCATGTATTTTATCTCAAATTTAGCATCATAAATCAACTACAAAAATAAAAATAAAACAAAGAGGCTTGGAAATACCAAACATACCACTTCTCACACAAAAGTGTAACTCCCCATTCAAGATTTAACTATGGGGGTGGGGAGTGGGGGTGGGGTTGAATCAATTGTAATATTTTATAAATTATTATTGTTAAACTAAAAGACTTTGAATCATTAAGTTAATGATCTACATAATTATTTCTCATAGAGTCACCTAGTATATAGAATAATGTAGAGAGAGTCTGACACACATGATTTAAAAGGTTCAATTAAAATATCCCACTCCTTTCCATGATAGGTTGGTCTTCCCAATCATGTATTCTTACACAATCAATATAAGAAGATACAAACAAGGATTGTCCTAGTCCAATAAATAGAGAGTTACACTGTGTTCCAGCTCCGAAGACACATAAGAGAGTCGTGTATATTCACATTACCCCACATATGATCAAAAAAAATATATTTATGTCTACCCTTTGTTTTTATTACCCCACTTGAAAAATTATCCTCCTACTTTAACAAACTATATATATTGGTTTGCATGTGTAAACCATTAATTATATAAACCAAGGTCTTCTTTAGTACATAGAAACCTAACTTTCTCAACTTTACAGTTATTTACACGATATGGTTCTCCTTGACACTTTGAAAACTCAACCATAACATGCCTCTTTTTTATTCCATGACTTCAAACTAAAAACTCACTCTTTTATCTCTTAGATATAGTGATGTATCAATCTCTCAGTATTTCAAAATTCTCATTCTCAATATTGAGAGTTCTCACACTATATTTCTCTATTTTCCTATATATTTTATATCCATAGTATTTTTAATGGTATTTCCATATTCAAAATATGAAAAATACACCATGTTTCATTCAATAGACAATCTTCTCACAAAAATCTTGAAGATATATCCAGTTTTAATTCTTCTTTGAAATGTTTTAAAACATAATTTGAGTCATCCCATTTAAATTTGTTGAAGACTTGGGTATTTTCCTCTTCTAAATCCTCAAAAAATCCACTTCATTTAATTCCTCTAGAATCTCCATCCACATGTTCATCAATTCATGAAAATGAAGTGGATACATTGGTTTTGGGGGTGGAACTCATCTCAGAATCCAACTTTTCCCTTTACCTGTCTTCCTTTATCTTTATCTTGAATTATAACCATTTGATTAGTCATGATATTTTGAATCCATGAAGATCAACTCACTTTTTACCATATTAATTATATTTTATATTTATTTCAAATATTTAATCTAAATATTCCATATATTTTTCAATAAAATTTATCCTTAAATGTTTTCTTTAGTGTAATGTTTCTTCAAAATTTTTCTAATTTCACGATGCTTATGCAGATCATGATTATGGATATAATTCTTACAAAACCTCAAGAATAATGTTTACATAGATGAAGATACTTCTTGCACACATATATATTGATGCTTATATATAGGAATATAATTTTTAATGAAATGGAAAATGATTCTAACCCAGGTTATATGATACTTATATAGATATTTTTGATTATAATCATGATGCTTATGCCGGTCTATCCTGATGGGCATTCATATACATTTCTAAAATTCCTAGACTTCAATTATTATAAACCATAACTCATTAAAATAATTTATAAGGATTATAATACCCTCAAAACCCATCTCAAAATATCTCTTCACATTATCCAAATTTTCTACATAATATGATAAATCATTTTATACATTTAACACTCCATGTATGGTTTCTACACTTCTTTAAGCCAAAGTATTCCACTTTTAGCTTGTCCCTTCAATATTTCTTAGAGCTAGATTTCTCCAACTTACATTAAATGTTATAGACAATAATTTGATATCATTTAACACTTAACATGGACATCTAGATTAGTTCCATAATCCTCAAAAATGAAATTATCCTTTGTATTGAATCCATCCAAGTGAGATCTCAAGATTCAACCTCAAAATTTAGTGAATAATCATGGTTTCCTTATCAAGCATGCCATATAATTCCAATTCAATCTTCTAAATCCCACAATGTTAAACCCTTGAAAGTCCTATAAAAATAAAAAATTTCTTTTATCAAACACATATTGAATTATCTTATTCACATCAAAAACTATACCTATTTACAAAAAATATGTTTCATTCATGGGAACATTAATACCCCATTTGAATTTTTTGGAAATAAAATAAAAATAAATGGTTAATTTTTGTTCTTATTCTCCCCATTATTGGTAATAAATACCAATAAAATGTTGGTATCTTATATACTCAAAATTTTATTCACATACCTTCAAGTAATTTTATTATAATCCTTTTATTAAGAACCACATATTTATCCACTGATGACATAAGAATGGAACCATGAAAAAGATCCTTTAGTTAGTAGACAATTATTATACATAGGCTATCTTTTTTTAGAAGAAAAGATTGATTTAACTAAGGTTTTAATTACTATATATAAAATCACATTCATTTGATACAAACTCAAATTCTCAATTCTTAAGGAAGATCATAGAATATTTAACTAAAATATATAACTTACAATCATCTTCAAAAAATATATTATAAATTTCAAGTGAAAGATAGTTTTACTCCCCACTTTTTTCATCCATTGATAAGCCAACATACCCATCATAAATTTTTTTGACATATAAAATAATGGATCTACGTGTGATTGAACTACCATAGTATTGACCTTTTCAAAAGTATCTAGAATTTTAAAATTCACTTTATAAAATCTCCACATTTATTTTTTATCCCCATTAATTAATTAACTCACTTCTACTTTTCATGGTAGATTTGATAATTAATAAATACAATATTCTTTTGTATTAAGTGTGAAAAAAAATCAATTTTATCCTTTAATTACCTTTATTTTAGTGAGGGAA
Source organism: Viscum album (assembly GCA_963277665.1). Taxonomy (NCBI): domain Eukaryota; kingdom Viridiplantae; phylum Streptophyta; class Magnoliopsida; order Santalales; family Viscaceae; genus Viscum; species Viscum album. The sequence goes on from OY728141.1 coordinate 270,632,361, forward strand.
ATATTTCTTCCTTATAATTAAAATTAAGGTTGAGAGTTTTCTATCAACCTAAGACTCTCACTTTCAATAAACTCTTCATGGTAAGATATTTTTTAAATTCTATTTTCTATAATGAGTATTAAAGTATATAATTTTATATTTCTTCCCTCGAAATACTTATTTTTATGGATTAGTTTTCTCCACCATAGTTTCCAAGGAAATTGTTTTGTATGAATCTTGAATCTTGTTCCTTAGAAACTATTCTTAGGATGGTAAAATTTTCACATATTTATTTTTTCTATGCTTAGTCTTTCCACACCTTTTAAAAACATTTCCTTGAATTTTTTTTATCATAGATTGAAGAGAAATTATCATCATCACATATCTCTTATTTTGAAACCAATTTTTTTCCTTTGTAAATATAATTGGGTTTTACGTTCTCTATTTTCTTATCTACTTCCCACTGATCTTAATAAATTGTTTGGAATTATTTCTTGACACTCTTATCTTATTTATTATTTTTCACAAGACCTATTTGTAGTCTTAGTATTGAATTATTTTTCATTTGTTTTCTTATGATTTATCTTATTATTCACCCCATAGGGAACTTATTTAGGGATAATAGTCATGTAATTATCTCTTCTATGACCTTATTGTTCACATTTTACACAAACCCCTCCTAAATACTCAAACATATTTTCTATGGATAGATTTATTGTGGACCTAGTCATTACTTTCATTATTTGATAATTTAACCTCCTCTAATCACTAAAGACCCACATTGGTTCATTAATATTCTCTAAAAAATACATATTATTCTACAAATAGTAGTATTTGTGTCCATACCTTACATATAACCATTAAATTTCTCTAAAACTTGATCATTCATATTCAATATAAACCAATAGATTTTTTTGAGGCTATCCTCCATCAAATAAAGCCTTTCTTTTTCCTATGGGAAGTGGTATATTTGGAATATTACTATATTATTTTAATAAAAAATAGAAACTATAAATTTTATTATTGGCACAAATAGGTTTATCCAGACTTTTATCACTAGAACTGTTATAAATTGGAATTTTATTTTCAGATAGATTAGGTGTAATTTTTACTTCATTAATAGAAAATATCATTTCACCAGCTTATCAGGATTAACCCCTAACATCAACATCCTCTTAGAATTATTATAGAATATTCCTAAACTCATTTTTTGATATAATAAAAATATATTGTGTCTTCCATAGCTCCTATTCCCTAGCATCAAACCTTTATTCAAAATATCTCACAATATTTTCTTACTAAACCAGCATAAATTTACTTTTATTAATCTCAATAACATAAGATATTTATTTATTATCATATTACTAATTTTCAAAAACTATATTTTTATCTTCTATTACTAAATATATATTTTATTTCCTAATCTGTGTAATATACCCGAGACATGATTTCAACTTACCTTTTAGTTACCACTGTAGTGTTATCTATTCTTATACATAATCAATTATAGAGCTATTAAATCCCTTATCAACATGAGAAAATATATTTAATTCAACATCTAATTAATTTATTGATTATTCACCTTTTACTTTATTTCCCATTAAAATTATTTTCTTTTTATTGAAATATTTCTTACTTTAACCCTTTTTCACTTTTGAGATTTTTTATCCTCCTTATATATTTTAGATTCTTCAACCTTATTACTTTGGTTGTATTTGAAAAAATAACCAATGTCACTACAGTTGTTCCTTTCCAATTTCTATTATTATTTTTCTTGAGAGAAAAATAATAATTTTTTTGATATCTTTATCATCCTCATCATTATCTGATTAATTTTATTTTATAAACACTTATATCAATTTTCCTTTTCTCATGGACTTAAAATACATCATATATTTTTATTTCTTTTTGAAAGATATAGCCTATATTATCGCATAAGAAATGATTATATTATGTAATTCATATACTGTTAAATATTCTTTATATTCCACAGATGATATTTTTGGTTAAAACTAAACTTGAAAATTCCTTTTCAAATTTTTAACAATCGTGTAATCATTTAACTTCTCACCAAAACTTTGAATGTTTCTCACAATATCACGCACCCTTGAAAAGTATTATTAAATGATCTCTTCATCAAATATATTTATGTATTTAAATATTCACCTCAAAACAATGAATTTTGATTTATTGACCTTGATGTTTCCTTCATAACTACTCTATAATTTTTCCCGTATCTCTTTAGCAGTTTGAAGACCTATTAATTTTTCATATAATTTTTTTATAAAGGAATCAAAATGGAATTTTGTGGTTTTTAATATACCTCTAGGTTTCTATTATTTGAGAATGATATAGGTTCTCCTTCAGAAATGGGTAGAAATTTTAAATACCCAAACTTCTCATACATAAATATCACACCTTAATAGATGAATATTCATTACATAACATGAATATCTATACTAGAATCATTTAGGGTTAGTGACCTTGGAAACTTATAAACCTAGATAACTGGTTCATAGGTGAACAAAATATTTTCCCACTAATTTCTTCCAATCTTACACCCTTCCTAGACTTATTACACATACAAAATTTCTTCATAACTGAGTGAAGAAAACATAAAAATGGGTGATCTCAGATGGTCAATAAGGGGAAATAAGGGATATATGAAGAATTAAATAAGAATAACATTATCATAAGGGTATGATAACATGATATTAACATTTTAAAATCATACCATATATATAATAGATCATAAACTTGATTCATGACATAAATATTGAAAATTTATAAGACATGAATCATAAAGAAATAAAATTATATAATCCATGAAAGCATAACATTGGAATAAGACATATATTTTTCACATACTCATAAGCATTAAAAATAATTTCCTTAGTATTAAAGACTCATTTCCAACACTATCATAGTGGATTGTGTTAACTCCCTAAACCATTTTAGTAGTCAAGGTTCACTCCCAAGACTATAATAGTAGATTGGGTTCACTCACCAAGCCATCATTATAGTCATTGTTAAATAACATGACTATCACAATGGAAAAATTCCATTACTGAACTAGTTTCACTACCCATTATATTCCTATTTATACCATGGGATCTAAATATTTCGCCAATTTATTATAGGGTGATATAGGTCCCCCCAATCACATAATGAAAATAATTCATATGTATTCCATAGGATCATAAAACATAAATCATATCAAAACACTTGAAAATAAACAAGTTTGATAAATATTTCATCATATCATAACCTTTGTAAAAAGAAATATGTTTCATAAATATTTCATTATTTAATCATAGGAAAACCCATCGAAACAAAATGGGTTTTATGGAAATATTATCATCATAATCATAAAACAACCAAACAAATAATAGGTATAATATTAATTTATTATATAACTAATAAAGAATATATAACATATAAGTATGTCATTCTATATATAAAATGTTTTTTAAAGATCACTTGGTACAATTATTGCCGAAAATAACCTTTTCACTTTAAAAATCACTTTTTTTTAAACTAAAGGTTAAAAAAACATTATCAAATTACCGTTTTTCATTTTTTTGAATCATATAATTTAATCTTTAAAACATTGACTTTTCATGATGTTGGAAAATTCTATTCATTTCATACATGTTAAAAAAATATTCCTTTTAAATTTTTGATAAAATCCAAACAAGCCTTGTTTTTTAAAACAACATGAAGACTCCTTTTAATTTTTTTAAATTAAAAACTAGGGTAAAATTGACTTTAAAAAATTATATAGGAACATTAAATCATTTTTATATATTTTTAGAAAACATGGATATGGAAGAAAAATGGGTTTCAACCGATGTGAGAAATAAAGTTGGTTTTATTTAAAAACATTATTTTGAAATACTGAGTACATAAATAGATGAAAATTAGGAGAAAACATGTATTATATTTAAAAACTATAGGATTATAAAATTTATTAAGTTATTGTGAAATAGATCATAATATTTTATCATATAAAGAATATTCATAAACAATCCCGATAGACAATGAGATTGTAACATCAAAACCTTACCACTTTGGTAACATTTGTATCATAAGACCCATGAAAGAGATCACCATAGATGGATATTTATATCCCATAATTTCCATATAATAATTGTAAAAAAAATAAAAGGAATTTATACAATGCATAAAAGAAACAAGTTCTTATATAAGGCATGCGTGCCATAAAAATAAAAGTAAGATGAAAATCCCTTACTAATTTGGTAATATCTTGAATCGTAATCCTTTTTAATGAATAACATAAATGGAAAATTTTAATATTATAAAAAAAATTAATTATATAACATGTAAAATGGGAAATATACACACCACACAAAAGAAATTATTGGTGATTATGTCATATGTTTCCCAGAAATAAAACATAGACTATAAATCCCATACCTTAAGTATTGAATTCCCCCACACACATTAAAACCTCATGTATAATAAATATAGGTTTATTATAAATCAATTTAGGAATAATAATTTGATATATCATACTATATATGATTTTCTTATGACCTTTTATTACCCATTTAATAAAAATTCCTCATTAAAACCACATTTTAGGTAATAACTACTTTATTTTTCATGTATGTTTTGATTCGATATTTTCAGTATTTTTACTTTTTTTATAGTTACATAATATATATAATTTTAACCATATTATAAATATAATATATATTTGTTATATATGTATTTTGAGTAACCCATAAAAGTTAGAGATATAAAATGAATTACACCGTTCATGGAGATTGTATGCTATACATTGGCATAAACACTCCTTCCATTTTCTTGAAAGATGAAATTACAAAATGTTAAATAATATATCACCTTTTAGGAATAATATTTATGTTATATATATCACATATAATCCTTAAATTTACCCTTATTACCTTTCATATAATGTATAAGTAAAAAAATCACATCGATTTGCGAGGTGGTATTATTCCGTATACACAAGTGACATTATCATATTCCGAAAAAATGGAAGGTAAGGATATGCGATTTTATAATCAAATAAGTACAATAATATAAAAAATATAATATATTAACATTAAATTCATCATTATATCCATCCATGATAGGTGGTGATGGAAAATGAATAACATTGGTTTGTGAGGCGGTAGTCCACTATACACATGATTGATGGTTTTTGTTTCCCTTTTGATAGGATATGAGATAGATGTAGGTAATTAAATTAACATTATAAAATCATTGAATATGTTATATAGTAGTGTTTTTATATTAAAATATTTTAAGAATATTTTAAGGAGGTATAATAAGAATTAAAACAAAAACACATGTTTATGAGTTTTACCTCTTCTTTAGAGAACCTCTTTAGGCTTATACCTAAAGGATTATTAGAAGGGGTTTATAAAACAAAATAAGGCCTATAATATGTGTGGAGGGAATTAAGTAATGTATTTGGGAATTTATTTCTCAAACCAAATGGTTTTAGAAGTTTTAATAGGAGAGAAGAGTGGGTGGCCTTTTATAAGTGGGGAAGAGAACACACATGGAATTTTTTAAAGGAATAAAGTGTACCCATGTTTTGCAGATGAAAAAGACTAAAATAATGGATCATTATAAAACCTTATATGTTATAAGTTTTTAATATAGTCATATAATGGTATTTTTACATGTTTATAGTTCATTTTAACACTTTTATTTTTAGTTTGACCCCCGATAAACTCGTTTAACCTCAACTACAGTACTTAGTTTTTACTATTTTTACATTTTATTTTGAACTATAATTACGTTAAAATTATTATATAATATGAATTATTATTATTAAAAATATGTAATAAATTTTTAAAAATTCTATTCAAATAATTATAAAATTTTAATTTAACATTAAAACCGTAGACAAGACGAAAAAATGGGTTTCCAACGAATTTTTTTTCGTAAGTACAGAAAGTCTTAATATCAGAATTAAATATGAAATTAATTATAATGATATAAATTGGATTCATAAATATATAGTTTAAATAAATATACTTTTAAAAAATTTATAAAAAATATGTATCTTTTTAAATTATTTAAAATAAAATACCTTTTTTAATAAAAATATGTATTTTTCATTATTCATCGAAAAATTAATGTTTTTAGAAAATTCTCAAAAATTAACCCTAATACAATTTTTAAAATTTAATTTCAAAAATGAAGTTATTTTTTATAAAATAAATTTTCTAAATTTATCCTAAATTAATTTTATTATTTTTCACAGAAATAAATGAAAATCAATTTTTTTTAGAAAATAGTGTTTTCAAAGCATGTAAATACTTTTCTAAAAATTATGCACTTTTATAGAGATATATTTTATTTATCTAAAAAATTTATACCTAATATTCATAATATTTTTATTCATATTCATTCTATCAAATTTAATAGCTATATTTTAATGTTGAAATTGAAATAATAATATTAATAGTATATCAAGATTTTTTAAAACTCTGTGTTTCACGTAACACAATCTATTTAAGAAATTAAATTTATTCAAAAAAAATATTTCATAAAATATTTAGGTGTTACCTTATACCCCCATTAAAATGAATTTATCACATAAAATTCCATTTATTTTCTAAAAAACTAAATATAATTTTGCCTCATTATATTCTTAGTTTCCTGCGTAGCTACCTTAAACTAGTAGTTTCACCACCAAAATTTGACCAGGTGAGAGGTATTGTTTCCTATATTTTTTCTCTATGATCTAGAATATCCATCATTTATTCCTTATAAGAAATATCATGCTCTAGTGGTATAACCTATGAGTTCAATTTATATAATGTATTAGGTATTTACTTTCTTAATAGAAATACATGGAATGCACCTTGAACTTGAGATAAATTCAGTGGTAACACAAAACGATAAGATACTATCTTGATATGATCAATAATTTCAATATGGACCAAAATATATACGTATAAAATTTAATTTATATCATAAAAATATTTAATCCTTTGGTTACACTTTGATCAATTTCTAATTCATCCATGAAATGAATATTCATGATGAATTCTTTCCATGCCTAAAGTACTAAAATCATCAAAGTATCCATAATTAATTCTTTCAGCCTCTAAATATATTCAAAAACCAAAATATTTATAAAAACTTATCCAAAAATATCCAAAGTTCAAGTTAATCCATTCCATTAATAGTTAAACTTAAGTTTCCTCCAAGTATGGCCAAAATTGAAATCCAAAAATTTAGAAAGAAGGTCCCTAAATTTCTAAAATAAACTTATCATTAATCCCCAAAACAAAATGAATTAGCTCTTAATATCACATACCAAATATGTGAATACATTTTTTTTACATTCTACTAAAATTTATAATATCCTTAATTACCATAAAACCTTAATGAAAACATACATTATTTCAAAAATTAAATCTTTCCTCCTTCGTTAAATAAAATCATGGATTATTGAATATATTCTATAAATCTGAAAATTTTGTAAACTTCATCAATAATAACATAAAACACTTTTTAATTAAATCATTAATCAGTAATAAGGTAATCAATTCTATCCAATTTACTTTAACCATATGAATCATATCTTTATTCTAAAATCATTATCTCAACATCAGGGAAAAACTAAGGGTTATCTTTCACATAATCTTGTATTTAAAATAAAATAACAATTTTCCTTTATATCACTTTTCTAGGTCATTAGTACCATTGAACATATTCATGAAAATCCTTAATAAAAATATTCTAAAGAAAAATACTTAAATATTTCATAATTATTGAATTTAAATTCATAAAAACTTAAATAATTCTACTTCATTCTTAAACTGTTAACTAGGCTTCATCATTTTATTCCTTAATACCTCCATCCTCTGATAGGTTATTTTTAATATCTACATAATCAAAAAAATTACTCATACAAACTTTTTGATATTATTCCTGATATTTTTCCATAGGAATTTTTTTTATAATTCTCATACTTTCCACATTTAAAACATCCCACCATTGAATATGACTTAGGGAAACCATTATCATCATCCATTACATTCACTAAAATTTTCATTTTTTATCAACAATTACTTACTATATGCCCTTATTCTCCACACATAAAATATCTTCTCATAACTTTGATTGATTCACTTGAGAAATTATTCCTACATTATCGAAACATAAGAAATTGAGTCTTCTTTTATCCATTTTCTCCACCACCCATTCTCTTAGTGAACTACATCATTCTCCTGTTTAGTGATTTTCAGAGTTGGTTGGGGTGAAAGTTTTTAATCATATATTATGATAACTGATTAGGAATAATCACAATATCCATTACTTTCATTATCACTCCATTTTGTTTCTTGTCAAAAAATTGTCTATAAAATTCAACATTAACCCAATTCATTATAGTTCACACCATTGAATAAAACCAAAAATCATATTTTAAGAAAAAATAATCATAGTGGAAATCCACATAATGAAGAAAAATAATTTATATGATGTCTAAATCATGAAACCTTATTTTATATCTATTAAACCTTAGGTTTAAATATAACACCCCAAGAATCTATGGTATTTTCTCCTCTGAATAATGTAATAGCATGTTATGTACACATCTTCGAGTTCTAGCACACCACGACCAATCAAACTAGCTGTTATGAATAGTAATACCCACTTTTTAAAAATTTATAAATTTAATTTTTTAAAATGGACTTCTTTTTTGAATTCGGAATATCAAAATTATCTTAGGGTGATTTTTGGTATTTTTCTGAAAACCTTCAATCTTTGATCAATAGTGAAAAACACTGCGTTATTGTTTAAAACCAAATTTTTATATAAATAATTAATTATTTTGTTTAATTTTTTTAATTCAAAATAGATACATAATACCTATATAAGTTCAATATAATTCATTGGAGTCATTTTATAAAAATATTAGATGTATAATTTTTTATTGAACTTTTTACCGTCACTTACACACCTTGTAGGCACTTTAATAAATTTGCATAAAATGTAATTTTACTACTTCTATGAATTTAATTTAAAAAATATGAGAGAAAAATTTGACCTTAGTAAGTGAAATTAGGTTTAATAAAATGAAAATAATTTTTGGTGAATAGTCTCTATTGGATTTTATTTACCACTGTTAAAAGTAAGTAGGGTCGTTAAAGGTAAAAATGATATTATAATTACCCAAAAACATGTCCTAATTCTATTGGATAAGTTTATTTCTACCAAAATATACCTTAGGAATAAAATTTTATCCTTTTGGTCCAGTTGGATTAGATTAGGGCATTTATTATTAATTTATTTAAAGAAGAGTTAAAAGTGTTAAATTCAAATTTTAATAACTAAAACATTTTTAATATAAGGTTATACATAAGATAAATTCTACTATAAATATTCATTAGAAATATAAAAATATTTCATATATATTGGCATTTTATTTATAAATTGTATACTTTAAATGATTAAATTTATTTATGACACAATGATGATGTAACAATTACCTTATTATTGAATGAATAAAATAATTGATATTATATATATTAAAATAATTGTAAATTGATAATTTTTATGTATTCAACGAATTATATAGGTTAATATTACTTGTTAGGGTTTATTAAATAATTTTATTTCGAAATGATAATTTTTTTATGACTTTCACAAAAACCAAATACTAAATAGTGGCAAAATTGACATAAATTTGTTTTTAAAACAAATACTATATTATTAATTGATATAATATTCCTAAAAATATATTGTCTGGTAAAAGGACATATATAAGGTTATATATATCAATAATTAACCACTTAGGGATCAATTGGATTTTTATAGTAAATTTATTAACCATATAATATAAAAATACAAGGAGACATGGTAAATGTGAAACTATTTAACTAAGAGTTAAATCTAAAAGATAAGGTTAATATAGTGACCTAAACATGTCAACAACCTATTTTTTGAGAGATTTTATACCCATACCCACCTTATCTTTGAAATAAATTCTTTTTGGGCCATTATAAACCGAATATGATTGTATAATAAAATAATATTTCATGTTTTTCCTAAACTAGTCCTCACCTCTCTTATAAAAGGGAAATTACCCTTCTCTCAAAATAACACCTCCAAAGCCATTTTCCGCGGCCATACCCTAACAAAATATACTACCAACAACCCTCAATTAATCCTAGAGTCCTTCCTTTGATCATAAATCCAACTTAAGGATCCCATTTTATCAAATCAAAAGGAAGCACCCAAAGAAGAGGTAATAATTTCATCACCTCTTTCAAAGTTATCTTCTTCTTCCACTTACTCTTTATTTGTTGTTTCCATAAAAAAATAATAACTCTAGTACCTTCTAAATACTGTGATTTTATTATAAATATATTACAACAATATTCATTATTCTATCCATCCTACAAATAACAAAGTCACCATACATGCGTACGTACGAGTTACCCTCTCCACGTCATGGTGTACTTTGTTATTCAACACTTAATTATTTGGATGGGTATAATAAAGAGTATAATTGATGTAAATAATAAAAATAAAATTTCAATGATTCTTTATATATGATATACAATCCAATTACATATTATTTCACCATCAATATAATTATATTATCGCTCGTGCGTACGTACGGATTACCGTCTCCATGAACGTGATGAGATTCACTCCCCATCAGAACCATTCAAGAATAATTTTTATTTGATGATTAAAAATAATTTTTAAGAACTTAATATGATTATGGATATGAATAAAGTTCATCATATCCATAACAAACATTACTTACGTAACAACAAATACAAAGAAAAATGAATCAGTTAACACCCGAAACAATGATACTACTGGAATATTATTAACAAAGTAATATTAGAAGATCATATATGATATCTTATTTATGTATGTGGTTCTTGTATAATTTAATAAAAATGTTTTAACCATTATACAGGAGGTTAAAATACCATCGACTAAGGAAAAGTATAAGGTAAGTATTAATTATACAATCTCTTCATAATCTGAGGTTGTTTATACCTAAGTATCTATTGGGACCTCTTTATCATCTACATCAGTGTTTCTTAAAAATTTATTTCAAAATATTTTTACTATTTCCTAGACTATGGGTTAAATTAATTTATACCCTTGTTTTAATTTTTATGAAATGTTTATAAAATAATATTTCCTTTGTTTTCCAAACAAGTTCCTTTAAGACCTTTTCGACAAAATTAAGGAAAGAATGTTTTTAATGTATACGATGAGTGCAGATATTTTATGTCGTTATAACATTTTTGAATCGTACCTTACATGATTATTATAATATTTTAAAAATAAATGTTTTCCTTTATAATTATGTGACTTTTAAATGATTTTAAAGTAGAAAGAGATATTTCTATCAAATAGTTTTGATTTCATTAATGTGAACATCCTTTGATGGATTTTACACTTGTTTGAAGTTGATTTAATATAATAAAATCTTCCATATTGTATTAATTATCTTTAGGACCATGATGTAAAAATATATTGTAATAAGAGGGAGGTTACAATTTTCAATGATGATAAAAAGTACCTTATCTTTGGAGCAGAAATGTCACCACCTGATTCTTATCTAGATCCACCCCCAATAGCTCTACAGAATTCAATTATTGGGGAGGAAGAGAGTGAAATAACTATGGGTGGGGAAAATAATGTTCAAATATAGGACATAACTATTGTGCAATAATATGTTGATGTGTTTCCAAATTATTTACCTAGACATCCTCTAAAATGATAAATTGAGTTTTCTGTTGATTTAATTCATGGTTCAAGTATTATATCAAAGACCCCTTATAGAATGGCCACTTTGGAATTAGTGCAACAAAAGAAACAACTAGAGGAATCAAGTAATATAGGATTTATTTTTCCTGGTGTTTTTCCATTGGGATCCCCTATTATTTTTGTTAAGAATAAAGATGGATATATGAGGTTGCGTATTGACTATAAGTAGATCAATGCTATAACAATAAAGAACTAGTATCCCCTACCTCACATAGATGATTTATTCGACTAACTTCATGGAGCTCAATATTTTTCAAAGATTGAATTTCATTATGGATATCATTAGTTTTGTGTGAATAAGGAAGACATTATGAAAATAGCATTTCGAACCAGGTACGAGCATTATGAGTTTACAGTAATGCCTTTTTGGACTAACTAATGTACCCTCTGTTTTCATGGATCTAATTAATAGAGTTTTCAAGGAATATCTTGATGAATTTATAGTGGTATTTATTGATGATATCTTGTTATACTAAAAAAGATATGAAGATCATGAAAATAACTTGCGCACTATTTTGAAAACCCTCAGATGAAATGAATTATATGGGAAGTTTAGAAAGTGTGAATTCTGGATTTAGGGAATTTATTTTATTGGCCATATTATCTCTAAAAATGGAATCTCTCTAGATCCTTCAAAGACCAAGGAAATCAAAGAATGGCTAGCACTGACAAGTATAATCGTGGTACACAGTTTTATTGGTTTAATAGGTTATTATCGGAGTTTCGTCTATAATATTTCCCAATTGGAAAACCCGTTAACCAAGTTCACACGTAAAGGGGTTAAATTTGTTTTGAAAAAAGAGTGTGAAGAATGTTTTGAATAACTGAATAGAAGATTATCCAATGCTTCTATCTTGACTCTACCATCAGGGAATGATGAGTTTTTTATTTATTGTGAAGCTTCAAATAAATGTCTTGGTTGTGTCCTTATGAAGAATGATAGAGTTATTGACTATGAATCACAGCAACTAAAAATTCATGAACAAAACTATACCACTCATGATCTTATGTTAGCCGCTATAATATTTTCTTTGGTGATATGGAGACACAATCTCTTTGGAAAATAATGTGAGATATATACCAATCACAAAAGTTTAAAGTATGTTCCATCACAAAAAGAACTCAACATGTGGAAAAGACGATGGATTGAACTACCCAAAGATTTTGATTTCACTATACACTACCACCTAGGGAGGAAAAATAAGGTGGCAGATTCTTTAAGCAGAAAGGATCATGGAGTTTTGAACAAGATGAGAGTTGAAAGGTATCCTATGTTCATGGATCTAGTAAAGAGGGATATGGGAATAATCATGGAAGGTGAACTATAAATACTTTTTCAAATGGTTGTCAAACCATATTTAACACAAAGTATAAAAAGTTCTCATAATGATGATGAGGAGTTTAAAAAGAAAATTAAAGCAGTGAATGTTGGGAGATTGATTGACTTCGTATATGAAGATGAAATTTTGAAATTTAAGAAGATGCTTTGTGTTCCTGATATACCTAATATAAAAAGGGAATTGTTGGATGATGATCATAGCTTCAATTTCTATATACACCTTGGTAGAACTAAGATGTATATAGATTTGAAGGAACATTTTTGGTGGGACGATATAAAGAATGATATTGCTAATTATCTGTCAAGATGTATAGTTTGTTAACATGTTAAGGCTGGAAGAAAACATCCTAGTGGGGTCATGCAACTTCTTCCCATATCTGAGTGGAAATGGGATGAAATTGCGATGTAATTTGTCATGGGGATACCAAATACTCCTAGAAGAAATGATGAAATATGGGTCATTGTTGATCATCTTACCAAGTCAGTACTTTTCTTGAAATAAGAGAAGATTTAACACTTGGACGTTTAACTAGATTATAAATTATTGAAGTTGTAAGACTTCATGGTGTACCCATATCAATTGTTTCTGATCATGATCCCTATTTCACATCAATATTCTAGGAAAGACTTTAGAAATCTTTGGATACTGAACTTCGTTTGAGCACTACCTACCACCCACAATCTGATGGACAATTGGAACAGACCATTCAAACCTATGGTAGAATTTTTCTATAAAAATATCTTCCATTCAAGTATTAAGATGGAAGCATACGAATAATTATATGGATAGATATATCTCACACCAACTTGTTAGGATTATGTTGGTGAATGAAAACTCGTAGGCCCAAAACTTGTTGAGGAAACAACAGAAAAGGTTAAGATTATCAAAACCCACATCAATGCAACTCAAAGTAGGCAAAAGAGATGTGTCGATAATCGAAGGAAGGATTTAGAATTTCATATAGGAGATCATGTTTTCTTAAGGGTATCTCCATGGAAGGGTGTTTTACGATTTGGTAAGAAGGGTAAATTGAGTCCTAGGTTCATTGGACCTTTCAAAATTCAAGAACGAATTGGTGTTGTAGCTTACCATTTGGCAATGATGCCAATTCTCTCCAAAGATCATGATGCGTTCCACATATCGAAATTGATAAAATACATTCCATAACCAACACATGTACTCACCTATAAGTAAATTGAGCTATAACCTGATCTATATTATTGTGAAGAGCCTCTCAAGATTCTTGATACCGGAGAATAAGTGTTGAGAAACCGGATGACTCATCTAGTAAAAGTTCTATGGAGAAATCATAAGATGAAAGAGGCAATGTGGGAACCCAATGAACTTATGATAAAGAACCACCTAAATCATTTTATGTAGTAATATTCTAGAAATTTTGATGATGATATTATTTGAAGGAGGGGAAAATGTAACACTCCAAGCTTCCATGGCATGTTTCCCTTTGAATAATACAATAACTTGTGCTGTATGTAACTTCAAGTTCTAGCACACCATGACCAATCAAACTAACTGTTATGAATACTAATACTATTTTTTTCAAATATTATAAATTTTATTATTTAAAATGGACTTCATTTTTGAATTCAGAATATCAAAATTAGCTTAGAGTAAATTTTGGGTATTTTTCTGAAAACATTCAATATCTGAGGAATAGTGAAAAACACTACATTATTGTTTAAAACCGAATTTTTATTTAAATAATTATTTATTTTGTTTAAGTTTAATTTAAGTCAAAATAGATACATAATACCTATATAAGTTCATTATAATTCATTGGAGTCATTTTATAATCAAATTAGATGTATAAAATTTTGTTGATCTTTTTACTGTCTTTTACCTACCTTATAGGAACGTTTTCAAATTTTCATAAAACGTAATTTTACTACTTTTGTGAATTAAATTTCAAAAATACAAGAGATACAGTTTACATTATTAATTAAAATGTGGTTCAATGGGATGAAAATAATTTTTGGTGAATAATAACTTTTGGATTTTATTTACCACAGTTAAAAGTAAATAGGGTAGTTAAAGGTAAAAGTGATATTATAATTACCCTAAAATATTTCCTAATTCTATTTGATAAGTGTATTTATACCAAAATCAACCTTAGGACTAAAATATGATCCTTTTGGTCCACTTGGATTAGATTAGGACATTTATTATTATTTTATATAAAGAAGAGTTAAAAGTGTAAAATTCAAATTTTAATAACTAATTTTTTTTAATATAGGGTAATACATAATATGTATTCAACTATAGATATTCATTATAAAGATAAAACTATTTTCTAAATATTATTATTTTATTTATAATTTTTATACATTAAATAGTTAATTTTTTTTATGACATAATGATGATGCAATAATTACCTTATTATTGAATGATTAAAATTATTGATATTATAAATATTAAAATAATTGTAAATTTAGACTTTTTATGTTTTCCACGAATTTTATAGGTTAATATGGAATGTTATGGTTAATTAAATATTTTTTTTTCGAAATGATAAAGTTGTTATGACTTTCACAAAAACCAAATACTAAATGGTGTTGAAATTGACATAAATTAGTTTTTAAGACAAATACTATATTATTAGTGATATAATATTCTTAAAAATATAAGGTTCAGAAAAAGGACTTAGATAAGGTTATATATATCAATAATTAACAACTGGGGGATCCATTGGCTTTTTATAGGTAGTTTGTTAACCATATAATATAAAAATACAAGGGGACATGGTAAATGTCAAACTATTTAACTAAGAGTTAAATCTAAAAGATAAGGTTAATATGGTGACCCAAACCTTCCTAAAACCTATTAGTTGGGAGGTTTTCGATCTAGAAACACCTTATAATAGAAATAAATTCTTTTTGAGCCATTATAAACCAAGTATGATTGTATAATAAAATAATAGTTCAGGTTTTTCCAAAAGTGACCCTCACCTCTCTTATAAAAGGGTACTTCGCCTTCTCTCAAAATCACACATCCAAAGACATTTGGATCAGATAAACCTTACCCAAACATCCTCCAAACTACCCTAAATTCATACTAGAGGCCTTACATTGATAATATATATAACCTAAGGATCCCTTTTAATCAAATCAAAAGGTATCACCTGAAGAAGAGGTAATAATTCACCTCTTTCAAAGTTATCTTCTTCTTCCTCTTCCTCTTACTTTGTTGTTTCAATAATAAAATAATAACTCCAGTAACTTTTACATACTATGATGTTATTATAAATATGGTAAAACCATATTCATTATTCTATCCATCCTATGAATAACAAAGTCACCATACGTGCGTACGGAAGACTTACCGTCGCGACGCCGTGGTGTAGTTTGTTATTCAACACTTAATTATTTGGATGGGTATAATAAAGAGTATAATTGATTTAAATAATAAATACAACATGTTAATTATTCCTTATATGTGATATACTATTCAATTACATACAATTTCACCATCAATATAATGATATTGTCGCTCATGCGTATGTATAGATTACTGTCTCCATGAACGCAATGAGATTCATTATCCATCATAACCATTAAAGAATAAGTTTCATCTGATGATTAAAAATAATGTTTAAGAACTTAATATCATTATGGATATGAATAAAGTACATCATATCCATAACAAACATTACTTACATAACAATACATATAATGGAAAATGAATCAGTTAACACCTAAAAAAATGATACTACTGAAATATTATTAATAAAGCAATATTAGAAGATCATATATGATATAATATTTATATATGTGGTTCTTGTATAATTTAATAACAATTTTTTAACCATTATACATAATCTTAACTTACCATCGACTAAGGAAAAGTACAAGGTAAGGGTTAATTCTACAATATCTTCATTATCTGAGGTTGTTTATACGTAAGTATCTACAGGGGCCTCTTTATCATCCACATCCATGTTTCTTAAAAATGTATTTAAATTTTTTTACTATTTAATAGCCTATAGGTTAAATTCATTTATACCATTTTTTGAATTTTTTTTAAATTTTTTATAAAGGAATATTTCTGTTATTTTCCAAACAAGGTCCTTTACGACCTTTTTGACAAAATTAAAGAAGAATGTTTTTTAACGTATACAGAATGTGCAGCTATTTTCCACCATTACAACAACTTTAAAGATTCCCTTACAAGATTATAATAATATTTTCAAAATAAAAGTTTTCATTTATAATTATTTTACTTTTAAATGATTTCAAAATATAAAGAGATATTTATCTCAAATAGTATTGATTTCATCTATGTCAACATCCTTTGATGGATTTTATATTTGTTTGTAGTTCATTTACTATAATAAAATCTTCCATATTGTATTGAAGTACTTATGATATGTTTGACTGTGGATGTTCTATTTTTATACCATTCATGATTTATGGTTAAAGTATTAACATTTCGTATGCTAGTTTGAATACAAAGGTTTATGTTATGTTTCAACCTTTTCATATGAGGAATGAATTGGACTTAGTATGTGATGGGTGGATCCAACTATAGCTCTTAGATGCATCGGTAGATCTCAAAAGACAAACTAGTGTCCTGGAACATGACCTCGACAAAATTTAATTTGTAGTCGTGGCATGAGGCCTTGACTATGTGGTTAGGATGTCTGACATTATGCATTCCATCATTATGAAAATGGTTATTGATATTAAATGTGATTATTTGATTAGTATAATATCCATGTGAATAATTAAATGGCATTATTTTATTTATCTTTTCTATATTATGCTGAATTTTATGTTTAAAAGGCTTTTGTTTTATTCTTATAAATAACCTTAAATTTTTATTCTTATTTATGAAAGTTTATGCTATATTATTATCCTTACTGATCCCCAAAACTCACCCATTTCTAGGTTTTATTTTTCCCAGGATGCGAAGATGTATTCTACAAATGACCTACAGGGATAGTCTAAGGGAGATGAATGTGTTAAAAGGAGAAACAATGTTGTTTTTTTAAATTCATAATGTAATGTAAAAATTATGTTTGTATCTAGTACTTACAAGGCTACTAAACTTATCAGTCTTTCAAGATTTGATCCCTTATGATCATTTCAATGTTATTTAATAATTCACCGACTCTGGGTAACTAGGGTTAGGGTGTTACATTAAACTAGGTCATTTATGTTCATAATCTATTAAAATTATTCATGATGGTTTGTAAATAGAATGCGAATTAACCAAACATATCCCCCACGAGTGTGAAACCAGGTCCATAGTAAGGCCCATTGTTGTGTGCTAGGTAATTCTCAATTGAAGCCCAACAAACATTTTTCAGAGTTATTACTCTAAGTTATATCTACTCCAGAACCACATCCACTTGTAGTATCTAGAAAAGGATGTATTTTTAGGTAATTCACATAATCTATTCCTTACCAAAACTTTAGTATGTTATCCTATACTTAGGTTATTCCTATGAGTTGTTAGTAAAGTCTTCTCATCCTAGTTCCTAAAGGTTAACTGAATCTTGATATGACACCAATTGTAAAATTTTTTTTATCATACATAAATATTACATCATAATAGAATAATATTAATAAAATGACATAACTATCCATGCCATAATCATTTAGGCATAGTGTCTTTGGAAACAAGGAATCATAAAAAAACAGTTCTTTGGTGAACTACATCTTATCCCACTAATTTCTTCATATAATTAACCCTTATTAGAATTATCAAACATAAAATAATTATTCATAACCTATGGGAGAAAACATAAAAAAGGGAAAGCTTAAATGTTTAGTAAGGGTAAATAAGGGAGATATGAATGATAACATAATAATAACATGAGAATAATAGAATAAGAACACAATATTAATATTTTAAACCCACACCCTACATATCATAGATCATTAACTTAATCCAGGACATAAATTGTGGTAGTTTTATAATACATGAATCATAAAGGAATCAAATTACATAATCCATGAGATCATAACATTGGAATAATACATATATTTGTTTTATAAAAAAATCATATAAAATCATTTCATTAATAGTCATGGCTCATTTCCAAAATAGTCATAGTGGACTGGGTTCACTCCCCAAACCATCATAGGAGTCAAGGTTCACTCCCAAGACTATTATAGTGGATTGTATTCACTACCCAAACTATTATAGTAGTCATTTTTTACTCCCACGACTATTATAGTGGACAAAGTCCCTCATTGCACTGGTTTTACTTCCCATTATAGTACTATTTATCTCACGAGATCTCAATATTTACCCAATTAATTGGAAGAAGATATATGTCACACCAATAAAATAATGAAAATTATAAATGTTTGTGCAAAAATATTAGAAAACATTCATCATATCATATCACATGAATTAAAATACATTTATGAAACATTTAATCATAGCATAATCTGTGGAAAAGAAATAGGTTTCATAAATATGACATCATTTCATCATAGAAAACCCTTAAAAATAGAATAGGTTTTATGTAAATATTATCATTATAATTAAAAAATACCTAAATAAAGAATAAGGATGGTATTAATGGATCATATCCTTTTCAAATATTATATAACATAAAAGGGTGTCATCTTATTTAGAAAATGATTTTGAAAGATCACTTGGAAATTTTCTAGGGGAAAATAACATTTTCATGTTGAAAATATCATTTTTAAACTAAATGTTCACAAATTTTTTTTAAATTTTTTTTATTTGAAAATAAACCTTGAAACATATAAAGTAATTTTTAAAACATTGAGTGATCATGATGATATAAAATTATTTTCATGTACTACATGTTAAAAAATATTCCTTTCACATCTTTGGTAAAATACAAACAATCCTTAATTATTTTAAAAAACATGAATATTCCTTTTATTTAAAAAAAAAATACAAAAAGGGTAAAATTACTTTGAATAATCATATAGTAACATTAAAACAATATTGGAAACATTTTTAGAAAATTTGGATATGGAAGAAAAATGCTTTTCGATCAAAGAGAGATATAAATTCAGTTTTATTTAAAATAATAATTTTGAATATTTAGTACATAAAGAGAGAAAAATGAATGTAAATATTGTATTATCATTAAGTAAATATATGAGTTTAAAATTAATTAATACCCTGTAAAATATGTTGTAACATTTTATCGTTGAAATAAAAATCATAAATAATCCCAATAGACAATGAGATTATAACGTCAAACCCATACCACATTGGTCAATTTTGAATCATAATCCCCATGAAATATATAAAATTATATGGATTTTATTATGCCATAATTTCTTGAGAATAATCAAAAAACACATTCATGGGAAGTATATACAGTAAACAAAAGTGGTTTATAAGGAAGGTGTCCCATATAAATAAAAGTGAGACGAAAATACCCAACAACATTGGTAATCTATTTAATCATAAATCCCATTAAGGAATAAAAGAAAATGAAAATATAAAGATCATGAAAATAAATATATTGATAATATACAATGTCAAATTGGAAGTATATACACCATACAGAAGAAACAAGTGGTGATGATGGTATATGTCACCCAAAAATAAAAGAGACTAGAAGTCCCATACCTTAATTATTGACTTCCTTAATAAAAATTTAAACCTCATTTGTAATAAATATAGTCTTTTTTTCATATATTATAGAACCATACTTATATATATAATACCATATATTATTTAATTATGAAATCTTCTTACTAATTTATTAACAATTCCTTGTTAAAATCACACTACAGGTAATAATTTCTTTATTGTTCATGTATGTTTTGATTCGGTATTTTTGGTACTTATTCTTTGATCATGGTTAAATCATATATATATTTTTAAAAATTATATAAATATCATATATATTTATTATACATGTATTTATTGTAACCTATAAAGTTAGATATATAAAATGAATTACACCATTCATGGAGATAGTAGGCTGTACGTATGCATGAACGTTGTTTCCATTTTCTCAATGGATGTGATGAAAGAAAATAAAATAATATATTAAATTTAAAGAATCATTTTTATTTCATATATATCACATATATTAATTAAATTTACCCTCATTACCTTCCTTGTAAATCATAAGTAAAAAAAGAATCACATCTTTTCGCAAAGCGATAGTCCGCTGTGCACACGAGCAACGCTATCATATTCCTAAAAATTTAAAATAAGAAGGTATATATGATATTATAATCCCATAAGTATAATAATATTATATATATAATATATAAATATTAAATCCATTATTATATCTATTTGTGAGTGGTGGTGATGGAAAACAAATAACATTTGTTTGGGAGGCGGTAGTCTGCTGTACACATGATCAATGATTCGTTTCCCATTTTATGGATGATGAGAAAGATATAGGTTATTAAATTAACATAATTGAATATAAGTATATAATAGATACTGGTTTTATTATATTATCAGGTCTGAATAATATTTTAATTATGTTCAAGATGAAGTAAAACAAAAACACAAATTTAATAATTTCACATCTTCTTCAGAGAAGCACATTAGGTTTATACCTAAAGCCTTATTAGGATGGTTTCTTAATCTGAAGAAAGAAACTAAGATATTTTTAGGTAAATAAGAAATGGATTTTTGATGGTATTTTATGAAAAAATGGTTTTGGAATTATGAATATAAGATAATAGGGGGTGACCTTTTATAAGTGGGGGAGAGAACACACATGTAATTTCTGAAAAGAATAAAGTGTACCCATGTTTTTCACATTCCAAATTGATGAAAAATGGGTCATTAAAAAAATAATAGGTTATAAGTTATAAATATTTCAATAAAATTTTATTTTTACAATTATTTTTTTCATTTTACCCCTTATCTTTTTAGTATAACCCCCCAATAAACACATTTTAACCTTAACCACAATAATTCATTTTTACGATATTTATTATTAATTTTGACCAAATATTAATTTAAAATTAATATATAATATTAATTATTATTATTAAAAATATTCAATCCATTTGTTAAAATTCCATACACATCAGTGGTAAAATTAAATTTAAAATTAAACCCATAGACGCGATAAAAAATAGTTTCTGAAAGAGAACATTTTCATAAGTATATTAAGTTTTAACATCAAAATTCAATATGAAATTGATTCCAATGAGATAAATTGGATTTATAAATATATAATTGAACTAATTTTACTTTCAAAAACTTTTTAAAAAATAAGTAACTTTGTAAATACTTTCAATGAAAAGGGAATTTTTAATAAAAATTAATATTTTCACTATTCACTGAAAAATTAATCTTCTCAAAAAATTATGAAACATTCACCCTAAGGTAATTTATAAATTTTAATTCAAAAAATAATTTTTTTTCAAATAAATTTTCTAAAAGTAAAAAAATTATTTTATTATTTTTTCAAAAAAAGCAATAAAGATCATTTTTTTAGAAAAAGGTATTTTTAAAGCATATAAAAACTGTATAAAAAATTAAGTACTTATTCATAAATATATTTTCTATATCTTCAAAATTTATAAATAATTTTAAAAATGTGGCAATTCCTATTCATACCACAAAATTTAATGATTATTTTATAATGATTACGTTTAATTCATAATATTATTAGTATATCACGATTCTTTAAAACTTGATGCTGCATGTAACATAATATATTGAAGAAATTAAATTTATTCAAAAAAAATTTCATAAAATTTTAGGGTGTTACATAATTCACTTAGTAGACACATGTATAACTTCTAAGACAAGTTTTAGAAGGTAGAGAAACAACCAATTCCTCCACTTATGGTAGTTATTTTCATCAAAAGTAGGGACACCTTGGAAATTTATAGAATTTTGTTTCTCCATATTCAAAAACTTATTGGATCCAAAAGTGGTAGCCCAATTCTGATACCACCTATAATTACCCATTCCTCCACTTATTTTTGTTTTCTGAAAGGGGTGAATCAGTGGTCTTATTTTATGAATTATTCTTTTAACTCAACCACATAGACATATTAAGGTCCTAATACACTTAAGGAATTCCCACAAAATAACCTTTTATAAAAAATAATATAAAGAGATTTCAACAAATATGATTTACAAGGTTTGTCTAGAATACCCTACTCCTTTCCATGATTGTTTAGTAACCCCAATCATCAATTCTTCCACACAAACATAAGTGGATATAACCAAGGAAAATCCTAGAACTATTAACATAGATTCAAACTATATTCAGTCTATTGTGTCATCCATGAGATTATTTCAACATCACACTACCCAACTAGAATTTATGATCTAAAATAGAAAGATCTCAATCTACCCATATTTTCTTTTACACCACTTGAAAAATGATATTTATTTTATGAATAAATTGGATCTATAAGTATTCATATGTTCCCCTTAAAGTCTCTACACCTAGATTATATTTATATATCTTCACATGATATAGTTCTCTTCAACACTTCAAAAAATTAGTAATGAAAAGGATCATTCTTATTTAATGAATCCTAGATTCAAACTTCTTCTTCTATCTCTTCAATATAGTTATTTATAAGTCTCTCAATATTTTATAATTAACATGATTAGTATTTCAAGTTCTCACATCACATTTCTTATTTATATTGTATATTTTATATTCATAGAATCATGAATATTATTTCCATATTTTAAATATATAAAATATTTTAAGTCTCGGTTAATTTATAATATTCTTATTCAAATCTAAAAAATATCTCCATTTTTAATTCTTTCAAAATTTCCGTCAAAACTTCTTATTTAAATTCCATAAAGACTACTGTATTTCCTTCTTTAAAATACTCTATAAAATCCACTTCATTTAAATCCTCAATAATATCATTCCACATGTTCATGAACTCTTAAAGATGATGTGAAGACATTTTATTATGATTTGGAACTCATATCAACATCCAGATTCTCCCTCGATTTTTCTTCCTTCATACTTGGATTTAATCACGATCATTTAATTGATTATTATATTTTGAATCCCTGAAGATCAATTCACTTTACACCATCTGAATTATAGTTTCAATTTATTTATAATATCTATTATGAATATTCCTTATATTTTTAACAAAAATTCATCCTTAAAACATTTTATTCTGTCTTTAGTTTCGTCAAAATTAGGCTATGTACATGATACTACACAACTCATGCTTATGGAGACGATGCTTACAAAACCTCACGAATGATGCTTACACAAAGGAAGATCATGATTTTACAACTAAAATATGATTCTTATAGAGATCAAAATCATCCTTACATGAATGTAAAATGATTCTTATGTGGTTTACATTATTGTTATGTGGAGGGGTAAAGTGATTCTTATGGACATTCATTATTACAAGCATGATACTTGTAGGTCCGTCCTTATGGGCATTGAACTCTAGTTCTACGATTCCCAAACTTCACTTAATCCAAACCAGGGACTATTTTAACTATCTCCCCATCCACTGAAAACATATCTTCACATAATCCAAAATTTATTCATTAGATGGTCTAATAGTTTACACATTTATCACTCCTTGGATGTTTTCTCCACTTTTACAAGAAGAATCCTTTCTCATTTACCTTGGTTATTCAATCTTCCCTTGATCTAGATTCCTCCTACTTCCATGAAATGTTTTATAACATGTTTTAATATCATTAAAACTTGTCTTGGATATATATATTTGTTTCAAAATCATTATAAATGAAATTATACATTTTCATGAATCTGTCTATGTGAGATCTCAAGCTATAACATCAAAATTTAGTGTATAATATTAGTTTCCTTATCAAGCTTGATCTAAAATTCAAACTCACCCATGTTATTCCAATAAGGTTGAACCCATAAAAATACTCCAAGAATCATTGAGTTCCTTTATCCCACACATATTGAATTCTTTTCCTAGAAGCCCTGTCAATAAAAAATACAATCCATTCATGAACACTTCAAAGAGAATCCAAAATAAACAAACTATATTATAGTTACCTCAAAGATAAATAATCTCCAAACACATTGATATTTTACCCCAAAACATATCAATCATCCCTGACTTAACCATATAACCAATGTTTATCGACACTAAATACCCAGATCAATCTATACAAATACTTAATAAAATCTCAAGGCTAACACCGACTTGGATAATTCAAAGACACACTAATAAACCAATAGTAGGAGAAATCATTACATGAAACTCTATTTTAAATTTTTTATGAACCAATAATATTAAAGAGAATAACAATAAGGATAAACACCATGCATTTACTCAATACCTTTCTATGAGGCATACTTTAAATATCATGAAACATGGACCCAACCTTATCATGTTTCATAAACCACATCAAAAAATCTCTATATAAATAAAGGGGTAATTACAAATACATAATTCATAAAAAGTATATTTTTCTTAAATTCCCCTTTTTAAACCATGGAACACTTAGAAAAGAGTCCCAAAACTCATTTTAAAGTCAAACACACCTTTATAAAATATTACAAATTTCTAAATACTCTACAATATTTTAGAAAACCAAAATAATTCCATTTCATAAGTTTGATTATAAATTAAAATAATAACTTTATTAATTTTAAAATTTTACTTAAAATACACTTTTTATCTCAAATCACTTCAAACTTAATTTATTTTTAAAATCACCCACTGCTTAATCGCCCATAAAGGGTCAATAACCAATCAAACCACAAAATTTGGTTTTCAAAATCATCAGATTCCTTTAAAATAAAAGCCATTATTAGTTATCTTTTATGTCAAACACCTCATCCTCTAAATAGTTTAAAAAATCCATTTATTTTAATTTTTTAACAAAACATTCTTGAAAACACACTTCAAGAGGGTCAAAAATACTTTCCCAAATAGAAAACATTTTTTAGATTTCATGATAAAAAAACCACTTCCAAAAAAAAAATAATAAAAACCAAATTCATTTTATACAAAATTTCCAAGGATTTATTTCAAATCAAAATAAATTTTCTTCAAATCCATTTTCTCACCCAAAAAAAGTTTCAAAAAATTCACTCAAATGAAATTACATCATAGATTCAATAAAAAATTTGTCCAACAACATCAAAATATCTAAATACCTACCTTGATACATTTCCCACACTAAAATTTACTCAAGAACCATATAAGAATCAATGATTCTAAATAAAAAAACCATGGTTGATGTAGAACTATGATTGACTTGGCTACACAGTTTGATTGTCCATGTAATAATCATGAAATAGTTCCTAAACCATTTATGAAATCAAGAACTTGGTCACTGTATGGTTTGTAAGGTCATGAAATATAGCCCCATGCATTTAATTATTTTTCTAGTTTTCATCCTAAAACTCCTAGAATGGTCCCCAAGGAAACTCATAAAATTCCAATAAGGATCCAAATACCACTAACTCAAACATTAATTCTACAAGAATAATCAAACATAATTCAAATCATATCTATGAATGGAAACTCAAGGATCATGGAAAGACATAGATAACTACACTCTACATAAACCTACCTCTTGAGTTTCAATATCCAATATCCATTCTACCAGACTCATCAAATAAAAAAAGTTCACTTCAAGAGACTAGGACCTATTTATAACTAATACTATCTTTGCAACCAAGGATTTGATACCATTTGTTGTGAAACAACCCATGATGACTTTAAACGTTTCCTTATTCAGCGTACCACTAAGAATGAAGGGAGTTATTAATACCCATTGGTCAAAAACTAGTGTTTGGGTTTCATAAATATCTTATGGGAAATGTTTACAACATCATATAGTAATATAACTAAGCAGTGAAAACTACCGAGAATCTTAAATGACCCACCCATAGGTCGGATTCCCATATATACTAGATAAATAAACAAAATTTATAAAATAATATGAATAGGGAAAAATAAAAATAACACATCAATACAAAATATGAAACCGAACAAAATTTAGATGAAGAAAATACACAAGTATGGAAGAAAAAATACACTAAGCTAAATTGGATGATATAGATTCTAAAAAATAAAATGGATCCTAGACAAATCCCACACTATCCATGTGACTCACAATCACTCAACACATCCCACTCAACTAACAAAAAATTGAATGAAAATCAAATGGATTCGAAAATAACCAAGAACCCAGGAGAAAACATAGAAGATTCATAGACACCAATACCACAGTGAATATTCACAACGTGATCAAAACATTCCCAGTAGGATCTCACCAAAGAGAATAAATAATCCCCTTTATAAAAAATTTCATAATTTATAGTTTGAAACAAATATAGACACTAATTTTTTAAATTTGAACATAAACAAGTGTAAGGAAACAATTAAAATGATTTATCATTTTCATTTCCATGATAATAAGGTTAAGTATTTTTTATAAAAATCAAGAAATAACCAATTTAAAAACCATGAATTTAAAATCCAAGAAACAAACCCATGGTTTTAATAAAATATATCTTTTAAAAACATGAAAAGTGTAATTTTAAATTCATAATAAAAACTAAATAATTATCTTCCACTTATCCTAAAATATATCACAAATCAAATTTATGAAAAAAAAACCACTTCAATTTTTAAATAAATCATTCAAAAACTCATCAAATCCCAATTGGAATGAAAATAAAAAACATTCACTAAAACCAAATACAAGAACTATATGAACCAAAATATCAATAAAGTATAATAAAAGTGAAACAACCAAGTAATAATGCCACATGGTCAAATCAAAGCTAGGGGATGTAGACAAGTTATGGAAAATAATCCTATAAAGCATCCTAAAAATTGTCAAGGAATAATGGGAAACTCCTTAAGAAACTATTAGAGAGACTTTGAACTAGTGACTCATAACATTAAGTAGACCTAAAAGGAAATTTCTATCATCCCAAAAGTATAATTGGGATAATTGGGATACATAATACATTATAAGAGAAATTATAATCCATGATATACATAATCCATCCCGTTATCTCACTCAGTTAAAATAATAAACATTCCCTAGTCAGTGTATAATCTATACCAGAGCTTATACTCATCCATATATCTTAATAAGTTACCTAGTGTTCCCATGATAAATATGGAGCGGATGTGATAAAAGAAGAATAACCAAGTGACCAAAATACCAATAAATAATAAAATACTTCAAATAAACTTCACTCACCTCCAAAACCCTTACAAGAAACAACCCATTTCACATCTATACAGAAGCATCAATAATAAATACCCCCATTGGGTTCATAATCTATACCATGATTTAACAGTAAAGTGATCAATGTGGATTAAAAAATCATTAAATTATTTATTTATATAATTCTAAATTTGTCTTTACAAACTATCTTGGCATGAAAATTCATTTTAACATCCATAAAATTTTACTTTAAAACATCTTTTGAAACCACAAAAAATGATCACACTTTAAAATATAATGTTCTTAGAATGATGAGATCACTAAAAGGGGGAGGGGTGAATCAATGATCTCTTTTATTTTATTAATTTAATTTTTAATTAAACCTCTATGTCTTGTTATATCATTTATCCAATCTAATTTATTTCTATTAACATTTCCCAGGTAATGTAGTAAGTAATGGATGAAGGAACAACTATTTACATGGTTTGGTCTTAATTTCAGTGTAATCCTTTCCAATTATGGTAACCTGGATTATCTAATATGAATCAAATCAATTAAAATAAATTCTATCTTATGAATATATTTATGGATAATATCTTAAAATAACCAACAAACAATCTCCAAAAATTGTCTTGTATTCTAGTGGTCATAATGGTCATCTACAAATCGGTTATTTATACTAGGATCCTTCAAGTTGAGGATATATCTTCAAAAAATTCCTCTTTCCACCTCCTGATGAGATCATTATAATAAAAAAAATCACATCAATTTGCGAGGTGGTAGTCTTCCGTACACACAAGTAACATTATCATATTATGAAAAATGGAAGGTAAGGATATGTGATATTATAATCAAATAAGTAAAATAATATAAAAAATATCATATATTAACATTAAATTCATCGTTATATCCATCCATGATAGGTGGTGATGGAAAACGAATAACATCGGTTTGTGAGGTGGTAGTCCACTATGTACATGATGGATGGTTTTTGTTTCCCATTTGATAGGATATGAGATAGATGTAGGTAATTAAATTAAAATAATAAAATCATTTAATATGTTAGATAATAGTGTTATTATATTAAAATATTGTAAGAATATTTTAAAGAGGTACAATAATAATTAAAACACAAACACAAGTTTATGAATTTTACCCCTTCTTTGGAGAACCTCTTTAGGCTTATACCTAAAGGATTATTAGAAGGGTTTTATAAAACAAAATAAGGCCTATAAGATGTGTGGAGGGAATTCAGTAATGTATTTGGGAATTTATTTCTCAAACCAAATGGTTTTAGATGTTTTAATAGGAGAGAAGAGTGGGTGGCCTTTTATAAGTGGGGAAGAGAACACACATGGAATTTTTGAAAGGAAAAAAGTGTACCCATGTTTTTTAGATGAGAAAGACTAAAATAATGGATCATTATCAAACCTTATATGTTATATGTTTTTAATATATCCATAAAATGGTATTTTTATAGGTTTATAGTTCATTTTACCACTTTTATTTTTAGTTTGACCCCCGATAAACTCGTTTTGACCTCAACTACATTACTTAGTTTTTACTATTTTTACATTTCATTTTGAACTAAAATTAATTTAACATTATTATATAATATTAATTATTCTGATTAAATATATGTAATAAATTTTTAAAAATTCTATTCAAATAATTATAAAATTTGAATTTAACATTAAACCCGCAGACACGACAAAAAAATGGTTTTCCAACGATTTTTTTTCGTAAGTACAGAAAGTCTTAATATCAAAATTAAATATGAAATTAATTATAATGATATAAATTGGATTAATAAATATATTATTTAAATAATTATACTTTTAAAAACGTTTTAAAAAATATGTATCTTTGGAAATTATTTAAAAAAAAAATACTTTTTTAATAAAAATATGTATTTTTCATTATTCATCGAAAAATTAATGTTTTCAGAAAATTCTCAAAAATTTACCCGAATACAATTCTTAAAATTTAATTTCAAAAATTAAGTTATTTTTTATAAAATAAATTTTCTAAATTTTTCCTAATTAAATTTTATTATTTTTCACAGAAATAAATGAAAATCATTTTTTTGAGAAAATGGTGTTTTCGAAGCATGTAAATACTTTACAAAAATTTAGGCACTTGTATAGAAATATATTTTATTTATCTAAAAAATTTATACTTAATTTTCATAATTTTTTTATTTATATTAATTCTTCCAAATTTAATGGCTATGTTTTGATGGTGAAATTTAAATAATAATATTAATAGTATATCAATTTTTTTAAAACTCTATGTTGCACGTAACACAATCTATTTAAGAAATTAAATTCATTCAGAAAAACTATTTCATAAAAAATTTAAGTTTTACATTATATCCCCATTAAAATGAATTTATCACATAAAATACCATTTATTTTCTAAAAAACTAAAGATAATTTTGCCTCATTATATTCTTAGTTTCCTACGTAGCTACCTTAAACTGGTGGTTTCACCACAAAATGTTGGCCAGGCAAGTGGTCTTGTTTCCTATATTTTTTTCTCTATGATCTATAATCTACATCATTTGTTCCTTATAAGAAAGATCAGGATTCAGTGGTATAACTTATGAGTTCAATTTATATAAAGGATTAGGTATGTACTTTCTCAATAACAATACATGGAATGCACCTTGAACTTGAGATAAATTTAGTGGAAGCACTAAACGGTAAGATAATATCTTTATATGATCAATAATTTCAATAAGGACAAAAATATATACGTATAAAATTTAATTTATTTCATAAAAATATTTAATCATTTGGTTACACTTTGATCAACTTCTAATTCATCCATGAAATGAATATTCATGATGAATTCTTTCCATGCCTAAATTACTAAAATCATAAAAGGATCCATAATTAATTCTTTCAGCCTCTAAATATATTCAAAAACCAAAATAGTTATAAAAAATTATCCAACAATATCCAAATTTCAAGTTAATCCATTCCATTATTAGTTAAACTTAAGTTTCCACCAAGTCTGACCAAAATTGAAATCCAAAAATTTAGAAAGAAGGTCCCTAAATTTCTAAAATAAACTTATCATTAATCCCCCAAACAAAATGAATTAGCTCTTAATATCACATACCAAATATGTGAATATATTGTTTATATATTCTACTAAAATTTATAATATCCTTAATTACCATAAAACCTTAATGAAAACATACATTATTAAAAAAATTAAATCTTTCCTCCTTCCTTAAATAAAATAATGGATTATTGAATATATTCCATAAATCTGAAAATTTTGTAAACTTCATCAATGATAACATAAAACACTTTTTAATTAAATCATTAATCAGTTATAAGGTAATCAATTCTATCTAATTTACTTTAACCATATCAATCATATCTTTATTCTAAAATTATTATCTCAACATCAGGGACAAACTAAGAGTTATCTTTCACATAATCTTGTTTTTTACATAAAATATCAATTTTCCTTTATATAACTTTTCTAGGTCATCATTACCATTGAACATATTCATGAAAATCCTTAATGAAAATATTCTAAAGAAAAATACTTAAATATTTCATAATTATTGAATTTAAATTCATAAAAACTTAAATAATTCTACTTTATTCTTAAACCATTAACTAGGCTTCATCATTTTATTCCTTAATACCTCAATCCTCTGATATGTCATTTTTAATATCTACATAATCAAAAAAAATTACTCATACAAACTTTTTGATATTATTCCTGAGATTTTTCCATAGGAAATAAATTTTTATAATTCCCATACTTTCCACATTTAAAACATACCACCATTGAATATGACTTAGGGAAACCATTATCATCATCCATTACGTTCACTAAAATTTTCATTTTTTATCAAAAATTACTTAATCTATGCCCTTATTCTCCACACATAAAATATCTTCTCATAACTTTGATTCATTCACTTGAAAAATTATTCCTAAATTATCAAAACATAAGAAATTGAGTCTTCTTTTCTCCATTTTCTCCACCACCCAATCTCTTAGTGAACCCTATCATTTTCTTGTTTAGTGATTTTGAGAGTTGGTTGGGGTGAAAGTTTTTAATCATATATTATGATAAATGATTAGGAATAATCACAATATCCATTACTTTCCTTATCACCCCATTTTTTTTCTTGTCAAAAAGTTATCTATCATATTCAACATTAACCTAATTCATTCTAGTTCACACCATTAAATAAAACCAAAAATCATAGTGTAAGCAACAATAATCATAGTGGGAATCCACAAAATGAAAAAAATAATTTATATGATGTCTAAATAATGACACCTTATTTTAGATCTATGAAACCGTAGGTTTAAATATAACACCCCAAGCATCCATGGAGTTTTCCTCTCTGAATAATGCAATAGCATGTGATGTACACATCTTCGAGTTCTAGCACACCACGACCAATCAAACTAGCTGTTATGAATAGTAATACCCACTTTTTAAAAATTTGTAAATGAAAATTTTCAAAATGGACTTCTTTTTTTAATTTGGAATATCAAAATTAGCTTAGGGTGATTTTTTGTATTTTTCTGAAAACCTTCAATCTTTGATCAATAGTGAAAAACATTGCGTTATTGTTTAAAACCAAATTTTTATATAAATAAATATTTATTTTGTTTAATTTTTTTAAGTTAAAATAGATACATAATACCTATATAAGTTCAATATAATTCATTGGAGTCATTTTATAATAAGATTAGATGTATAATGTTTTATTGAACTTTTTACCGTCATTTACCCACCTTGTAGGAACTTTAACAAATTTGCATAATATGTAATTTTACCACTTCTATGAATTTAATTTAAAAAATCTGAGAGACATAGTTGACATTATTAAGTTAAATGAGGTTTAATAAAATGAAAATAATTTTTAGTGAATAGTCTCTATTGGATTTTATTTACCACGGTTAAAATTAAGTAGGGTCGTTAAAGGTAAAAATGATATTATAATTACACAAAAACATGTCCTAATTCTATTAGATAAGTTTATTTCTACCAAAGTATACCTTGGGAATAAAATATTATCCTTTTGGTCTAGTTGGATTAGATTAGGGCATTTATTATTAATTTATTTAAAGAAGAGTTAAAAGTGTTAAATTCAAATTTTAACAACTAAAACATTTTTAATATAAGGTTATACATAAGATAAATTATACTATTAATATTCATTAGAAATATAAAATATTTCCTATATATTGGTATTTTATTTATAAATTTCAGACATTAAATGATTAAATTTATTTATGAAAAAATGATGATGCAATAATTACCTTATTATTGAATAAATAAAATAATTGATATTTTAAATATTAAAATAATTGTAAATTGAGAATTTTTATGTATTCCAAGAATTATATAGGTTTATATTACATGTTAGGGTTTATTAAATAATTTTTTTCAAAATTATAAAGTTGTTATGAATTTCCCAAAAACCAAATACTAAATAGTGTCAAAATTGACATAAATTTGTTTTTAAAACAAATACTATATTATTAATTGATATAATATTCCTAAAAATATATGGTTCAGTAAAAGGACTTAGATAATGTTATATATATCAGTAATGAACCACTTAGGGATCAATTGGATTTTTATACTAAGTTTATTAACCATATAATATAAAAATACAAGGAGACATGGTAAATGTGAAACTATTTAACTAAGAATTAAATCTAAAAGATAAGGTTAATATAGTGACCTAAACATGTAAACAACCTATTGGTTGGGAGATTTTATACCCAGCCCTACCTTATCCTTGAAATAAATTATTTTTGAGCCATTATAAACCAAATATGACTGTATAATAAAATAATTTTTCATGTTTTTCCTAAACTGGCCCTCACCTCTCTTATAAAAGGGAAATTACCCTTATCTCAAAATAACACCTCCAAAGCCATTTTCCTCGGCCATCCCCTAACAAAATATACTACCAAATACCCTCAATTCATCCTAGAGGCCTTCCTTTGATCATAAATCTTACTTAAGGATCCCTTTTTATCAAATCAAAAGGAAGCTCCCAAAGAAGAGGTAATAATTTCATCACCTCTTTCAAAGTTATATTCTTCTTCCACTTACTGTTTATTTGTTGTTTCCATAAAAAAATAATTACTCAAGTACCGTATAAATAATGTGATTTTATTATAAATATATTACAACCATATTAATTATTCTATCCATCCTATGAATAACAAAGTCACGATACATGCATACGTACGACTTATCGTCTCCACGTCGTGGTGTACTTTGTTATTCAACACTTAATTATTTGGATGGGTATAATAAAGAGTATAATTGATGTAAATAATAAATATAAAATTTCAATGATTCTGTATATATGATATAAAATCCAATTACACATGATTTCACCATCAATATAATGATATTATCGCTCGTGTGTACGTACGGATTACCGTCTCCATGAACGCGATGAGATTCACTCCCCATCAGAACCATTCAAGAATAATTTTCATTTGATGATTAAAAATAGTTTTTAAGAACTTAATATCATTATAGATATGAATAAAGTTCATCCTATCCATAAAAAATATTACTTACATAACAACACATACAAAGAAAAATTAATTAGTTAACACCCGAAACAATGATACTATTGAAATATTATTAACAAAGCAATATTAGAAGATCATATATGATATCATATTTATGTATGTGGTTCTTGTATAATTTAATAAAAATGTTTTAACCATTATATAGGAGGTTAACATACCATCTACTAAGAAAAAGTATAAGGTAAGTGTTAATTCTACAATCTCTTCATAATCTGAGGTTGTTTATACCTAAGTATCTATTAGGACCTCTTTATCATCTAGATCCGTGTTTATTTAAAATGTATTTCAAAATATTTTTACTATTTCCTAGACTATGGGTTAAATTAATTTTTACACTTGTTTGAATTTTTATGAAATGTTTATAAAATAATATTTCCTTTGTTTTCCAAACAAGGTCCTTTACGACCTTTTCGACAAAATTAAGGAAAGAATGTTTTTTAATGTATACGGTGAGTGCAGATATTTTATGCTGTTATAACATTTTTGAATCATCCCTTACATGATTATAAGAATATTTTGAAAATAAATGTTTTCATTTATAATTATGTGACTTTTAAATTATTTTAAAGTAGAAAGAGATATTTCTATCAAATAGTTTTGATTTCATTTATGTCAACATCCTTTGATGGATTTTACACTTGTTTTAAGTTGATTTATTATAATACAATCTTCCATATTGTATTGATTGTCTTGAAGAACATGATGTGAAAATTTATTGTAATAAGAGGAAGGTTACAATTTTCGATGATGATAAGGAGTACCTTATCTTTGGAGCAGAAATGTCACCAATTAATTCTTATCTAGATCCACCCCAGTAGCTCTATAGAATTCAATTATTGGGGAGGAAGAGAGTGAAATAAATATGGGTGGGGAAAAGAATGTTCAAATATAGGACATACCTATTGTGCAAGAATATGTTGATGTGTTTCCAGATGATTTACCTAGACATCCTCCAAAATGATTAATTGAGTTTTCTGTTGATTTAATTTCTGGTTCAAGACTTATATCAAAGACCTCTTATAGAATAACCACTGTGGAATTAGTGCAACAAAAGAAACAAAAAGAGGAATCAAGTAATAAAGGATATATTTATCCTAGTGTTTCTCTATGGGGAGCCCCTATTCTTTTTGTTAAGAAGAAATATGGATATATGAGGTTGTGCATTGACTACAGGGAGATCAATTCTATAACAATAAAGAACCAGTATCCCCTACCTCACATAAGTGATTTATTCGACCAACTTCATGAAGCTCAATATTTTTCAAAGATTGAATTTCATTCTGGATATCATCAGTTGTGTGTGAATAAGGAAGACATTATGAAAATAGAATTTCGAACCAGGTACGAGCATTATGAGTTTACAATAATGCCTTTTGGACTAATTAATGTACCCTCTGTTTTCATGGATCTAATGAATAGAGTTTTCAAGGAATATCTTGATGAATTTGTAGGGGTATTTATTGATGATATCTTGGTATACTCAAAAAGATACGAAGATCATGAAAATCACTTGCACACTATTTTGAAAACCCTTATAAGAAATGAATTATATGGGAATTTTAGCAAGTGTAAATTCTGGATTTAGGGAATTTCTTTTATTGGCCATATTATCTCTAAAAATGGAATCTCTATAGATCCTTCAAAGACCAAGGCAATCAAATAATGGCTAGCACCTACAAGTATAACTGAGGTACACTGTTTTACTGGTTTAGTAGGTTATTATCGACGTTTTGTCTAGAATTATTCCCAATTGGAAAACCTGTTAACCAAGTTCACGCATAAAGGGGTTAAATTTGTTTGAAAAAAAGAGTGTGAAGAATGTTTTGAATAACTGAATAGAATATTATCCAATGATTCTATCTTGACTCTACCATCAGGGAATGATGATTTTTTTATTTATTGTGAAGCTTCAAAGAAATGTCTTGGTTGTGTCCTTATGAAGAATGATAGAGTTATTGACTATGAATCACAACAACAAAAAATTCATAAACAAAACTATACCACTCATGATCTTAAGTTAGCAGCTGTAATCTTTACTTTGGCTATATGGAGACACTATCTCTATGGTGAATAATTTATGATATATACCAATCACAAGAGTTTAAAGTATATTTTCTCACAAAAATAACTCAACATGAGGAAAAGACGATGGATTGAACTACCCAAATATTATGATTTCACTATACACTACCACCCAGGGAGGAAAAATAAGGTGGAAGTTGCTTTAAGTAGAAAGGATCATGGAGTTCTGAACAAGATGAGAGTTTAAAGGTATCCTATGTTCATAGATCTAGTAAAGAGGGATATGGGAATAATCATGGAAGGTGAACCATAAATACTTTTTCGAATGGTGGTCAAACCATATTTAACACAATGGATAAAAAGTTCTCATACTAATGATGAGGAGTTTAAAAAGAAAATTAAAGCTGTGAATGTTGGGAGATTGATTGACTTCGTATATGAAGATGAAATTTTGAAATTTAGGAAGATGCTTTGTGTTCCTGAAATACCAAATCTAAAAAGGGAATTGTTGGATGATGATCATAACTTCAATTTATATATACACCCTAGTAGAACTAATATGTTTATAGATTTGAAGGGACATTTTTGGTGGGAAAACATAAAGAACGAGATTGCTAATTATGTGTTAAGATGTATAGTTTGTCAACATGTTAAGGATGGAAGAAAACATCCTAGTGGGGTCATGCAACTTCTTCCCATATCTGAGTGGAAATGGGATGACATTACGATGGACTTTGTCATGGGGCTACCAAATACTCCTAGAAGGAATGATGAAATATGGGTCATTGTTGATCCTCTTACCAAGTCAGTACTTTTCTTTCAATAAGATAAGATTTACCACTTGGACGTTTAACCAGATTATATATTATTAAAGTTGTAAAACTTCATGGTGTACCTATATCGATTGTTTCTGATCATGATCCCCATTTTACATCAATATTCTGGGAAAGACATCAGAAATCCTTGGATACTGAACTTCCTTTGAGCACTACCTACCACCCAAAAACTGATGGACAATCGGAACAAACTATTCAAACCTATGGTAGAATTTTCCTATAAAAATATCTTACATTCAAGTATTCAGATGGCACCATATAAATAATTGTATGGAAAGAGATGTCTCACACTAACTTGTTAGGATGATGTTGGTGAAAGAAAACTTGTAGGCCCAAAACTTGTTGAGGAAACAATGGAAAAGGTTAAGATTATCCAAAACCACATCAATGTAGCTCAAAGTAGGCAAAAGAGCTATGTCGATAACCAAAGGAAGGATTTAGAATTTCATGTAGGAGATCATGTTTTCTTAAAGGTATCTCTATGGAAGGGTGTTTTAAGATTTGGTAAGAAGTGTAAATTGAGTCCTAGGTACATTGGACCTTTCAAAATTCAAGAACGAATTGGTGTTGTAGCTTACCATTTGGCAATGCTGCCAATTCTCTCCAAAGATCATGATGTGTTCTACATATCGAAATTGAGAAAATACATTCCATACCCAACACATGTACTCACATATGAGGAAATTGAACTAGAACCTGATATATCTTATTGTGAAGAGCCTCTCAAGATTCTTGATACCAGAGAATAAGTGTTGAGAAACCAGATGACTCATTTAGTAAAAGTTCTATGGAGAAACCATAAGATGAAAGTGGAAATGTGGGAACCCAATGAACTTATGATGAAGAACCACCTAGATAATTCTATGTAGTAATATTATATAAATATTAAGGATGATATTATTTAAAGGTGGGAAGAATTTAACACTCCAAGCTTCCATGGCATGTTTCCCTTTGAATAATGCAATAACTTGTGCTACATGTAACTTCACTTTCTAGCACACCACGACCAATAAAACTAGCTGTTATGAATACTAATACAATTTTTTTTAAATATTATAATTTTATTATTCAAAATGGACTTCATTTTTAATTTAGAATATCAAAATTAGCTTAGAGTAAATTTTGGGTATTTTTCTGAAAACATTCAATATTCGAGGAATAGTGAAAAACACTACATTATTGTTTAAAACCGACTTTTTATTTAAATAATTATTTATTTTTTTAAGTTTAATTTAAGTCAAAATAGATACATAATACCTATATAAGTTCATTATAATTCATTGGAGTCATTTTATAATCAGATTAGATGTATAAAATTTTGTTGATCTTTTTACCGTCTTTTACCTACCTTCTAGGCACGTTTTCAAATTTTCATAAAATGTAATTTTAATACTTATGTGAATTAAATTTCAAAAATCCAAGAGATACAGTTGAAATTTTTAAGTAAAATGTTGTTCAATAGGATGAAAATAATTTTTGGTGAATAATAACTTTTGGATTTTATTTACCATAGTTAAAAGTAAATAGGGTAGTTAAAGGTAAAAATGATATTATAATTACCCTAACATATGTCTTAATTCTATTTTATAAGTGTATTTCTACCAAAATCAACTTTAGGACTAAAATATGATCCTTTTTGTCCACTTTTATTAGATTATGACATTTATTATTATTTTATTTAAAGAAGAGTGAAAAGTGTAAAATTCAAATTTTAATAACTAAAACATTTTTAATATAGGGTTATACATAATATGTATTTGACTATAGATATTCATTAGAAAGATAAAACTATTTCCTAAATATTTTTATTTTATTTATAATTTTTAGACATTAAATAATTAAATATATTTATGACATAATGATGATGCAATAATTACCTTATTATTGAATGATTAAAATAATTGATATTATAAATATTAAAATAATTGTAAATTGAGACTTTTTATGTATTCTAAGAATTTTATAGGTTAATATGGAATGTTAGAGTTAATTAAATATTTTTTTTCGAAATGAAAAAGTTGTTATGACTTTCCAAAAAACCAAATACTAAATAGTGTTGAAATTGACATAAATTAGTTTTTAAGATAAATACTATATTATTAGTTGATATAATATTCTTAAAAATATAAGGTTCAGAAAAAGGACTTAGATAAGGTTATATAAATCAATAATTAACTACTTGGGGATCTCTTGGCTTTTTATAGGTAGTTTATTAACCATATAATATAAAAATACAAGGGGACATGGTAAATGTCAAACTATATAACTATGAGTTAAATATAAAAGATAAGGTTAATATGGTGACATAATCCTTTATAAAACCTATTATATGGGATATTTTATACTTGGAAACACCTTATCATAGAAATAGATTCTTTTTGAGCCATTATAAACCGAGTATGATTGTATAATAAAATAATAGTTCAAGTTTTTCCAAAAGTGACCCTCACCTCTCTTATAAAAGGGTACTTAACCTTATCTCAAATTCACACTTCCAAATCCATTTGGATCAGCTAAAACTTACCCAAATTTACTAAAAAATACCCTAAATTCATCATAGAGGCATTACTTTGATCATATATACAACCTATGGATCCCTTTTGATCAAATCAAAAGGTATCACCTGAAGAAGAGGTAATATTTCACCTCTTTCAAAGTTATCTTCTTCTTCAACTTCTTCTTACTTTGTTGTTTCCGTAATAAAATAATATCTCCAGTACCTTATACATACTATGATTTTATTAAAAATATGGTAAAACCATATTCATTATTCTATCCATCCTATGAATAACAAAGTCACCATACGTGCGTACGTAAGACTTACCATCTCGACGTCGTGGTGTAGTTTGTTATTAAACAATTAATTATTTGGATCGGTATAGTAAAGAGTCTAATTGATGTAAATAATAAATATAAAATGTTAATTATTCCGTATATATGATATAACATCCAATTACATACGATTTCACCATCAATATAATGATATTGTCGATCGTGCATATGTATAGATTACTGTCTCCCTGAACGCAATGAGATTCATTCTCCATCATAACCATTCAAAAATAATTTTCATTTGATGATTAAAAATAATTTTTAATAACTTAATATCATTATGGATATGAATAAATTACATCATATCCATAACAAACATTACTTACATAACAATACATATAATGGAAAATGAATCTGTTAACACCTGAAACAATGATACTACTGAAATATTATTAATAAAGTAATATTAGATGATTATATATGATATCATATTTATATATGTGGTTCTTGTATAATTTAATAACAATGTTTTAACCATTATAAAAGAGCTCAACATACCATCTACTAATGAAAAGTACAAGGTAAGGGTTAATTCTACAATATCTTCATTATCCGAGGTTGTTTATACGTAAGTATCTACTGGGACCTCTTTATCATCCACATCCATGTTTCATAAAAATGTATTTCAATTTTTTTTTACTATTTAATAGCCTATAGTTTAAATTCATTTATACCCTTTTTTGAATTTTGATAAATTTTTTATAAAGGAATATTTCTATTATTTTCCAAAAAAGGTCCTTTACGACCATTTCGACAAAATTAAAGAAGAATGATTTTTAACGTATATAGCTTGTACAGCTATTTTCCACCATTATAACAACTTTGAATCTTCCCTTACAAGATTATATGAATATTTTCGAAATAAAAGTTTTATTTTATAATTATTATATTTTTAAATGATTTCAAAATATAAAGAGATATTTATCTCAAATAGTTTTGATTTCATCTATGTCAACATCCTTTGATGGATTTTACATTTGTTTGAAGTTAATTCACTATAATAAAATCTTCTATATTTTATTGAATGACTTATGATATGTTTGACTGTGGATGTTCTATTTTTATACCATTCATGATTTATGGTTAAAGTATTAACATTTCATATGCTAGTTTGAATACGAAGGTTTATGTTATGTTTTAACCTTTTCATCTGAGGAATGAATTGGACTTAGTATGTGATGGGTGGATCCAACTATAGCTTCTAGATGCATCGGTAGATCTCATAAGACAAACTAGTGTCCTAGAACATGACCTTGACAAAATCTTTTTTGTAGTCGTGGCATGAGGCCTTGACTATGTGGTTAGGATGTATGACATTATGCATTCCATCATTATGAAATTGGCTATTGATATTAAATGTGATTATTTGACTAGTATAATATCCATGTGAATAATTAAATGGAATTATTTTATTTATATTTTCCATATTATGCTGAATTTTAAGTTTAAAAGGCCTGTGATTTTGTATTATACATCACCTTAAATTTTTATGCTTATTAATGAGAGTTTATGATATATTATTATCTTTACTGAGCACCTGAGCTCACCCATTTCTATGTTTTATTTTTCCCAGGATGCGAAGAAGTATAATACGAATTACCTATAGGGATAGTCTAAGGGAGATGAATGTGTTAAAAAGAGAAAAAATGTTGTCGTTTTTCAATTCATAAAGTAATGTCAAAATTATGTTTGTGTCTAGTACTTACAAGGCTACTAAACTTATCAGTCTTTCAGGATTTGATCCCTTATGATCATGCCGATGTTATTTAATAATTCACCGACTCTTGGTAACTAGGGTAAGGGCGTTACATTAAACTAGGTCATTTATGTTCATAATCTATTAAAATTATTCATGATGGTTTTTAAATAGAATGTGAATTACCCAAACATATCCCCCACAAGTGTGAAACTAGGTGTATAGTAAGCACCATTGTTCTGTGCTAAGTAATTATCAATTGAAGCCCAACAAACATTTTTTAGAGTTATTACTCTAAGTTATATCTATTCCAGAACCACATCCACTTGTAGTATCTAGAAAAGGATGTATTTTTAGGTAATTCACATAATCTATTCCTTTCCAAAACTTTAGTATGTTCTCCTATACTTAGGTTCTTCCTATGGGTTGTTAGTAAAGTTTTCTCATCCTAGTTCCTAAATGTTAACTAAATCTTGATATGACACCAATTGTAAAAAAAATTATCATACATAAATATCACATCATAATATAATAATATTAATTACATGACATAACTATCCATGCCATAATCATTTAGGCATAGTGTCTTTGGAAACAAGGAATCATAAAAAATTGGTTCTTTGGTGAACTACATCTTATCCCACTAATTTCATCATATAATTAACCCTTATTAGAATTATCAAACATAAAAACATTATTCATAACCTAGGGGAGAAAACATAACAAAGGGAAAGCTTAAATGTTCAGTAAGGGTAAATAAGGGAGATATGAATGATCACATAAGAATAACATGAGAATAAGGGAATACGAACACAATATTAATATTTTAAACCCATACCCTACATATCATAGATAATAAACTTAATCCAGGACATAAATCGTGGCAACTTTTATACTACATGAATCATAAAGGAATCAAATTACATAATCCATGAGATCATAACATTGGCATAATACATATATTTGTTTTATAAAAAAATTATATAAAATCATTTCCTTAAAAGTCACGACTCATTGCCAAAACAATCATAGTGGACTGGGTTCACTCCCCAAACCATCATAGGAGTCAAGGTTCACTCCCAAGACTATTATAGTGGATTGTATTCACTACCCAAACTATCATAGTAGTCATTGTTTACTACCATGACTATTATAGTGGACAAAGTCCCTCATTGAATTGGGATCACTTCATATTCTAGTACTATTTATCTCACGATATCTCAATATTTACCCAATTAATTGGAGGATGATATATGTCACACCAATCAAATAATAAAAATTATAAATATTTGAGAAAAAATATTAGAAAAAATTCATCATATCAGATAACATGAATTAAAATAGGTTTCATAAACATTTAATCATAGCATAATCTGTGGAAAAGATACGGGTTTCATAAATATGTCATCATTTCATCATAGAGAACCCCTAAAAATAGAATAGATTTCATG
Organism: Viscum album; assembly: GCA_963277665.1. NCBI lineage: Eukaryota > Viridiplantae > Streptophyta > Magnoliopsida > Santalales > Viscaceae > Viscum > Viscum album. The sequence goes on from OY728141.1 coordinate 270,676,047, forward strand.
GAAATATTATCATTATAATTTTAAAAAACCTAAATAAATAATAAGGATGGTATTAATGGATCATATCCTTTTCAAATATTATATAACATAAAAGGGTGTCATCTTATTTGGAAAATGATTTTGAAAGATCACTTGGAAACTTTCTAGAGGAAAATAACATTTCACTTTGAAAATATCATTTTTAAACTAAAAGTTCACAAAAAAATTTTAAAATTATTTTATTTTAAAATAAACTTTGAAACATATAAATTAATTTTTAAAACATTTAGTGATCATGTTGATATAAAATTATTTTCCTGTCATACATGTTAAAAAATACTCCTTTCACATCTTTGGTAAAATACTAAAAATCCATAATTTTTTTTAAAACATGAATATTCTTTTTATTTTTAAAATAAATCCAAAATGGGTAAAATAACTTTGAATAATCATATAGGAACATTAAAACAACATTGAAAAGATTTTTAGAAAACTTGGATGTGGAAGAAAAATGATTTTTGATCAAAGAGAGATATAAATTCAGTTTTATTTCAAATAATAATTTTGAATATTGAGTACATAAAGAGAGAAAAATGAATGTAAATATTTTATTATAAATAAGTAAATATATCAGTTTAAAATTAATTAATACCCTGTAAAATATCTTGTAACATTTCATCGTTGAAATAAAAATCATAAATAATCCCAATAGACAACGAGATTATAATGTCAAACACATACCACACTGGTAAAATTTGAATCATAATCCCCATGAAATATATAAAATTATATGTATTTTATTATCCCATAATTTCTTGAGAATAATCATAAAACACATTCATGGGAAGTATATACACTAAAAAAAGTGGTTTATAAGGCAGGTGTCCCATATAAATAAAAGTGAGATGAAAATACCCAACAACATTGGTAATCTATTTAATCATAAGACCCATTAAGGAATAAAAGAAAATGAAAATTTTAAGATCATGAAAATAAATATATTCATAATATACAATGTCAAATTGGAAGTATCTACACAATACAAAAGAAACAAGTGGTGATGATGGTTTATGTCACCCAGAAATAAAAGAGAGACTAGAAATCCCATACCATAATTATTGACTTCATTCATAAAAATTTAAACCTCATGTGTAATAACTATATTCTTCTTGTGCATATATTATAGAACCATACTTATATATATAATACCATATATTATTTAATTATGAAATTTTATTACTAATTTATTAACAATTCCTTGTTAAAATCACACTTCAGGTAATAATTTCTTTATTGTTCATGTATGTTTTGATTTGTTATTTTTGGTACTTATTCTTTGATCATGGTTAAATCATATATAGATTTTTAAAAATTATATAAATATAATATATATTTATTATACATGTATTTATTGTAACCTATAAAAGTTAGAGATATAAAATGAATTACACCATTCATGGAGATGGTAGGCTGTACGTATGCATGAACGCTGTTTCCATTTTCTCAATGGATGTGATGAAAGAAAAGAAAATAATATATTAAATTTACAGAATCATTTTTATGTCATATATATCACATATATTAATTAAATTTACCCTCATTACCTTCCTTGTAAAGCATAAGTAAAAAAAGAATCACATCGCTTCGCAAAGCGATAGTCCGCCGTGCACACGAGCAATGCGATCATATTCCTAAAAATTTAAATTAAGAAGGTATATATGATATTATAATCCCATAAGTATCATAATATTATAAATATAATATATAAATATTAAATCCATTATGATATCTATTTGTGAGTGGTGGTGATGGAAAACAAATAACATTTGTTCGCGAGGCGGTAGTCTGCTGTACACATGATCGATGATTTCGTTTCCCATTTCATGGATGATGAGATAGATATAGGTCATGAAATTAACATAATTTAATATAAGTATATAATAGATACTTTTTATTATTATATTATAATATCTGAATAATATTTTAATTATGTTTAAGAAGAATTAAAACAAAAACACAAATTTAATAATTTCACCTCTTCTTCGGAGAAGCACATTAGGTTTATACTTAAATACTTCTTAGGATGGTTTCTTAATATGAAGAAATAAACTAGGATATTGGTAGGTAAATAAGAAATGGATTTATGATGGTATTTTATGAAAAAATGGTTTTGGAATTATGAATATAAGATAATAGTGGTGACCTTTTATAAGTGTGTGAGAGAACACACATGTAATTTCTGAAAAGAATAAAGTGTACCCATGTTATTCACATTCCAAATGAATGAAAAATGGGTCATTAAAAAAAATTATAGGTTATAAGGTATAAATATTTCAATACAATTTTATTTGGACAATTATGTTTTTCATTTTACCCCTCATCTTTTTAGTATAACCCCCCAATAAACCCGTTTTAACCTTAACCACAATAATTCATTTTACAATATTTACTATTAATTTTGAACAAATATTAATTTAAAATTAATATATAATATTAATTATTATTATTAAAAATATTCAATACATTTGTTAAAATTCCATTCACATCAGTGGTAAAATTCAATTTAAAATTAAACCCATAGACGCGACAAAAAAATTGTTTCTGAAAGAGAACATTTTCATAAGTATATTAAGTTTTAATATCAAAATTCAATATGAAATTTGTTCTAATGAGATAAATTGGATTTATAAATATATAATTGAACTAATTTTACATTCAAAAACTTTTTAAAAAATATGTAACTTTGTAAATACTTTCAATGAAAAGGTAATGTTTAATAAAAATTAATATTTTCACTATTCACTGAGAAATTAATCTTTCCAAAAAAATATGAAAAAATCACCCTATAATAATTTATAAATTTTAATTCAAAAAATAATGTTTTTTTTAAAATAAATTTTATAAAAGTAAAAAAGAATTATTTTATTATTTTTTCACAAAAATCAATAAAGATCATTTTTTGAGAAAAAGGTATTTTTAAAGCATATAAAAACTGTATGAAAAATTAAGTACTTATTCATAAATATATTTTCTCTATCTACAACATTTATAAATAATTTTAAAAATGTGGCAATTCTTATTCATACCACCAAATTTAATGATTAGTTTATAATGATTAAGTTTAATTCATAATATTATTAGTATATCACGATTCGTTAAAACTTGATGTTGCATGTAACATAAGATATTGAAGAAATTAAATTTATTCAAAACAAATTTCATTAAATTTTTGGGTTTTACAAAATTCACTTAGTAGACACATGTATAACTTCTAAGACAAGTTATAGAAGGTAGAGCAACAACCAATTCCTCCACTTATGGTAGTTATTTCCATCAAAAGTAGGGACACCTTGGAAATTTATAGAATTTTGATTCTCCATATTCAACAACTTATTTAATCCAAAAGTGGTAACCTAATTCTGATACCACCTATAATTCCCCATTCCTCCACTTATTTTTGTTTCTGGAAGGGGTGAATCAGCGGTCTTATTTTATGAATTATTCTTTTAACTCAACCACTTAGACATATTAAGGTTCTAATACACTCAAGGAATTCCCACAATATAACCTTTTATGAAAAATAATATAAAGAGATTTCAACACATATGATTTACAATGTTTGTCTAGAATACCCTACTCCTTTCTGTGATTGTTTAGTACCACCAATCATCAATTCTTCCACAAAAAATAAGTTGATATAACCAAGAAAAATCCTAGAACTATTAACATAGATTCACACTGTGTTCAGTCTATTGTGTCATCCATGAGATTATTTCAACATCACACTACCCAACTAAAATTTATAATCTAAAATAGAAATATCTCAATCTACCCTTATTTTCTTTTACACCACTTGAAAAATGATGTTTATTTTATGAATAAATTGGATCTATAGGTATTCATATGTTCCCCTTTAAGTCTGTACACCTAGATCAGATTTATATATCTTCACATGATCTGGTTCTCTTGAACACTTCAAAAAAGTACTAATGACAAGGTTCATTCTTATTTAATGAATCCTGGATTCAAACTTCTTCTTCTATATCTTCAATATAGTTATTTATAAGTCTCTCAATATTTTATAATTATCATGATTAGTATTGCAAGTTCTCACACCATATTTCTTATTTTTCTTGTATATTTTATATTCATTGAATCATGAATATTATTTCCATATTTTAAATATATAAAATATTTTAAGTCTCGGTTAATTTATAATATTCGTATTCAAATCTATAAAATATATCCATTTTTAATTCTTTCAAAATTTCTGTCCAAACTTCTTATTTAAATTCCCTAAAGACTACTGTATTTCATTCTTTAAAATACTCTATAAAATCCGCTTCATTTAAATCCTCAATAATATCATTCCACATGTAAATGGACTCTTAAAGATGATGTGAAGGAGTTTTCTTATGATGTTGAACTCATCTCAACATCCATATTCTCCCTTGATTGTTCTTCCTTCATACATGGATTTAATCACGATCATTTAATTGATTATTATATTTTGAATCCCTGAAGATCAATTCACATTACACAATCTGAATTATATTTTCAATTTATTTATAATATCTTTTATGAATATTCCTTATATTTTTAAAAAAAATTCATCCTTACAACACTTTATTCTGTCTTTAGTTTCCTCAAAATTAGGCTAAGTACATGATACTACACAACTCATGCTTATGGAGACGATGCTTACAAAACCTCAAGAATGATGTTTACACAAATGAAGATCATGATTTTCCACCTAAAATATAATTCTTATAGAGATGAAAATCATCCTTACATGAATGAAAAATGATTCTTATATGGTTTATATTATTCTTATGTGGAGGGGTAAAGTGATTCTTATGGACATTCATTATTACAAGAATGATACTTGTAGGTCCGTCCTTATGGGAATTTAACTCTAGTTCTATGATTCCCAAACTTAACTTAATCCAAACTAGGGACTATTTTAACTATGTCCTCATCCACTTAAAACATATCTTCACATCATCAAAAATTTATTCATCAGATGGTCTAATAGTTTACACATTTACCACTCCTTGGATGTTTTCTCCACTTCTACAAGAATAATCCTTTCTCATTTACCTTGGTCCTTCAATCTTCCATTGATCTAGATTCCTCCTACTTCCATGAAATGTTTTATAACATGTTTTAATATCATCAAAACTTTTCTTGGATATATATATTTTTTTAAAAATCATTATAAATGAAATTATACATTTTCATGAATCTGTCTATGTGAGATCTCAAGATACAACATCAAAATTTAGTATATAATCTTAGTTTCCTTATCAAGATTGACCTCTAATTCCAACTAACCCATGTTATTCCAATAAGGTTGAACCCATAAAAATACTCCAAGAATCATTGAGTTCCTTTAAACCACACATATTTAATTCTTTTCCTTACATCAACTATTATACCTGTCAATAAAAAATACAATCCATTCATGAACACTTCAAAGAGAAACCAAAATGAACACACTAGATTATAATTACCTCAAAGATAAATAATCTCCCAACACATTGATATTTTACCCCAAAACATATCAATCATCCCTGAATTAACCATTTAACCAAGGTTCATCAACACTATATACCCATATCAATCTATACAAATACTTAATAAACCTTCGAGGCTAATACTGACTTGGATAATTCAAAGACACACTAATAAACCAATAGTAGGAGAAATCATTACATGAAACTCTATTTTAAATTTTTAATGAACCAATAATATGAAAGAGAATAACAATAAGGATAAACACCATAAATTTACTCAATACCTTTCTATGAGGCACACTTTAAATATCATGAAACATAGACCCTACCTTATCATGTTTCCTAAACCACATCAAAAAGATCTCTATATAAATAAAGGGGTAATTCCAAATACATAATTCATAAAAAGTATTTTTTTAAAATTCCCCTTTTTAAACCATGGAACCCTTATAAAAGAGTCCCAAAACTCATTTTAAAGTCAAACACACCTTTAGAAAATATTAAAAACTTCTATATACACTACTCTATTTTAGAAAACCAAAATAATTCCATTTCATAAGTTTGATTATAAATTAAAATATTAACTTTATTAATTATAAAATTTCACTTAAAATACACCTTTTTTCTTATATCACTTCAAACTTAATTTCTTTTTAAAATCACCCACTACTTAATCACCCATAAAGGATTAATAACCAATCAAACCACAAAATTTGGTTTTCAAAATCATCAGACTCCTTTAAAATAAACACCACTATTAGTTATCTTTTTATGTAAAACACCTGATTCTATAAATAGTTTAAAAAATCCATTGATTTTAATTTTTTTTAAAACGTTCTTGTAAACACACTTCAAGAGGGTGAAAAATACTTGCCCAAATAGAAAACATTTTTTAGATTTCATGATAAAAAAACCACTTCCAAAAAAAAAACCAAATTCATTTTATAAAACATTTCCAAGGATTTATTTAAAATAAATTTTTTTTCTTCAAATCCATTTTCTCACCCAAAACAAGTTTCAAAAAATTCACTCAAATGAAATTACACCATATATTCAATAATTTGTTTTTCCAACAACATCAAAATATCTCAATACCTCCTTCGATACATTTCCCGCACTAAAATTTACTCAAGAACCATCTAAGAATCAAGGGTTATAAATAAAAAAACCATGGTTTTTTTAGAACTATGATTGACTTGGCTACGCAGTTTGATTGTCCATTTAATAATCATGAAATGGTTGCTAAACCATTTATGAAATCAATAACTTGGTCACTGTATGGTTTGTAAGGTCATGAAATCTAGCCCCATGCCTCTAATTATTTTTCTAGTTTTCATCCTAAAACTCCTAGAATGGTCCCCAAGGAAACACATACAACTCCAATAAGGATCAAAATACCACTAACTCAAACATTAATTCAACAAGAATAATCAAACATAATTCAAATCATATCTACAAATGGAAACTCAAGGATCATGGAAAGACGTAGATAACTACACTCTAAATAAACCTACCTCATGAGTTTCAATATCCAATATCCATTCTACCAGACTCCTCAAATAAAAAAAGTTCACTTCAAGAGACTAGGACCTATCTAGAACCTCTACTATCTTTGCAACCAAGGATTTGATAACATTTGGGGTGAAACTACCCAAGATGACTTTCAACATTTCCTTATTCGGCGTACCACTAAGAATGAAAGGAGTTATTAATACCCATGTGTCAAAAACTAGTGTTTGGGTTTCATAAATATCTTATGGGAAATGTTTACAACATCATATAGTAATATAACCAAGCAGTGAAAACTACCGAGAATCTTGAATGACCCACCCATAGGTCAGATTCCCATGCATACTAGATAAATAAACAAAATTTATAAAACAATATGAATAGGGAACAATAAAAATAAACATCAATAAAAAATATGAAACCGAAGAAAATTTAGATGAAGAAAATACACAGGTATAGAATAAAAAAATACACTAAGCTAAATTGGATGATATAGCTTCTGAAAAATAAAATCGATCCTAGAAAAATCCAACACTATCCATGTGACTCACAATCACTCACCACATCCCACTCAACTAGAAAAAAATTTAATGATAATCAAATGGATTAAAAAATAACCAAGAACCCCGGAGAAAACATAGAAGATGCATAAACACAAATACCATAGTGAATATTCACAATGTGATCAAAACATTCCCAGTAGGATCTCACCAAAGAGAATATATAATCCCCTTGATAAAAAATTTCACAATTTATAGTTTGAAACAAATATAGAAACTAATTTTTTAAATTTGAACATAAACAAATATAATTAAATAATTAAAATGATTTATCATTTTCATTTCCATGATAATATGGTAAAGTATTTTTATAAAAATCAAGAAATAACCAATTTAAAAACCATGAATTTAAAATCCAAGAAAAAACCCATGGTTTTAATAAAATATCTCTTTTAAAAAAATGAAAAGTTTAATTTTAAATTCATAATAAAAACTAAATACTTATCTTCCACTTACCCTAAAATATATCACAAATCAAATTTATGAAAAAACGCCACTTCAATTTTTAAATCAATCATTCAAAAACTCATCAAATCCAAATTTGAATGAAAATAAAAAACATTCACTAAAACCAAATACAAGAACTATATGAACCAAAATATCAATAAAGTATAATAAAAGTGAAATAACCAAGTAATAGGTTCACATGGTCAAATCAAATCAAGGGGATGCAGACAAGTTATGGAAAATAATCCTATAAAGAATCCTAAAAATTGTCAAGGAATAATGGGAAACTCCTTAAGAAACTATTAGAGAGACTTTGAACTAGCGACTCAGAACATTAGGATGACCTAAAAGGAAATTTCTATCATCCCAAAAGTATAATTGGGATAATTGGGTTACATAATACATCATTAGAGAAATTATAATCCACGATATACATAATCTATCCCATTATCTCACTCTGTTAAAATAATAAACATTACCTAGTCAGTGTATAATCTATACCAGAGATTATACTTATCCATATATCTTAATAAGTCACCCAGTGTTCCCATGATAAATATGGAGTATATGTGATAAAACAAGAATAAACAAGTGACCAACATACCAATAAATAATAAAATAGTTCAAATAAACTTCAATCACCTCCAAAACCCTTACAAGAAACAACCCCTTTCACATCTATACACAAGCATCAATAATAAAGACCCCAATTGGGTTCATAATCTATATCATGATTTAATTTTAATGTGATCAATGTGGATTGAAAAATCATTAAATTTTTTATTTATAAAATTCTAAATTTGTCTTTAAAAACTATCTTGTCATGAAAATACATTTTAACTTCTATAAAATTTTACTTTAAAACATCTTTTAAAACCACAAAAAATGATCTCACTTTATAATATAATGTTCTTAGAATGATGAGATCACTAAAAGGGAGAGGGTTGAATCAATGATCCCTTTTATTTTATTAATTTAATTTTTAATTAAACCTCTATGTCTTGTTAAATCATTTATCCAATATAATTTGTTTCTATTAACATTTCCCAGGTAATGTAGTAAGTAATGGATGAGGGCACAACTATTTACATGGTTTGGTCTTAATTTCAGTGTACTCCTTTCCAAGTATGGTAACCTAGATTATCTAATATGAATCAAATCAAATACAATAAATTCTATCTTAAGAATATATTTATGGATAATATCTTGAAATAACCAACAAACAATCTCCAAAAATTGTCTCGTATTCTAGTGGTCACAATGGTCATCTCCAGATCAGTTATTTATACTAGAATCCTTCATGTTGAGGCTATATCTTAAAAACATTCCTCTTTCCACCTCCTGAAGGGATCATTATAATTCCTCCGGAATATTTTTATGGTTACTCTTGACTCCTCTTTGAATAGGTCTTTGAAATTTTATTCTATTGATGTAAATAATAGGACTTGTTCTTCTTCAAGTATATACATCATCTCTCTTTGAGGATCACTTTACCTTGATTATATTCACATTGATTATGAATCAAAACGACTCCTTGAAAATATTTTATGCCTAGGAATTCTTGGATGCAATCATATTCTCAATTTTTAACATTATTAATTCTTGAATACATTGGTCTCTTCTTCGATACACAACATTAGTTTCCTTCTTTTTTTAATTCTTATATCAGGGTCTCAATATCTAATGTTCTGAATCAAAATATTCATCACTTGTATATAAATTTAAATTCATATAATAATAATGGGAGTCTTATTCTCATTAATTCATGAACATTATTTCACATTTAATATATAAGTCTATTTCTTTCAAATTCTTCAACCTTCAATCTCATTTGATTAGGAGATAACTTCTTCCTTAAATATCCTGAAGACTCGGTTGATAATCAAACATTGCATATTAAATAAACATAACCTCAAACAATTCATAAATCCCATATTAATAATTATTTACTTGAATCCTTATTTAATTCGAGATGTCTAGGTGACATCGAAACACCAAAACTCATAGAATTTAAACTCATTTGTTTTATTCATGTAACTCCTATGTGACATTCATTATTAAACCCATACATGCCACACACATGAATCTTATTATCCAAAAACCTATGAATGAAACTTATTCATGAAACAACACACTCAGGCATAGAAATGCATGCACATCATGTTTCACTTGATATATCCTATAAATATATATTCTTTATCTTATTAATACTTAAACCTCATTTTTAATGCCTATGATATTGGGTGTTCTTCATATGATATGAAACTTATCATATTCTATGAATTTATACACTCATATTCTTCCATTCTCATAACCACACATAGATTATGATCTTTACATGGAATATTTTAAGAATATATTACATATCCTGAGCTAATCTCTACTAGTTTGAAATTGGTACATAAATAGATATAGACCTAAAATTATGAAAGTGTAACTATATTGTTTTATTAGTATCTCAAACTCTCTCATGATATTCTAAAGGTTCAACATAATCATGCGAATTTATTATTTTATTGATTTAATTCATACCAAAAGAATATATATTACTAGCTCAACGATGCCCTCGACACCTCTGTTTTTTATTTATAAACACACACAATCGATCATATTTCACCTCATGTGGTTGATCTTACATGATACCACATATCTTCACTTAAAAAATATCACTCCAATATTTTCTCAAGTTTCATGATGTTTTATCAGAACCACTTATAAAAAATATTTATTCTTGATGATACTCATATAAATTAATTCATCTTAGAAGATCCTTGATGACTCATTCTTAATGAAATCTCTATCTTCAAAGAAAATCCATGCATATTCAATCCTTATACACACAAAATAACAATGCTATTAATTTAACAAAGGGAAATTATAGAAAGACCTCATATAAGATCATACAAATAAAATTAAATCCTCATAGAAGATCCATAGAAACCTCAAGGAAGAAGCATATGTTTCTAAAAAAGAAAAACTCTCACAAAATATCTATAACTTTCCTTATGGATGTAGAAGTTTTACATAAAAGAAGATATTTTTTGTTAATCTCATAGAAATAATATTCTATTCATAGAAGGTTCTCCATATAACTCTAATTAATTTTCTTATGATAACCACTCTATCTTGATGAAGATTATATAGAGTTTAGAATGGTCATGTGGATAGGGAATGATCAATATAATAGAATACATACAAAGAACTCGTGCGTGAGTGTGGGCACATGGTTGAAGATGAGATGTGGTGCCATATCATTCATCAGTTTGTTATTTTTATATTTTAAATGATGGACTAATGTTTTCATGAATCATTAGGATCCCATTATAGAATTATGATAATCCTTCTTATCTTTAACATATCTCTACATAGCTAAAGTGGACCAGTTGTGAGTAATTGAGTCTACTGAATGATTCCTCTATCTCCATCACTGTGGAACTCTACATGGTGGTACCTTTTCCAATCCTATGTGAACTAATTGCATACACTCCCACTATTGTATACCTACTTGTGAAATCCCTACTTCCCTACAACCTTGGGATGTCCATTTGGGTTGGCTCCATTACGGTGATCCATACTCCTATATGTGCACATGAGCTGGATCAGTGTCTAGAGAGGGATTGATTTTTTACTAAACTATTATAAAAATAGTTAGTAAATTATTTAGCATATAATTACCTGCCATATAAATCACATTTCACCTCCTCTTTTTTATTCATTAATGAAAAATAATTCATGTAATTTTCAAAATCGTCTTCATATTTTTTAATGAAAAAATATATTATTTTTAAATGGACTTCTAATGAATTTCTTTTTCATCATCCAAATTTATAAATTTTCATTTATTCACATCAAAGGATGGTTAATTTTTATTTTAAACATAGTTCCATATTAAATCACTATTAGCACATGTTACTTTGATCATTGAATAATATTTAAAGAATATTTAGATATGATATTTTCATTTAACACTCATTTTTTCCTCCACTTGTTTAACCATTACTAGTTCATTAGTTGAAACAACAATGCATTCCTTGTTTGGGTACTTAACATGCTTGAGATTTTCATTTTATTTATTTGTATAATAATCATGACTTGGTTGATCCTTCTTCTTCTGAATGTTTTTATCAATATCACCCTGGAAAATTTCTCCAGATAACTTAGTCATGTATACCTCAGAAGAATAAACCTCTTATACACATCTTCCAGACATGCTTTCAAAAAAATCATATCTTTTTATGGGATAATTTTGTGAAAATCTAGTAACAAATTTCTTTATTAGGGTTTTTGATCTCATTTACTCATAAAACACCCATTTATTCTTGAATATTTCTTAGAAAATAAACATTAAACCAATAATAATAGGCATTTTGTCCATAATTTCCACATCACTAGTAGTGTCCCTCAAATCTTTCACACTCCGCACATTGGTGAATCTATATTTCTTATTGTCTTAAAATCTTCTATCATTTATTAATCCTTATTATTGGGGATTATTTTATTCTCATTGTATTTATATTATTCCTTGAATTAGGTGTAGAGTTTTCAGGATTTTCTTCAGCACCAAATCTTCTTGATTTATATTTAGTTGAATATTTATAAGCAGATCATAACTTTTTTTTGGGGTTGTACCTCTCAATATCTTTGGGTGATTTTGTCTAAATATTATATGATTTTACAAAATATTCCTTCATGGTTTTTAAGGTTATTTAGACCCTAAGAAATATAGATTATTCTTTAAAAATTTTATCTTATTTGGTAATCTATTTTTGAATTAAGTTCTTTAAGATACTTCACATTGTTTTTGCACATTTCAACTCGGAAATTTTAATTTCTTCTACGAGATAATTTTCTTCCCAATCATAACTTCCTTTTTTATTCTCAAGAAAATTTATCTTCTTCTTGATATTAGTGTTTTTCTCAAGGAAGGCATTCAATTCTTATCTTAGTATATATTCAGTATAGTTTTCTTTCTATTCAGTTCTTGATGTGTCTTTTCTCATTTTTATATGAGAAATGGTTGAAATGTGTTGTTGATTGGATACATCATTATTTGAATCACTTGAGGATGATGGATCATATCTTTCTTCTCTACTCATAAAATTCCTCCCTAACTTTCTAGAAGATTTCTTACTATTCATATGATTATATTTTTCTAATTTTCAAAACTTCCTTCAAGAATGGTCTTGATAATTATCTTCACTCTATATTTTATCATATCCTTTTATTGTGAAATTTATTGAAAAAATCCCAACACATATACAACTAAATAAATTAGGTGAAAGATTAAATTTATATTTTCCTTTCACTCTTCTCATATTTTGGGAAATAAAAGATATCATTTTCTTACATTATCTATCATATTTATCTTCAAATTATGAAAATGGTTCATTGTTATTATCTTTTAGTTTATGTACTTCCATATATTTAAATACCATATATTATTTTATGTTATTCTGGAACATTAGGGATTTTCACATCTCATAATTGAGAAGTGTGTTATGTAACTCATCAAGAGATTGATCCCCAATTTCTTCCAAGGATGATATCGTAGAATTAAAATTTTTAAGGATGTTTCTAAAAAATTTCTACAAAATAGGTACATATTACAAAGTATCTCCAAACCCTATAATATTTCTTAATTTCTCATTGACCCGAGTGAAGTAATCATCAATGGTCTCATCATCTACCATATAAATATCTTCAAACTTTTTCATCCAAATATGAAGCTTGGATTCATTTATCTTCAAATTAACTTCATATATATTTTCAAGATTTTACCACATATCCATGGTAGTTTTAAGTCCCATAACATTAGTGTATACATTTTAAGATAGGGATAAAGAATAAAATTACATTATTTCCCATTTATTTCTAGATTTATTTTATCTAAATGAATCATGGGTATATATTCTCTTGGTGGAATAAATCCCACAACAATGACATCACTTACTTTGAGGCATTATGAAATCATATACGGAAGAATTTAGTTATTCCATCCATAAAAGTTCTTTCCATAATAGAATGAAACTCCAATAATATTTATATTGTTCAAAATGTCCATAATTATTCCATAAAGGCTGGATCTTCTCAGAGGGAACCTACCAATGATTCCAATTGAAGTTATCAAATCAACGAGATCACTGTGAGGGGTAGGGGTGCATTGGTGATAAATTTTATTTTATGAATTTACTTTTTAATTAAACCTATGTGGTTGGTTAAATCCTGTACCCACTCATCTTTTTTTCTCTTATACTTTCCCAAATAATATAGTAATTAAAGGCATAAGACACAAAAATTTTCAATGTTGGGTTTCAATGTGAGACCACTCCTTTCCAGGTATAGTAACATAAATTCTCCACTATAAATCAACTTGTATTTAGTAAAATATATATACAAAAAATATTTTTGTATAATATCCCATAATTCCCATTAGAAAATATCACAAAATATTTGGTATTAAATTGATCACAACATTTATCTCATGATGGGTTATTTACATGGGCCTACTACTAGTAAAATATATTTTCTGAAAAAATAAACTTTCTACCTCCATGATGGATCTTTATATTTCCACCCATATATTCTTATAGTGTCCTCCAAGATCATCCTTGAATAGGGCTTTTTAATAATCTTCTCTTGATGTAGACATTCAAACTTATCTACTTCATGTCTACACATCCTTTCTTTTTGAGGATTACTACACATTTCTCACATTCACTATGATAATCAATCATAATGACTCCTAAACAATACTTTATTCCTAATAATTATTTGAGGAAATCATATTCTCACTTATTTGAGAACTAGGAATTTATTAATGTATTGTTCTATCATTCGATACACAACTGTTGTTCCCTAATTTATGGAATTATTGTATTGAGGTCTCAATATCTAAATTTTCTCACTAAAAATATTCATCACATACATATAAATTTATATTTTCAGAATAATAATGAAAATATTATTCTCATTAATTATTGAAAATTATTTCACATTAAATATTGCAGGTTGATTCCTCCTAAGTCATTGACCTTCAATATCATTTAATAATGAAATAACATCTTCCTTAAATCTCTTGAATACTGAGTTTATAATCACACGTGGTATATTAAATAATTGTTACCTAAAATCGTTTTACAAATACAATATATGTAAATTTTCTAATGAAACCTAATTTATTTCAAGATCTCTAGGAGATATACAATTATCATAGCTCATAACATTTAAAATAATTTGTTATCTTCATGCAACTCATACTGGGAATGAATTCTTAAACACATACATGTCACACACATGAATATTTTTTCTCATCTAAAAAATCAATGAAACTTATTCTTAAGAAAACACAATAATTCATTGAAATTCATGTATATCGAGTTTCCATTAATACATCCATCAAATGTGGATTTATTATTTCAATCATTCATAAAACCGCATTTTAAATTCCTATGATCTTGGGTCCTCTTTATAATATCTATAACTTATCATGTGTTATAAATTTATATATTCATCTTATAATATTCTCAAAAATATACATGGAATATGATATATGTATGGAATATTTCATGAATATATCACATGCTATGAGATCATCACAACTGGTTTGAACTTGGAATGTACCTAGATATTGACTTATAAGAATATAAGTTGAATTATAAGATTGTCTTAGTATCTCAAAATCTATCATCATATTCTAAAGGCTCAAAATAATCATGGTAAGGAATGAATCAAAATATTTGATTCATGCAAGAAAGTGTCATGAATATAACATTCCTGTTATGAGCCCAATTATACCCTCAACACAATTCTATTTTATTTATATAGACACACATAAAATCAAATTTCACCTCATATAGTTAATTGTACATTTGGGCACTCAAATTTTGTTAAAAAAATATTAATACTCCATTTTCATGAGTTTCACTATGTTTTATTGGATCCAATTGTGGTCAATATTCTAACACCTAGACACTCACGAAATATAATCCATCTTAGAAGATTTTTTTCCGACTTATTATTCATAAATGATCTATATTCATGGAAGATATATGAATTATAGATCTTTATATGCATAAAATTTCTATTCTATTTATATTACAAAAGTACCTACTATTAAGAACTTAAAAAAGATCATACGAATGGATGAAAATACTCATGGAAGACCTGTGGAAACCTCAATGAAGCTATAGTGTTTCCACAGAAGAAAAAAACTCATGGAAGATCCATTATTTTCCTCAATGAATAATCATTTCAACATTATAGAAGATCCATGTTGTTCCTATCATGGAAATATTATTCTTTTCTTAGTAGGTTCTCTATATAACTCTATATAATCATCTCAGGATACCCAAAATCTATGTTTATGAATTCCATTATAAAAATCCTATAATGGTCATGTAGTATGGGTATGATCATTGGAATGGTGGAAATCCAAAGAACCTGTGTGTGAGTGTTGGTGAAAGGTTGATGATGAGATGTGGTTCCAACTTATTCAAGCACATGATATTTTCATATTTTAAATTATTGAGAAACAGTTATATAAAAATTGAGGATCCTACATTAGAATAATTCTCATCCTTACACTCCTTAATATATCTACTCATAACCAATACAACCCAGTTGAGAGTAATCGGGTCAAATCTGGGCTTCCTCTATCTCTACTATCATGCCTTCCTATGTGGAGGTTCCTTTACCACTAATGTGTGTTCCTTATGTATGAAATATCATTACTTTATTCCTACCTATGAAATCCCTACCCCTTTACCACCTTAGGTTATCCATCCATGTTGAGTCCTTTATAGTGATCCATACTCCCACATTTGTAGTTAACCTATCCCCTTAGTTGGATAGGGAATATATTTTTTATAGAAAAAATATTAGTAAAGGAGTAAATAAATCCTCAATCATTTAATTACATGCCATCTCAATTATAATTCCTCTTCTCTTTTTTATTTCTTCAGGAAAATAATGCATGGACGTTTCAAAATCTTCGTTAATTATTCTTTATGAAAAAATATATTATTTCTCCAAGGACTTACAATGAATTTCCATTTAATTATCCACATTTATAATTCTTTATTTGTACATATCAATGGATGGTAACTTATTATTGTAAATATATCACCTTATGTAATTAAATTTATCACTTGCTACTTAAATAATTAGATAATAGTTTAATAATTATCAAATATGTGTTTTCACTTTTTCATGAACCTCTTCATTTAATTTCTTTAAGATATCATCCTCAGAATAACTCAAACACATATTGACTCCCTTATTGACCAGAAATACAATTAACATATGGGATATTCAAAATCCATTGGAAAATAAGTTTTTTTATAGAATCACTTTTAAAATAACTGTAAAGGCTAATAATACAAGAAATTTTTTTCACATGGCCTCAATAAAACCCCTTTAAAAAGAAATAACTCCTAATATTATAAAATATATAATTTGAAATTACCCCTATATAAAAAACCTATTTTTAAATTCCAATCCCCCTTTCAAAATCCATTTGTAGAATTTATAAAAACACTTTTCATGCATAGTCATTCAATATATAAATCATAAGTAAAAAACATATGAATTCCTCTTCTATTCCAAGTGTTAAATTAATTGAAAATATATTTAAAAACTCATTATAGGTGCCATATATATGTATAATAAACTAATAAATAATTAAAAACATTCAAGAATCACATAACATGTATTATAAGTTAATTTTCATATAATTACCTACCTCTTTCAAGAGGAAATGAAACACAAAATGACACATTAAATGATGAAAGAAAAATCGATCAATGAAACATAACTCATATCCCTAAGTAACCAATTCCCCATGGTTAGACCCATAAAGAACTCAAAAAAGAAACCCATACAATTAATTGGGTTTGTGAAAGGAAGAAAATTAAGGTGGAAGGATGAAGGGAGAAGAAAAAAGGAATAAAAAAAGGGATAAGAAGTAGAATACATTGAAAAATATGCTTGAAAATAGGAAGGGGAGGATTTAAATCAAGGAAAATGGAAGGGATATATGCCTTTTAACACCTCATGGATAACCAAATAAGAGAGGAAGAGGAGAGAATTAAGACTTTAAATTGATAATAGGCATTTAATGTATTTTACTTTAATGTGAATTTTGTCTTTCCACATAGTTAAGACACATAGTTAGGGATATTACGCATCAAACATGCAAAATCCACTTGATAGAACCCCTACATCTTTCATGGTTTGGATGCATGGTTTCCACTAACCATGAAATAACCATTCAGGTCATCCCCATACCCAATACTCCGTAACATAGTTTTCGGGATACCCCACATGGTTTAATAAACCACATACCAACCATGTAAAATATATTTTTAAAATCTACAACACTACCGTACAACCACTCCATTTTCTCCCCTAACGATTCACAAGCAATGAGCTGACACCCCAATCTAAATAGGAATCACATGATTTATATTGTATTTATTAGTATTTAGACTAAACCGTGTGATACATATTCACACATACCCTATGCTAAAAAAATTATCCTAAAATAACACTGTATAATATTTCCTATACAATTTCCCCTAAATCATGTGTACTAACTATGAAGAAAATAAAAAATTCCCAAAATTTTAAAAAATTCAATTCAAAAACCTCAAGAACATAAAATTTCCCAAATAATTTAAATTAATATAAAACAATAACACATGGGTGTCACAATTAAGTTACCCAATTCATGTTGCTAGCATGTATCAAGGTGATGGGGAAGTTAGAGGTTATAAATAAGTGTTATATATGAACATATCATCCTAGGATGAGAGTTATAAATACTCTTCTATGAGTATTACTGTGGCCTTAAGTTAACTATTTCCTTTTCATATGAAGATTTAAATAGTGAGGAGTCTACTAAAACCATATATATCTTATTTAACTAAGGATGAAAATTCTTAGACCCCTACAAGTGGATAAAGAGTGGGTTTTGTTTTTAATGTGGAGGTTATGGTTATAAAAAATTTAAATGACCGACCATTCATGGAAGTTATTGTAGAGCTATAATCCCTCTTCAAACTCAAACATTACAATAGTATTCTCTAAGGAATATGTAATATGGTGCCACATATTTTGATCAGTATAGAGGGGATGTGATCAGAATAGGATAACCCTATGATTCCCCTCATCCTCAGGGACACCAAGAAGATTATGGATATGAATTTTGTCAATATTTTGTCCAAATAGGTTGTGGAGATAGATGTGGTCTGATGAGAGCCTCATAGTTTTCAAAGCCAGTAATGTCAGATGTTATGAAGGGTATTATCTACTTTTATTCTACTTAGATGGATGTCTTGTTTAATTTAGAAGATATATAATCCTTTATCAGACCCAACATAGTCCCTGATTTATGACTTGAGGAAGAGATACTTCAAGTTCCATTAGTACCGACCACACCTATTGGAGGCCGATCAAACTTTTTTGATGTTTGTAGAGATTTTGATTTTATACTAGGTAATAATTTATCTTTGGGATATTTTATATTTTTATAGATATAAACATACAAAATCATCCTCAGTATAGATTTTTTGTATTCTGTATATGATATTTTTTATTTTTATAGATGGTGTGTTGTATTATATGATGTCAATGGAGATAATGTTCTGTTTTTTTAAATAAAGACCCTTGTATGAGTTAGAGTATTGTTGAGATTTTGTATTCCTGGATTATTGAGATGATGTGGAGTTTATTAGAGTATCATCTAGTGGTGTTTCTCCGGGATATAGACTAATTACTTGATGATTTTCTAGAAGAAGTTTTTATACTACCCCCTTGATGCAAGATTTAATTTAGGATATATTTGCAACTAGGACTCACTTTGATACTGATGTATTCATATAGTATGGAACCATTTGAGTTTTAAGAGCTATAGATTTAGATTGGTGAACTTATATAGTGAGGTTTTATATGGCATAGTGTGACTCCTTGGGGTGATCAATTTTTTATGTGTGAAGAAAGTAGATATAAGTATGGGTTTGTGTATCGATTATCATCACTTGAATTTATTGGAAGTGAAGAAACACTTTCCTTTTCCATGGTTTGATGATATATTTGACCAGTTAAAGGGATCCAACAATTTCTCAAAGATCAATTTTCTATCAATATATCATTGTATGGGAGTGAAGGATGAGGATATTCTAAATAATTATTTCAGATGTCATTATGGTCATTATGAAAATTTATTGATTCCATTCGGTGTTATGAAATCTCTATTCATGTTCATGGGAGTGATGGATTCCATGATATAGAAATTTATGGATCAGTTATTGGTGGTGTTCATCAATGATATCCTTTTTTATTCTCAGTCTAAGGAGGATCATTAAGATCATTTATGAGCTATTTTTAGATTTTTTTCCTTCAACAATTGTTTAGGAAGCTTATAAAGTGTATTTTTTGTGCATATGAGGTCTATTTCATAGAATATATTGTGTATCCTCATGGATTATTCATGTATACTTATAAATTTGATAGGGTTCTTTCTTTGGTATCCCCTAAAAATTATGAAGGGGTGTGGATTTTCCTTTGTTTTTTAGTTTAATACAAGAGGTTTTTACCCAAATTCTCTCAGATTGTAACTCTTATGATTAATATAACTAGGAAGGATTAGAATTTCATATGGGATTACTAATTCCAAGATGATTTAGAGTATTTAAAGGAGTATTTATTTACTTATTCAGTTCTTTATTGACTGAATGAGGTCATTTTTGTAACACCCCAAGCTTCCACAGTACGTTTCCCTTTGAATAATGCAATGGCATGCATTGTACGCAACTTCGAGATTCTAACACACCACAACCAATCAAACTAGCCGTTATGAATAGTAATACCTATTTTTTAAAATTTTATAAATTCTACCTCTCAAAATGGAATTCATTTTTGGATTTGTAATATCGAAATTAGCCTATGTTGAAATTTTGGTACTTTTCGGATAACTTTCATATTTTGATGAATAGTGAAAATGACTAAATTTTAATTAAAAACAACTTTTTTAATCAAAATAATTAATATTGATAAATTATGAATTTGAGTGGTTTTAAAGTATATTTAGAATATATTTTTACCATTTAATTAAATGTTTTTTGTTGGACATAATTTCACAATTAAACTAGACATAAACAAGTGCCAATCTTTTGATAGTTATTATCTCTTAAAAACACGCTTTTTTGTTTTAACAACGGGAATTAATTTTAAATTAATTTCTTCCACTTATGTGTTTTGAATTTGGAAAAATGGATTCCATATTTGGAATCAGGATATCCAAATTTTGTAAATTGGTAACTTTTATTTTTAGATATTTTGAATAATTACTTCGGTAAATATTTTATTTACCTTGGTTAAAGGGTAAATTAGGTAACTAAGGGTTAACAAATAATATTATAATAATACTAAATTACCCTAAAACATGTTCTAACCTTATTGGTGGATACATGTCCGACCATGGGCATCTTTGGGTTGATTTTGGGACCCCATGGATCCACTTGTAAGTGATAATGACACTTTATATTAATTAAGTTAAAATAAATACAAAAATGACATAAGCATATATCTTTTAGAAAAACATTTTTTACATAGGGTTATATATGTTGTATTTTCGATTATAAATATTAATTATAAATATAAAAATCTATCCTACATAATTATATCTTATTTATAATTTTTAGACAATAAATAATTTAATTTATTTATGACACAATGATGATGCAGTAATTACCACAATAGTGAAAAATTAAAATAATTGATATTATAAATACCCAAGTAAATATAATTTGAGACTCTTTATGAATTAAAATAATTTTATAGGTTAATATGACATGTTAGTAATGGTTTAAGTAACTTTATTCGAAGTAATCATTCTGTTATTAATTTTTTAAAAATCAATTATTGAATAGTGTCAAAATTGACATAAAAGAGTTTTTAAAACAAATATTATATTATTAAATGATAACAAATTCCTAAAAATCTACGGATCGTCCAAGAGACTTATATCATGATAGGTGTATCATTAATGGACCACTTGGGGTTTTCTTAGATGTATATAGTAAGTTTATTAAAAATATAATATAAAAATAAAAAGAGACATTGTAAAAGTAAAACTAAATAACTAAGAGTTAATACTTAAAGATAAGGTTAATATAGTAACCCAAAGCAGTATAAATCCTATTGGTTGAGTGGTTTTCAACCTATCCTCACCTTAAACTTTAAATAATCCACTTTGGAGCCATTATAAACTGAATATGAATTTATTATAAAATAATTTTTCTAGCTTTTCCAAAGGTGCCTCTCACCCCACTTATAAAAGGGCACTCCCCCTTCTCATTAATTCACACCTTCAAAGCCTTTTGGTTCGGAAAAACCCTTCCCAAATACTATCTAAAATTCCATAACTTCATCCTATAGGCCTTAATTTAGTTAGAAACACAACCTAAGGAGCCCTTTTGATCAAATCAAACTGAAGAACCCGAAGAAGAGGTAATAATTTCACCACCCTTTTTCAAATTCCTTTCTTATTCCACATCTTCTTTCATTGTTATTTATATTATAAATTAATTAATCAAATATCTTGTATATATTGTGATGTTATTATAAATATTGTATAACCATATTCAGTATTCTATCCATCCTTTGAATGGAATCTCACCATACGTGCGTACGTACGACATACCGTCTCCACGTCGTGGTGTAATTGTCATTCAATAAATTATTATTTGGATGAGTATAATAATGATGTGTAATTCATGTAAATAATAAATATAACATGATAATTATTATTTCTATATGATATACCACCCAATTATATATTATTTTAACATCAAAAGAATGATATTGTCTCTCGTGCGTACGTACGGACTACCGTCTGCACGAATGCGATGCGATTCATCTCCATCGTATCCATTCAAGTATAATTATCATTTGATGATTAAAAATAATCTTTAAAGACTTGATGTAATTCTGGATAGGAATAAGATAAAACCTATCCATAACAAACACGACTTACGTAACAAAAAATATAAAGGAAAATGAGTAAGTTAACACCTGAAATGACGATAATACTAAAATATTATTAACAAATAAATGTTAAAAGATCATATATGTTATTATATTAATGTAAATGATTCTTGTATAATTAAATAACAATTATTTCACCATTATACAGGAGGATAACCTACCGTCTACCAAGGAAAAAGTAAAAAGTAAGGGGTTTCTTATCTCACTTTTAATTCCGTGAGAATTCCATTGTTCACCACTTATTTATTGCATGTGGTGTGTGTACTGCCCATGATTATATTCATTGTGTAATATACATTAATTTATGGATATTTACATCATCATTGTATTATCATTCTTTCATGGGTGTATGTTTTGTAAGTTACCAAATCGATAAGGGAATTTAAAATTTCAATTTCCATTTATTCGGCTTTTAGCAAACATCATTGATTATTTTACTCTGAGATTATGTGTGGAATCACTATTCATTTTCTTATGTCATAATTTCCACTCCCCCTTTATGTGGATATACTTTTGATACACATAATCACTCCATTGATAATTTCTCAAGTCATCGATATGAATTTGATAAGAGTAATTTTCACTGATTCTCCATTTGCTGAGTTAAATATCCAATTCATAGGTGTTGTTTTTACAAGAATATGTGTGAATGTCACCTGATTGATTTACACTAAATATCCAATAATATTGACTGTATTTATATTTTTCACACATAATTATGTCCTTGATTTATCCTTAACCTAAGGATATGGTCTTTATAAGAGAATCCATCTCAATTTACATTCCATTGAGACTTCTTTGTTGTTATACACAAAATCACTTTTATAAGGTTTATATAATGTACTTTGACATAGTATATCATGAATCCATTTATTATCATGATATTATAAAGTTTTGATTACCTCAATTATTTGTATTCAAGTGTCTTTATTTTGGTTAGGAACTCTAACTAAAATATCATTTTAAATGTTTTAAAGATTTATTATTCTAAATATTTCTCATTAATGTCCATGTTTTAAAAATGTTTTTAAGGATTTATATATATGGACATTAATGTTTTAAAATTAAAATTCCTTTTAAAAGTTTCAAAGTGGTATGGGACACCTTGATATAAAAAAATCTATTTTATATGGCTTCTTGACAAATAGTGTGACTTTTAAATGATTTCAAGAAGAAG
Source organism: Viscum album (assembly GCA_963277665.1). Lineage (NCBI taxonomy): Eukaryota > Viridiplantae > Streptophyta > Magnoliopsida > Santalales > Viscaceae > Viscum > Viscum album. The sequence goes on from OY728141.1 coordinate 270,700,280, forward strand.
GGGGATATTTCACTCTAATTGTTTTGATGATTATTTTCATCTATGTCAATATCCTTCATCATTCTCGATTTAGGTTAATATGATATAATACAATCTTCCATATTGTATCGAATGAGTTATGTTTGACTGTGGATGTGCTATTTTTATACCATTCATGGTTTGTGGATAAAGTATTGACATTTCGTATGCTAGTTTTAATATGAATGTTTATGTTATGTTTAAAAATTTTCATATAAAGAATGTATTGGACTTAGTAAGTGATGGGTGGAGCCTGCTATAGCTCCTCGATGCATCAGTAGGTCTCATGAGACAAACTAGCGTCTTGGCACAAGGCCTTGACAAAATCTTATTTGTAGTCTTGGAACGAGGCCTTGGATATGTGGTTATGATAGTATGGAATTATTCATTCCATCATTATGAAAGTGGTTATTGATATTGCATGTGATTATTCGTTTAGTAGAATATCCATGTGAATAAGTAAATGACATTATTTCATTTTATTTTTTCCATACTATGTTGAAGTTCAAGTTTAAAAGGCTTTTGTTTTAGTTATACATTCCCTTAAATGTTTATTCTTATTTATGAAAGTTTCCGCTATATTGTTATCCTTACTGGGCATTCGATCTCACCCCTTTTCTATGTTTTATTTTTCCCAGGATGTGAAGATGTAAATTATGAATGACCTACATGGATAGTATGAGGGGATAATAGTGTGGACTATGGAGACTATGTTGTTGTAGTTTTCATTTTTATGATGTAATGTACAACTTTATGAATGTATCTAGTTATTCCAAGGCTACTAAACTAATCTGTCTTTTGAGACTTGATCTTTCTTGTGATCAGGCCAATGTTTTGTAATAATGCACCGACTCTGGGTAACTGGGGTCAGGGAATTATAGTTGGTATTAGAGGAAGTTTAGTACAAACCTTGGAAGCTAGATTTAGATAAACTCTGATTAGAGCACGTAGACCTAAGATGAACATTGAGGATTAGTATAGACGAAATTCCTAGGATTTTGGTATTATAGAGATTTTGTGAGTTTTCTGGGCAATAAATCTCTGTCTGGATATGAGAAGGTAGAGGCAGCTCTGGCACAGATGTACCTAGGGGTAAAACCCAAAAACACCACTTTGATCTAGACTCGAAGGGGAACTGGTGCACGACAACGGGCCTTACTGCACTCTTGGTTACAACACTCCTGGGGGATATGCTTAGGATAATTTACATTTTCTTTACAAACCAATTTGAAGTATTATATATAAGATGAGAGTAAATGACCTTGGTTAATCCTAATGTGTTTCAAATTGAGAATATGGTGACATGTTAATCATGAAATGATTTTATGACTACTGTTACTCACACAATGCTTTCTGGTTTTAGTCAATGGCTGGATTCCAAGGAAGTCATAGTGACTTTGAGAATGATGTACACGGTGGGAAAAGTGGTGGCAATGAGCAACAAAATGGAATGTTGATAGGTGTAAAAGATATTGTCTTTATTCCAAATCAATTTTCCCAAAATATGATCAACAATATATATATTAACCAATTCCTGGACTCAACAAAGAAGAGAAAGGTGATGAATGATAAGAGCTCCAGTAGTGGAGACCATGGAGAAAGAAATACTCAATTTCCATCATTCAAGAAATGTGGAAGGAGACACCCAGAAAAGTGTCTCAATGGGACAAAGAAATGCTTTATGTGCGTGAAGGAAGGACATAAAGTGAAGAATTGCCAAAGAAAAATGAAGAGTACTATATAAGAAGATAAAAATGGTCCCAAGAATCCATTTACAGTCATTTGCTGTAAATATAGGGGACCTGGCCATTACCTGAGTGAATGCCCTCCTCTATAGGATATTTTCTTGGACAAAGAAGAAGCTACGTGGAAATAAATGGTTGGAGAAATGATTAAAAATTATTAGTGCACCTTGATGATGGGTTTACTTTGGAATAATTTTCTCTTGTATTTGTAACCCTACATTTTACCATGTGAGAATGATATTTTATGAAGAATTATATTTTCTCTTGTGGATATAGTTATAAATAACCATTTGGTTTTATATGATCATTGGGTTAAGTCAATTAGAAGTTATTATAATTTGGGATGAAAATTCAAGGTATGAGATAAAATTTGTGGTTAAATTATGTTATGGTTATTTTGAGGAAATTATCTCATTTTGGTAATGTTGTAAATTATAGTTTTTGAAAAGGACAACACGCAGACCATGTGACAACCCTTCGCGTCAGACAAAGCTGTGGGAATCGAACCCACAACCAAAGTGCGATTGGGATTTATCGCCTACCACTGGACTACGTGAAGTCCTTGGTTAATGTGACTATTATTTTTAGTTAAATGATTTTGTTGATCAATAATAATTTGATTTGGGATTGTATTTATTATCAAGTGAATACCCTTAGTATAGTAAAATGATTTGGTGATTAAGTGATAAATGTTATTTTGGAAGATGTTCACTTTGTTGGGGACACTATATGCCCAAGGAAAATAGAATACTATGGGATTTCATTTGAGGAGTAATGTTGGATTTTTATCTATGTTTTTATTGTGTATTTATAGTGATTTGGTTTATTTATGGGAATGATTAACCTATAATAGAGAATATGTGATTAGGTTAATTACTTTTAAGTATGTGACTTTAAGATTAATTGATGTCATTTGGAGATACCATTTAACATGGAAGACTACATAACTAAATTCTTCTATGTTTTGAGTTTCAATATTATTTTGGATTTTATTAAAGGATTTTAAGGATAATTATTTATTGAATTCTATTTATTTAACTTTGGGGTATTGTTGGTTTAATTTTACAAATTAAGATTAGTGTTTCTTTCTATAATGGAATATCCTTTCTGGGGATCATCAGATCTTACAGTAACCATTTTGGTTTTGATTAATCTCTAAAGACAAGGTAAATTTATTGCTTATCCTTCATGGATCATGTGATTCTATAAGAAGATTATTCTATCTCTTCCAGTGTGACCAAGTCTTCTTGAATACTCATCGTTTAAGAATGAGTTAGTAGTAGGAATTTATTAAAGAAAAAACTTTACAAAAAAAATTATATCTCTTTATGTTTTTAGTCAATCTCAGAAATTAATTCTGCATCTTTATGTAGTGTATCTTAAAAAAAATTATAAAAATGTTGTCCATTTACTTTTCTTACTGGGAAAATAATGACCGTTTGTCCCATCACAAGTTTCTGGTTTTATTATTGTTAACTTTCTCTGGATCAGGTTTTCTATCCCTCTCCATCAGAACTTGACACTTATTTTATTATCCATATCCATGTTTTTCTACATGGAATCCTAGTATAGGTTATCTCGGGTAACCTTTGTACTTCTCTTTCTTTATTTTAAAGTGATAGTTTTATTGACTCTTTTTTTCGATGTGGGACTTTCCATTATATTCTCAAGCCCAATTTTAAAATTTTTTGAGGATTCAATTTATTGAAGTAGGGGATAATGTAACACCCCAAGCTTCCACGGTATGTTTCCCTTTGAATAATTCAATGGCATGCATTGTACGCAACTTCGAGATTCTAACACACCACAACCAATCAAACTAGCTGTTATGAATAGTAATACCTACTTTTTGAAATTTTATAAATTCTATCTCTCAAAATGGACTTCATTTTTGGATTCGGAATATCGAAATTCACCTAGGGTAAAATTTTGGTACTTTTCGGATAACTTTCATATTTTGATGAATAGTGAAAATTACTAAATTTTAATTAAGAACCACTTTTTTAATCGAAATAATTAATCCTGATAAATTATTAATTTGAGTGGTTTTAAATTATATTTATAATATATTTTTACCATTTAATTTAATGTTTTTCATTATAAATAATTTCACAATTAAACCAGACATAAGAAAGTGCCAATCTTTTGATAGTTATTAACTCTTAAAAACACGCTTTTTGTTTTAACAATGGGAATTAATTTTAAATTAATTTATTCCACTTAAGTGTTTTGAATTTGGAAAAATGGATTCCATATTTGGAACCATGATGTCCAAATTGTGTAAATAAGTTACTTTTATTTTTAGACATTTTGAATAATTACTTCGGTAAATATTTTATTTACCATGGTTAAAGGGTAAACTCGGTAAATAAGGGTTGACAAATAATATTATAATAATACTAAATTACCCTAAAACGTGTCCTAACCTTATTTGTGGATACATGTCCGACCATGGTCATCTTTGGGTTGATTTTGGGACCCCATGGAGGCACTTGTAAGTGACAATGACACTTTATATTAATTAAGTTAAAATAAATACAAAAATGATATAAGCATATATATTTTAGAAAAACATTTTTTACATAGGGTTATATATGTTGGATTTTCAATTATAAATATTAATTAGAAATATAAAAAAGATTTTATACATAATTATATCTTATTTTTCATTTTTAGACAATAAATAATTTAATTTATTTATGACACAATGATGATGGAGTAATTACCATAATAGTGAAAAATTAAAATAATTGACATTATAAATACCCAAGTAAATATAATTTGAGACGTTTCATGAATTACACTAATTTTATAGTAAATATGACATGTTATAAATTATTTAAGTAACTTTTTTCGAAGTAATCATTCTGTTATAATTTTTACAAAAATCAATTATTGAATAGTGTCAAAATTGACATAAAAGAGTTTTTAAAACAAATATTATATTATTAATTGATATTAAATTCCTAAAAATCTAAGGTTCAACCAAAATTCTTATATCATGATAGGTGTATCATTAATTTACCACTTGGGATTCACTTGGATGTATATAGTAACTTTATTAACCATATAATATAAAAATAAAAAGAGACATTGTAAAAGTGAAACTAAATAACTAAGAGTTAATAATTAAAGATAAGGTTAATATAGTAACCAAAACCTGTCTAAATCCTATTGTTTGAGTGGTTTTAGACCTATACCTACCTTAAAATTTAAATAATCCACTTTGGAGCCATTAGAAACCGAATATAAATTTATTATAAAATAATATTTCTAGCTTTTCCAAAGGTTCCCCTCACCCCACTTATAAAAGGGCACTCCCCCTTCTCATTAATTCACACCTTCAATGCCTTTTGGTTCCGCCAAACCCTTCCCAAATTATCTATATACTTCCCTCAATTCATCCTTGATGCCTTCCTTTAGTCAGAAATCCAACCTAAGGAGCCATTTTGATCAAATCAAAAGGAAGAACTCGAAGAAGAGGTAATAATTTCACCACCCTTTTTCAAGTTCCTTTCTTCTTCCACTTCTTATTTCTTTGTTATATAAATTCAAAAATAATAACTCTAGTATCTTCTATATATTGTGATGTTATTATAAATATGGTTCAACCATATTCGGTATTCTATCCATCCTTTGAATGGCATGTCACCATACGTGCGTACGTACGGCTTACCGTCTCCACGTCGTGGTGTAATTGTCATTCAATAAATTATTATTTTGATGGGTATAATAATTATGTGTAATTCATGTAAATAATAAATATAACATGATAATTATTCTGTATATATAATATTATATCCAATTATATATTATTTTAACATCAAAAGAATGTTATTGTCGCTCGTGCGTACGTACGGACTACCGCCTCCACGAACACGATGAAATTCATTCTCCATCGTATCCATTCAAGTATAATTCTCATTTGATTATTAAAAATAATTTTCAAGTACTTGATGTAATTCTGGATATGAATAAGATAAAACCTATCCATAAAAAACACGTCTTACGTAACAAAGAATATAAAGGAAAATGATTAAGTTAACACCTGAAATGACGATAATACTAAAATATTATTAACAAATCAATGTTAAAAGATCATATATGATATCATATTAATGTAAATTATTCTTGAATAATTTAATAAAAATTATTTAACCATTATACAGGAGGTTAACCTACCGTCTACCAAGGAAAAAGTAAAAAGTAAGGGGTTTCTTATCTCACTTTTAATTCCATGAGAATTTCATTGTTCACCACATATTTATTGCATGTGGTGTGTGTACTTCCCATGATTGTATTCATTGTGTAATATAATTTAATTTATGGATATTTACATCTTCATTGTATTATCCTTTTTTCATGGGTGTATGTTTCTTAAGTTACCAAATCGATAAGGGAATTTGAAATTTCAATTTCCATTTATTCGGCTTTACGCAAACTTCATTGATTATTTTACTCCGAGATTATGTGTGGAATCACTATTCATTTGATTATGTCATAATTTCCACTCCCCTTTTCTGTGGATATACTTTTTATACACATAATCACTCCATTGATAATTTCTCAAGTCATTGATATGAATTTGATAAGAGTAATTTTAACTCATTCTCTATTTGTTGAGTTAAATACCGAATTCACTGGTGTTGTTTTTACAAGAATATGTGTGAATGTCACCTGATTGATTTACACTAAATATCCAATCATATTGAGTGTATTTATATTTTTCACACATAATTATATCGTTGATTTATCCTTAACCTAAGGATATGGTCTTTATAAGAGAATCCATCTCAATTTACATTCCATTGAGACTTCATTGTTGTTATACACAAAATCACTTTTATATGGTGTATATAATGTACTTTGACATAGTATATCATGAATCCCTTTATTCTCATGATATTATAAATTTTTGATTACCTCAATTATTTTTATTCAAGTGTCTTTATTTTGGTTAGGAACTCTAACTAAAATATCATTTAAATGTTTCAAAGATTTATTATTCTAAATCATTCTCATTAATGTCCATGTTTTAAAAACGTTTTTAAGTATTTATATATATGTACATTAATGTTTTAAAATTAAAATTCCTTTTAAAAGTTTCAAAGTTGTATGGGACACCTTGATTCAAAAAAATCTATTTTAAATGGCTTCTTGAGAAATAGTGTGACTTTTAAATGATTTCAAGAAAAGGGAGATATTTTACTCTAATTGTTTTGATGATTATTTTCATCTATGTCAATATCCTTCATCATTATCGATTGAGGTTAATATGATACAATACAATCTTCCATATTGTATCAAATGAGTTATGTTTGACTGTGGATGTGCTATTTTTATACCATTCATGGTTTGTGGATAAAGTATTGACATTTCATATGCTAGTTTTAATACAAATGTTTATGTTATGTTTAAAAAATTTAATATGAGGAAGGCATTGGACTTAGTAAGTGACGGGTGGAGCCCGCTATAGCTCCTCGATGCATCAGTAGGTCACATGAGACAAACTAGAGTCTTGGCACAAGTCCTTGACCAAATCTTATTTGTAGTCTTGGCACAAGGCCTTGGATATGTGGTTATGATAGTCTGGAATTATACATTCCATCATTATGAAAGTGGTTATTAATATTCCATGTGATTATTCGTTTAGTAGAATATCCATGTGAATAATTAAATGACATTATTTCATTTTATTTTTTCCATACTATGTTGAAGTTCAAGTTTAAAAGGATTTTGGTTTAGTTATACATTTTCTTAAATGTTTATTCTTGTTTATGAAAGTTTCCACTATATTGTTATCCTTACTGGGCATTCGAGCTCACCCCTTTTCTATGTTTTATTTTTCCCAGGATGTGAAGAAGTAAATTATGAATGACCTACAGGGATTGTATGAGGGGATAAGAGTGTGGACTATGGAGACTATGTTGTTGTAGTTTTCATTTTTATGATGTAATGTAAAACTTTATTAATGTATCTAGTTATTCCAAGGCTACTAAACTAATTGGTCTTTCGAGACTTGATCTTTCTTGTGATCATGCCAATGTTATGTAATAATGCACCGACTCTAGGTAACTGGGGTCGGGGCGTTACAATTTTATTTTAGGTTTATTGCAAGTATTCAGGTCTTTTCTTTGGTTGAATTTTGATATATTATAGAATGAATATATCCTATGGGCATTGGTAGTTATAACCACATAAATTTAACTACATCACCCATGATATTGAACTTTTTGTAATAATAGTTTTTTGAAGTTGTGGCTATACTACCTCATTGGTGATCAATTTTTTGGTTTTCACATATAACATTAGATTTATTTATATCTTATCCCATCACAATTAAATTTTTTGATAGTGATAGTGGAAGGAATTATTATAGGATTATGAATTTGTGATTTCCTATACATTAGGGAAATAGAGTTTTGTGGATAATTCTTTCAGTAAGAAGTTTTGAAGTGATGTTGTAAATGATTCTATTGACATTTAGAGGGTGATAGAAGAGATCTATATGATATACCTTGATATGGTAGTAGTTGATGGTAGATGGTGTCCTTAATAGATTATAGTGAATTCATATTTGGTGTAGTAAGTAGAGGAGTTCTTGTTGGGGGATTACAAGGTTAGGGTTTGGTGAGATTTTATTGTATGTGGTGATTCCACTAAGGGATGGTCTGAGGATGAGTGTTATCATGTGTTGTTTTAGTAGAGAATTTTTATTCCATTGAGTATTCACGCTGTGATTCTTAGTGAGTTCTATAATTATCCCTTAGTGATATATCCTGGTGTGGATAAGACGTATCATTCCTTAAGGGGTCAATTTTAGTGGTCTAGTATGAAGGGTTATATGGAAGGGATAATTTCTTAGTGTTTGGTTTTACAGAGGGTGAATGATAATCACCTTATTCCAGATGGATTTCTTTATTTTCTTGATGTTATCTAGTAGAAGTGTGGGGAATTATCTATAGAATTCATCCTCGACCTGCCTAGAGACCAGGGAGGATGTGATGTTATATGGTTGATCATAGAATTCTGGATGAAGTAAGCTCACTTCTTAGCTATTAAGGATTTGAGCTTAGTGGATGTTTTATGATGAAAATATATAGAGAAGGTGATGAGGTGTTATGGGGTTCTAAAGGTGACCATCTCTAATATTAATCCTTATTTTACCTTCAGGTTTTGGAGAGGTCTCTATCATGAATTTGGTTGTTAGTTAGACTTTTAAACCACTTTTCATCAATATATGGATGATTATACAGAGAGGACAATCCAAAACATGAAAGATATATTTCATGTATGCATTATGGATTTTTGTGGTTTGTGGTAGAGTAACTTTCCCTTGGTAGAGTTTTCTTATAATAGAAATTATCACTCTAACATTGGTATGAAACCGTTCGAAGCACCACATGGATAACCCGGAAAGTATTTGTTATTCTAGACTAAGGTCAGAGAGTTAGCTATTATTAGATCATAATTGGTGAAAAGTACTACCTAGGACGTGCAAGTGATTTGTAAGGAAAAAAGGATTATCAGAATTTCTCTTATGATCATAGTTGTAGGTCTCTAGAGTTTAACATTGGATATCATGTGTTCTTGGGTATATCTAATCATCAAGGGAAGTTGTGGATTAGTCCTAGGAGTAATATTTACCCCTGATTTGATAAATACTTCATGGTGTTGGTGCATGTTAGAGCTGTTTCATAATGTCTAGAACTTCCCTCACAGATGATATGGATTTATGAACTCCTTCATGTGTTATAGCTTCACTATCATATTTATGTTTATTACTAGATCATTGAATGGTGTGAAATAGGAGTTTTATATGATGTGACCTTAAAGGAATGACATATTTTGATCTATGACCATCAGGATAATCCATTGCATGTGCATGCTATTTCATTGATTCATGTCCCATGGAGATATGGTGGTTTAGAAGAGTGCACTTATGAGTGGGATTCATTGATACATGCTTAATATCTTGATTTATTTGATGTTTTATATTTATTGATATGATATACATACACATTTTTAAATTATGATATGATTATTGATTTTTCAGGTGTATGCACCTTGTTTAGCAGATTCATTTATTGTGTTCATTTTATAGAGAGATCCCTGAGAGGTATCTCATGGGATAGTTCTCTATTCCTCTTCTTTTCTTTCCTATGTTTTTGTTTAAATTCTCAAGGATAAGAATTTTATGAGGTATTTGATGTAAGGGTACAGCTTCTTATAAGACATTTCTTTGTGTTTTTGGGTGGATGGGGGTATTTGATAAAGGGTGGAGGAGAGAGAGTAGAGTTTAATATAAAATTTCATCTACGATGAAGTGTTCGTGGCATGATCCATTAGATTGTGATGTAGTGTAGTTTTGGAGAAGGGATTGAGGAATAAATGTGTTCCTTATGGCATGGAGGATTACTATGAGGGTCTTGGTGTATCAAACTTCTAATAGGTAGATATGTTGTGGTTTTCATGACTATATTGTGGATCATGAGGTTTTGGGATCTTCTCTTTTCCACATAAGGGGTTATGTGACTTGGGATATAAGTTACAATGTTTAGTCTCAGTGTCCAAGATCCATTTTTCTATCATTTGGGGGACTATTATAGTGTGATGAAAAGACTATTCTATAGTCTTACCCTAGGTTTATAGAATATAAAGGATATACAGTGGGGGTTTATCTATGGATCCTAGAGGCTAGTTAAACCAATACCCATTATGATGTAACCTCCCATGCCACACTGTAGTTTTAGTGGAAACCTTAGGGTTTGTGGTGTGGTTAAGGGGTTGTTCCATGGTCTTATTTTTTAATGAAACTATATAAATTTGGGACGCCTATCAAAATTATAATATTTATTTCCTTATACTTTGTACCATATGTGGCCCAAGGATCTATTTTAGTGAATTTATGCCACCATTGATTATATTTAACCCATAGATTAAAGAGATCAATTATTGTTGATCCATGGTGAGTGTTTTCTCTTCTCCATTGGTGCTTCTCTACCCTATTCTCAATTTACATGCCATGATAGGTCATTTCCATCAATTTTATTAGGGTTTATATTGATGGGTTATAGTACATTCATGGTGGGATAATATCATTAGGGATCATAGGTTCCCCAAATGAGAGGTGATTGTAGGTTTATCCTTGTAGATTTTTAGTTATTATTCCATTATTACATAGATAATGTTGTGAACTTCATATCATGGTATAAGATTAATAAATTTCATTTAATTTTTATCCAATTCTGTGATTAAAATGATGTAGCTTCTCTGAGTAGTGGAATAATTGACCTTAAAGAATATAATAACTTGAACTAAGAATAAATCAAAGGCATGCTATGATCACATCTGGGTTTTCTATATTAATTATTCCATATGATTTTTAATAAATAGGGTGCTATCTGATTTTAGTGATTATTTTTGTTCTATAACATGGTTGATATGATTGGAACTTGCTAGAAAACATAAATCTAGTATATATAAAGTTTATAATGAATGAGTCTTATGATATGAGTTATTATTATTCATGAAATATATTAAGCATGAATGTATTGTTTGAGGAATATTTACAGTTGTTTCTTAGATATTGACACCCATTGATGTTTAGTTACTTATTGTAGAAACCTATGAATAACTCATTTTTTAATTCAATATGGTAATGAAAAAATTATTTTCGAGAATAAAATGTTTGGGGTTGTTGTGATCTCAACCTTGTTTTTTATATGATTGTATGCATTATTACTATGAACTTGGTTTTACCCATGATTTTACTGTGATGAAAATATGTTTGTTACCATTATATACATACCTTGTGACATTCTAGGTCCCATTATATGAATTGTTTTGAAACCTGGTATGGTTGAGATGTTAATCATGGGATGGGTGACATAAGTTGAGAGATAGGCTTACTTGTTGCTTATTCATTGAAATATGGTTAATGCTGGGATAAATGGAATATATTGAGAGAATGGTTTTCCTACTTAAATATTATTGTATTTATATTTTGATCAGTCGATTAATATAAACTGAGAGTTGGTATTTAACATCTTTATTATTGTTTGATGCTTTGTGTATAGTTTACTTAATATTCAATTTTGTGGTTTCCAACTACGTACAACGGTTAGAAAATGAACCACTAGTTCATATTTCTTGTGGTTTATCATGTCACACCCTGGAATAACCATATTATGGAATGGTAAACAAATTTATAAAATAAATCATAGGATGAGTGTTTTTTATGGAGGTAATGATATATTATAAATTAAATGAGAACAATGGGATAATTGGATTATTAGTTTATATGCATTATTTGGGAATTTGGAATTGAAATATGAATTGTGAAATCATGTTGCATTGTGTTGAAATGGATGATTAAATAATATTTTTAATTGGATTAATGAATATTTGGTAATTACTAAATACTAAATGAAAATGATTAATGATGTTTAATATTGATGTTTTTGTGTTTCTATTAGATCTTGTACCCTATACTTTAGAGTTGGTAGCTGGGTGACTTGTGGGATGTTAGATATAATTTTAGCCTAATTATAGGTAGTTTCCATTGGTATGGTTGTGTGATATGATATTGATTATATTTTCTTATTTCATATGTTCTACCACCTGATTTGGGTGAGTAGATGTTGGAAAAATGTTTTGGGTTCCAGGTTTTTTTCTCTAATATCCAGGTTGGTGTGGGAATATATGAATAACATCTCCCTCTTCCCAAATATGCCTTTAAACTTAGAATTATGTCTAGGAATATTCTTACAATAATATATTAAGGTATAGAGTATGTGTTTACATGGGTTGTTATGGGTCTTAGTTTAACCATACATGTGTATACGGGCTGTAGTGGCTTAAGGTTATAACATATACCTGTATCCCAACTATAATGACAATGGTTACCACTTTTTTACTTGAATTTAATTTTATGTATCCAGTTATAATGCAAGATACACATGATATGATGTTTTTACAAATTATTAATTTGTTTAGATACGTCTTCATGGGGTGACAGATGAGATTTGAAATGTGTGTAGGGGGTGTAGGATGACTTATGGAAGGGATTCAAGTATAGGAATTTTGACATTATGGTATGAGGGAGACAGACTAGAGGGGAAGTGAATGTAGGGTACCTTTCTTATATATAATATTTTTATATATATATGCTTACTTTTATACACTACTTGGTGATAAATACTTGGTTAAGAGAGGATATAGTTTTACTTTATTAAGTAACAAGTTGGTTTTATTTGCTTATTTATTCGAACTGTAATGAACCAAAAATTTCATTAATAAAATAAATCATTTTTCAAAATGACTATTTTATTATATTTTAAAAAATAATGAAATTTAAGGACATTTATATTTCATTTCATATCATGAATTAATATTGACCATAATAGCTAGAAATAAAATGGGAAGATAAACAAAATAGAACAATGCACACACTAATGTAAACTCTATAGTCTTGAATTATCTAATGAAGTTTAATCTTGATATAAAAATAGTAAAAGGAAATAGAAGAGTTAGGAATATGATATAAATTATCAAGGAATGTTTAGAACCATTATAAATGAAGTAGTGAGTGATGAAGTATGGGAATGGTGGAGTATATATATAGTGTTTAATAGGAAATTTGACCATAAGATCTGTCTGTAATGTGATTGTTAGTCAATATGACCTTTGGTAAATATGACCATGGGGCATTATGAACATTGAAATTAGTTTTTATAAGGATTAATGATGAGAGGAATTGATGTAGAAGGGATAAACTATTTACTTAACTAGTAAGATCATGCCTTTTGAAGCCCATTTGTCATAAATTGAGAGGGTGGTAGTGTCACTTGGGTTATCCTTTGAACATGAAAAAGAAAAGCTTCAATATGTAAGGCTCTAGCATAATTGATTGTAGGAGAAGTTCAGGTTAGTGGAGATCAAAACTAGATCAATGTTAGTTGAGCCACCCCAAGAAAGTACCACCATCAGACACCTTACCCTTAATGAATATGAAAACATAATAATGGATTATATATCTATACCTTTTTATTATAAAACTGAAAATTTATTATTAGGAATTGAATATAGGTTTCTTCAATCTTAGTTTCATCATTACTTTATTCAAAAATGTACACACGAATATAAGTTGAATATGATAAATAGATTTTTTTTGATACAAAAAACACAATTATATTTTTTAGAAAATCTATAATTTTAATAAAGACATTAAATAAAGTTTATTTTCATGAAATGTTCTTATAAAAAACTATTTATTAAAATATAAATGATAATATAAGGTTATAATTTCTTTTGTAATTTTTATAATGGTCATAAATTTGAATATGTCATAAAAAATATATTTTTCAATAAATAAGGATATTCATTTAAAAAATTAAAATCCTAATATTTAGATGATTATTTTGATAAAATAATTTTTTTATTTGAAATCATAACCTCAAAATTAGGTTAGGATGATATTTTGAGAATTTTCTAAAATACATTATTTTTCAGTGAATAATAAAAATAATTTTTTATGTTTTCAATATGTTTTATGACTTCATAAATATGTAATAATAATTTAATAATTATTAAATCTTAATATAAGACCAAAAATATTTTATTTTATTAATATTACTTATTTTAATAAATGAAAATGAATTTCCAAACTTATAAATAACTTTCCAAAGTCTAAAATGGAAATTAAGGTTTTGAAAACATAATTTTGTAAAAAAAAATTATTTTCCCATGCCAAAAGTAATATAAAACATTTAATTTTGGTTCTAGAAATCATTTATTTCAAAAACTCCTTTTTAATTTCATAAACTATAGGCCAAAACCATGATTAATCAAATAGTTTTATATTTTCCACAACCTATATTTCTATAGACTATATTTAGAAATTAAATATATCCCTCCCACATTATCTCTAAATACTCATCTCTCCACCCAATTTCATTCACCCCCAAGACATTTAGAATGAATTTACCATACTTTTACCTACCAATATACTTTAACATGAGTTTATATGTTTCTAAGAGGCTCTAATCAAGCTTTAAGAAGCCATCTCACTAGGTAAGATATTATCTTCCTCCCCTATTATTATCCAACTACTTATTTTTTTGTTAGTCCTTTATTTTAAAATTTATTATGTTATCCTACAATTATTATCATTCCATTAATATAAAAATTATGTTCAACCAATGATTTACTTCAATTCTATCTCATTAATCTCATTCCATAAAACACTTGGTATACCCTTTATTTTTCCAAAATCATTCTTTGATTTCCCATGCATGACTTTTATGTTATGAACAAAAGAAATATTTTTATTAAATGTTATTGATATAGATGTAATTATACTTCATTGATTTTGTATTACCATGTATGGAACCCGCATTCCCTCCTTTTGGGTTAAAACTATTGAAAACTTTAAGTCTTTAAACACTTATGTACTTAATGATTTTATATGAAACTCATTCTTTATCCTTCATAGGTTATTGATGAAACACTATTGTGATTTATGTGGCACAAATAAATTAATAAATATGAAGGGTGTACATTTATATCAATCTAATTAATTGGGAAAAAAAATAATATATTGATATTACATGTCTTATGATACCTTGTTGAATAACCTTGGTGATATTTTTTATGACACCTTAGTGATATGATTATGGAAGTCTCCTTTTTTATATTGTATCCACATTTCAATGTGATATATCACATACTTATTATTATTATCTAACGCTATGCCTCATTTATTACCTAAGAAAATAACTCATGTTATTTTTATTTTTTTATCCCATATAAGGATTTATGATCAAACTTTTCTATTGATATATGTCCCTAAAAAATCACTTGTAGTGAGGTGAACTATGACGGAATAATAAAAGAGTCTTTCAATAGGACTATATTAAGTTTATGATTTTGTTTTACTTATGAAATTTATGTATTATGAACTTATATTTTAATAAACTAAACATCAAAAGGTACTTACTTTTATTAATGTAGTACATTGTTAAGGAATTACGTTCAAAATCATATTTTAAAAAGTCAGGAGAACATAGTTGGAATTAAAGAAAATATTTAGTGATTTTTTGAAATTGGAACAAAAAAGTATTAGAAATATCCCTACGGACAAGTCTAAATATAGGAAAACCTCTAGATAATTTAATAAAGTGAAAAGTGATTGGTTTTTAAGTAATTAAATCTCTATATTGATATTACAAGTGGATCTGGCCCAATCATAGTTGTACCTAAAGGTAATAACCCTGAAAGAGATCATTAGGTATTAAATCGAAATATACTTGGTGCACAAAAAATATTCCTTGCTACACACCTAATTTGAAACTCTTAGGGAATATGATTTCATAAATCATATTATTTTTACAAACCATTATGAATGATATACAAATAATGTAATATTATCATGATTAAAGTATAAAACACTAAAAAAATGTTATTAGAAAATTTTAAGGTTAAAATTAATTTTAAATTTATTATTATAATATTTTCAATAGTAGAGAAAATTTACATAGGTTTTCTTCTTCTTGAAAATGGAAGTAAATAGATTTACATTTGAAAATAATATATATGATGAACAATAAAACAATGCTATTCCAAATATGATGTTATCTATACTTGAAATACTAATGATGATGATGAATTAGTTAACTTCAATCATTAATAACAACCTAAAACATGTTTGGAATCTATCTTCACCAAGTAAGGAACAACTAGAAGTATTATCCATCATGAATAAACTACAACCATTTTTGGTGGAATCTCTGATCTACTGATCAAAAAATAGTGGATTAATACTATAGGAAAGATATACTCTATTCTCCATTATTCTGAGAAAGAGAAAGTAACTTTTGTAGTTTACCAATTAAAGGGAGAAGATGATCAATGGTGGATACTGATGAAGAATACAAAGCCAAATGATGAGGTTTAAGATATGGAGTCAAAAGAATTCAAAAAATACATTTTGAATAAGTATTTTACTCACACCCTCGAAACCAAGATTTGGAAGAAATTCCTTGACCTCAATAAAAATATAATGAATAGGTGGGATGTTATGAGATGGAATTTAAAATGATTAAATGACATGATTCAGTATTTTCATTTATTTAATTGGATAATTGACCAGTTATTTTTTGGGATAAGTTCACATCCCCAGAATGCATTAGTAATTACATACATTTGAATTTATGAAGAAATAATATGACATGATCTTAAAGTGGATATGAATTTTTTAGATTCAATATGGTATCATATATTGAATGACAATAAGAGGAGGATGGATAAAAATTTATGAATGAATTTATAACATAAAATGGAAGGAAATAATCACATACTCACATGAAACTAGTGTGGGAATAATAAGTCAAGTAATTGTCTATAAGAAAGTGAAAATTGTTACAATTTTTGAGGTGATGTACATATAACTTGAAACTATTACAGATATGTAAATCCACAACATTTTAATTCCAATTAAAAGAGAAGATAATGAAAGTAAAAATTAAAATACAATACTTCAAGTGTGGGGAGCATGAAAATTTCACTAATTAATGCATAAATTATAAGATAAAGGATGGAAACTGCCATCAACTCTAAAAGAGTCCAAGTTATAAAGTTCATTATTTTTAAATCATAAATTCTAAGGATGAGGTTCCAAATAATGTTATGGGAGTTAAACTCATGGTAAACTCAAACCTAAGAAGTAAATTGTTTAATTTTGGTTTTATTTTTTCTTTTATTTCATTAATGTTTTTGAAGAATAGTATTTTAAACCTTGGATTACTAGTAGAAGGTTTTCCAATTAAAATTAATGGAGGAAATTTTGAATACTAAAATAAATATAAGGATTTCCCCCATTAAATTTGTTGAGTATAGTCTCTCCTTAAACCCAGTAGTCATTAAAAAGGTAGAATTTGTCATTATACAAGGGGTGGATTTTCTCTCAAATTATAATTCCAATATAAATTATAGAAGAAATGAAATTTCAAATTTCTTGAATAGAAAACCAATAAGTATCTTTAAGGTAGAGATATCCCAGCTTGAGTCTTGTCAATAACTAGCTCATATAACCTTCATTATGAAAATTATTGGTGAATAAGGTAAAGATAGTAAAAGTATAAAGATAGCAGATATCCCTATTGTTTGGGACTCCAGTGACATATTTCTTGAAGGGTTACCTAGACCTACCCCAGAATGGGAGGAATTTTTCTCAATTAAACTCATACTTGGATCCAATATAATATCGACGAACCAATATAGAGTGTTTTATGTGTATGTAGAAGAATTAAAAAAGCAGATTCAAGTTCTTTTGTGGAAGGTTTTTATCTGACCAAGAGTGTATCCTTGGGGAGAACCTATTCTATTTGTGAATGAAAATTATATATAAATGTGATTATGAAATTATTATAGATAACTTAATGGGATCATAGAAAAGAAAAAATACCCTTTTCCAAGGATTGATGATTTTTCTCTCCAACTTTATGAGGATAAATTATTCTCTAAGATTGACCTTCGATCAACGTATCATCAGCTCAGGGTAATGAAAGAAGACATCCTGAATATTTTCTTCAAAACAATATATAAAAATTACGAGTTTGTTGTTATTACCTTTGGATTAACTAATTCACCAACCATATTTATGGATTTGATGAATATATTCATTAGAAAATAGCTTGACAAATTTGGGGTGGTATTTATTGATTATATAATGATATATTTTAAAAGTATTATAAAGCATAAGGATAATATGATAGTTATAGTGAAATCTCTAAGGAAAGAGAATATTTTTGATAAATTTAGAAAATGTTATTTCTGGTAACAACAAGTCATATTACTGGGACACATTGTGACCAGTGAAGGGATATCACTAGTAAATAAAAAGGCCATAGTTGAGTAGCATCAACCCACAATAGTAACTAAGATTCATAGTTTCCAGGGAATATCTAGATACTATAAAATATTTGTAAAAATATTTTTATTAATTTATAATCTACTAACGATGTTATCTTGAAATTGGGTTATGTTTATCTAGATAAAAGAGTGTGAATAATGTTTCCAAGAACCAAAGAAGTGGTTGTTTAGTGCACCTATAGTAACATTAACCTATAATGGGTAAATGTTTTTCATTTATAGTGATTTATCCTTGAATGGACTTTCATTTATACTCATGAAAAATGACAAAGTGATTACTTGTGCATATTGATAGTTAAATCCTCATAAATTGAATCACCCACACAAAATTTATAGTTATATATAGTTATGTTGTCAATAAATATATTGTGATGAGATTTTTGGGGAGAAGTGTGATATAAAAATTTACCACCAGAGTCTAAAGTATATACTAACAAAAAATCAATAGAACATGAGACAAAGTAGATGGTTGGAACATCTTAAGAACTATTATTGTTATAACATTATCACCATATAAAATAATATTTTTATTATGTACTGAGTAAGAAAGGCCGTATATTTCTATAATGATAGTGGTTGAAGGAGACCCATCGATAAAGGACACGATGAATTCATAAGGTAAAGGGAATCCTCAATCCAATGCCAAATTATTTCCCAAACATCATTACTGTATAAGCTCAAGAATCTATAAAGTTATGATCCTGAGTTATAAAAGAGGATATTATCATGAAAAATGGGCAGTATTCTATGTTCAATATTGATCAAGAGGGGGTAATAAGGTTTCGTACAAGGCTATTTATATTATATTTTACAAATTTAAAGAAAGATTTTATGAATGGTGATCACAAATATATGTTATATATAAATATTTAAAGCAACAAAACGTATGGAGACCTATGAGATTATTATTGATGGGATAACATGAAAAATGATATTTCTGATTATACTGCAATATGTTTAGAATGTCAGCAAGTGAAGTTGGAGTGAAAACTACACAAAAAGAGATATAAAAACACTATCCATACCTGTATGGAAGTAGGAAAACATGAATCTATACTTTGTTACTAGGTTTCCCTATACATCAAAGGGAAACAATTACATATGGGTAATTGTTGATATATTAATAAAGTCCACACATTTTATTACCATAAAAGAGGATTTCTACCTTGTGTATATTACTAATCTGTATATTTAAGAAGTGGAGAGTCTTTATGGGGAACCACTATCAATTTTTTTATACCATGATCCTAGATTTACTTATAAGTTTTGGAAGATCCTTCAAAAGTATATGAATATATATTTAAAACTTATAACAACCTATCATCCTCAAATTAAGGGGTAGTCTAAGAGGACTATTTATATTTTGGAACACATTGATATAGGCTATAGAACTAGATTTTCAAGGGAGTTGGGATCAATATATTACACTTGATATATTATCCAATAATAAAAAAGTTTACTTGAGTATTCTGATCGGTTCTTATGAAGAAATCTATTGGAAGAGGAGTAGAACTGCAACATACTAGGATGAAATTGGAGAAGGAAACTATTAGTAATAGATATTGTGAAAGAAACTATGAAGAATATAAAAGTGATCCAAAACATAACATGGATGATCAAATAAGAAATAATAGTAATGCTAAAAATATAATGAATGAATTAGAGTTTTATTATGGGGATTATGTATTTCTTAGAATATCACTATGGAAAGCAGTCATGGCATTTGGAAATAATGTGAACTTGATTCCAATGTACATTGAATAATTTAAGATTTTGGATCATGTTGGAGTACCTATCAATTAGGTAAAACTACATCAAAATATTTCTAATGTCCACAACATCTTCCACATTCCCCGATTAAAAAGTATATGTTATAACCAATACACATACTAGAGACAAATTTAATGGAAGTAGAACTTGAACTATCATATGAAGAAGAAACTATATAGATTATTTTCAAAGGAAACATGTGTTGAGGAATAAGACAACCAAACTAATTAAAATCATGTGGAGAAGCAAAAAATTCTAAGAATAAACCCCAGACCCTGAATATGTTATTAAAGACAAATACCCCCATTTATTTTAAGGAAGGGAAAAAATGTCCAAGGGATAAATTTCTTAATGGAGGTGGGGGATGTAAAAACCTAAAAAAATCTTTAATAAAATAAGTTATGTTTTACAATGACTATTTTATTTTGTTTTATAAGAAAATAACAAAGAAGGATATATACATTTCATTACATATCATTAGTTAATATTTATTATAATAGTATGAAATAATATAGGGATATAAATCAAAAGTAATAATGCACATACTAATGTAAACTTCATAGTCTTGAATTCTCTAATGAATATTTCTCCTTCTATAAAAATAGTAAATAGAAATAAAAGAGTTTTGAATATGTTAGTCATTATCAAGTGATGTGTAGAACCTTTATAAGTAATGTTTAAGAGGATGAATTACGAGAATGGTGTAGTATATATATAGTGTTTAATGGTCAATGTGACCATTAGGATTTGAACATTACCTGACCATTGGTGACTATGATTTCTGGGAAATATGACCATTGTAATTATTTTATATAATGAGTAATGAGGAGAGAGAATTTATGAAGAAGGGAGAAACAATGACGTCAATTAGTAGGATCATGCCTTTTGAATCCCATTTATTGGAACATGGGATGGTTATAGAATCATTGAAGTTCACCCTTATCCTCTCCCATGTAAATATATAACCACTAATGCTCAATCAGAATAAACTACAAGAGTAGTTCAAGATAGTGTAGATCACCACTAGATCAATGTTAGTTGATCCACCCCAAGAAAGTACCACCATTTCACACCATATCCTTAGGTATTATGTTGGTGTAATAAGGGGTTATGTATTTAGACCCCAGTATTATAAAAGTTAAATTTTCTCTTTAAAAAATAAAAATATTTTTCTTCAATCCCATTTTCATTATTATTTTATTTTAAAAAATATATATGAATATAAGACAAATATGATAAATATATTTTTGGATGCAAAGAAAATATAATTTTATTTTTTAGAAAATTTATAATTTCAATTAATATTTTAATTGAATTTTATTTCCATGAAATATTATTATCAAACTATATTTATTTAAATTTAAATGATAATATATTTTTATAATATCCCATATAATTTTTAAATGGGTTAGAAATGTGATTATATCATAAAAATGTTATTTTTTTCAATAAATAATGATTTATTTTAAATGTAAATTATCATATTTAAGAAATTATTTTAATAAAAATAATATTAAATTTTAAATCAAAATATCAAAATTTCGTTATGGTAATTTTTTTTGGAATTTTTTAAAATACTTTATTTTTCAGTAAATAAAAAAATTTAGTTTTTTATTTTTTTCAATGTTCTATGAATTCATAAAAATATAAATATGATTTAATAATTAATATAACTTAATATACGACCAAAAATGTGTTATTTTGTTAATTTATTTTATTTTAATGAATTAAAATTAATTTTCAAACCTATAAATAACTTTTCATAGTCTAAAATGAAAATTAAGGTTTTAAAAACATTATTTTGTGGAAAAAATATTTTCCTATTCCAAATGTAATATAAAATATTGAATTTTACTTCTTAAACTCAAATATTTCAAAAAATACCATCTTCATGTTATAAACTATGATCGAAAACCACATGCAATCCAATGGTTTTGTATTTTCCACAAACTATATTTCAAAGACCAATATTTAGAAATTAATAAATAGTCCTCCAACATTTATAATAAATAAAAGCATCTCTAGACAATTTCATTCATTCCCAAGACATTTATAAATAGTTTACCCTCATTTTACCTCTCTAAAGGATTTACATGAAGTTTATATGGTTCCAAGGAACTCTCTTCAATCATTAAGAAGGTATGTCTCAAGGTAAGAGATTATTTTCCCCTGTTTTTTCTATCCAAGTACTTAATTTGTAGTTAGTATTCTAGTTTCAAATTTATTATGTTCTAAAGCACTTAATATCATTCCATTAATATCCAATTTTTTATATCAATTATATTATTCTATTCTCTCTCATTAGTCTGATTCCATAAACCAATTTGTGTACATATTATATTTCCAAAATCATTATTTTATTTTTGATGCCTCCCATTTTTGTTGTTAATACCCAACCATAATTTTATTCAAGGGTAATAATATAGATGTAATTATTCTAATTGATTTTTTATTTCCACATACGAAACCCACATTCACTTCTAATGGGTTAAAAATGATGAAAAGTTCAAGTCTTTAAAAACATATGTACTCAAGTATATTATATGAAACCCATTATTTATCCTTCATGGGTTATTGAGGAACTAATTTATTATGATCTATGTGTCACAAAATAATTAATAGATATCAAGGGTGTTCCTTAATCTCTCCCCAATTCATTTAGTAAATAGTTAATCTCTTTGCATGATTTATAATACCTTGGTGAATATCGTTTTTAATGTTTTAATGACACCTTTCTATTGAAACTTAATAATATACTTATGAATGTATCATTATTATACTATAGAAACATTTCCATGTTATGTTTCATATTCTCATGATTATGATATCATGTTATTTATTATTTTCTATCCCTGATAATTTATCATGTTCAATTTCTTTTTTTATTCCTTAATAGGATTTATCATAATCCTTTTCTATTGATGTATGTCCCCAGAAAATCACTTATAATGCGGTAAACTATGATGGAATAATAAATTATCTATTAAAGATTACTAAATCAAGTTTATGTTTATGTTTACCTTATGCACTCCATGAATTATTTACATAGTTTCCAAGAAACTAATCTGAAAAAGGTCCTTCAAAGTTAATAATGTAATTTTTATGGAATTATGTTATAAATTTTATATTAAAAAGAGGGTCTCGATATGAATTTAGTATGCTTATTTCAATTTTTCATGAGTTTTTTTAAAAGGGGGTATTCTATTGTGTATACCTATATATTCACACCATATATATAACATATTTTTAGGTTTACAAGAGATGTTTGATGATTGAGTAGGGTGTTACTTGCTTAGAGTGGTTGTTCAGGAGCTGTTAGAGTTCATGGTCAATTCCTCAACTTTTTTCATTGTAATTCTATTTTTTTCCATTATATATGACATCACATTAATATTTTGCGATTGGTTATCTATTATATATATTATGATGTTTAGTGGTGGAACTTATTTTATCTCTTTTCCATATAATTTATATAAATTGGGCAATTCAAAAAAATTTCATGCATTCTATACACTCAGTGATAGTCACCAACCAATGACTTATTGGAGGTGGGCTTTAAGTGTTGTACCCATCTTCACCAGTAGCCTAGGATTGGTACTAGTGTAGAGGGGATCATTAAACGCTGTTTCTTGGTCTTTCATCAGGATATCGATGTTGACCCTAAGGAAACTAAGGCAATACCTGATATAAAACCTCCTCAAAATCATTAAGAGTTGAGATGACTCAAAGGGTTCCTTTCTAACACCAGTTGCTTCATTTAAAATTTCATTGGAAAACATTTTCCCATCATGAAATTAATGAATAAAGGAGTAAATTATTAGTTGGATAAGGATTATCTGAAATATTTTGATAACTTTAAACAATATATTCAACACTCTTTAGTATTGATGCCAACTATAGAGGGGAATCCCCTTATATTATATACGAAAACCATGGAGTGATCCCTTTGAGTCATCCTTGTACATAAAAATGACACAAAAAATTAAAATAACCTATACTATCTCTAAAAAACAATTTTGGGGGATGAAATTTGATACATCAACATTGAAAATAATTTTCTCACATTGATATTTTTGGTGAGGATATACTACATTATTTGTAAAATCCTGGGATCCACTTGATATCCCATACAGATTCATTCAAATTCACCCTTAGTCACCCAATTTTGATGTGATTGTTAGAAAGATATGTTGTCATCCTATAATAATCTAACATCTGTTTTTCATCCCAAAAGGTGATCAATGTAAAATCACTAACATATTTCTTGGATACGTATCCATCCTTAGAGGAATCTCTATAAGGTATGGAATTTCGTGATGAAGTGTTTTTCTCTATCCATGAAGATTACTAGATATGATAAATTTACTATGACGAATCTTTTTGAATTATGACAAAGAAAATGATAGATAACTTAAAAATCAATCTGACTAGTTTGGGGATTGTATTCATTTATCCAAAAAACGTTCATTTTCCATATTAATTCCTATTTCATATGGGTGAACCAATAATGGTGTATAATATTATGCCTTTATTATAGGTTTGGAACTATCCTTTCAGATACCAATTGGTTTATTGAACATCAAGTGTGATTTATAATGAGAAATCAGACAAATAGATTAAAGGATATTCCATCGAGAAAGAGGTGGTAATACCCCTACAAGATTCTGTTTATGATTTAATGTCACAATTACCTTTATAATTGATGTTGTGTCATATTTTATGATTACAAAATGCTCGAGTGGTCACTTTTTCTAATCTGTATACTGCCCTTAAATATCCTAATTAGGATGAGGAAAATATCCATATCACATATTAAAGAGTATTTTATCCCCTTTTAGCATATATATCAAGGAAATACATGATATTGATATCACCCTAGGTCAACGAGAGTCCTTATATTCTTTATCAAATATAACAAAAAATTGATTCTTACCCTAGTGTATTATCATGAGAATGTGTATCTTCTATAAGACCAAGTAAAAACGAGTCGATCCATTAATGCAAAACAAACTTTTCCACTACGATGGTCTAAATTCTTGTAAAGTACTCTATAAATAAGGATTTTATGGCATCCTCCTTAGATTCGTTGAAGGATTATAGATCGTTACATTTTTTAAGGAATTTCTTAATGAGTCTTGTGGTGCTCATCAAATAGGGACCATACGCTTCCACCAAATTAGATTATATGGGTATTTCTAGTCATCAATGATGCATGATTGTTTTAAATTCACCAAAATGTGTCATTTATGTTAGATACATGCTAATTTAACCATCACCCAAAAATTTATTTCACACTTCCAAATACTACTATCCATTTTTTATGAGGAAGATACACAATATGGTCCCTAACATCCATCTACTATCAAATAGTTAAATTTTATCCTTACTACTATTAACTTCTTCACCAAATGAGATTAATTTTTACCCTTAAAAGATGTTAGTATAAATGGTATGACCAAATTTGTGAAATCCAACATCATCACTAGATTTGGAGTTCTTTAAGAAATTCTTACATAAAAAACCACCAATTTATGTGCATATGAGCTAAAGAAAATATATTCAAAATTTAACATTCTATCCAATCACTTATCATGCTATAATGTGACTATAAATGGATAGATATATTCATTCAATGAAACAATACTAAATCTCATTTAGAAAATAAAGGATATGGATAAAAATTATTCTCCTTATAAACTCAATATTGCTTTATGGACTTATCACACTACTACTCATACTTCTACCAAAGATAACATGTATTCACAAGTGTATAGGATGAAAGCAGTCTTTCTTATTAAAGATCAATTGAATTTACCTCTTATATATATTTCAGATCAAATGATTAAATATGAATAATCCCAAGTCTGTCTTGATGATTTGGAGTGACTTTATGAGAAATGTTTATAGACCATGCAAATATTTGGGGCACAGAAGAAATGTTTCACAAGAACATTTATAAAAAAGGATCACCTCTACTGATTCATTCAAAGAGAATTGGTATTGTATGGGAGAAAATTGATGATAATTGGGAATAAGTCCCTAAATTTAGATAAAATTGGGAATGAAACTTATTCTATAAACAAGGTCTATTCTAATGGACAATACTCCCTAATTATAATTGATGGAGAGCATATCTTGCTTTCCACCAATGAAAGTTTCCCCAAGAAATACATCACAAATATTTAAATGGGGTTAAATTAGTCTTTATTATATGAATCTAAACTACATTATAAATGGTTCTCATTATATAAACATAAATTTCATGTCATTATGGTCCTCCGTACATGAATCTAAACCACATATCCCAAAGTCCTTATTGCACAAATCCAAACTACATAGAAAATGGTCTATCCCATATGAACCTTAAATTGATTGGATTGGTTTGTTCTATACAACTCTATTTCAATAAATGTGACCATAATCTATAGGAAAGTTCCTAGCGTACAATCTTCCCATGCATACAGAGTTTCTTTATATAACCCTTTATTAGGACAAAAATTGTTTCTTATTCCAATAACTACACATGGTTTGATTCCTATTTCAATAGGATAAAAATTAACATGAAAACCACCTATCACAAGCCCAACCAAAATTCTTCACTTACAACTCATTACTCATTTCACCCTAGGGTTGGTAAATTTTCCAATTCATACTATGTTCACTATTTTTTGTTTAAATTTTTTTATTTTCATGGTCCCATTTTTTTATTTAGGAGCTTAGGAATTCATTAAGATCTTATATGATAGGTAACAGATAGAGTCCTTAGGGTAAATTCAACAATGTATCCCATTGATAATAAGGAACCATATCTGTAAGAGATTAGTATAATATTTCTTGGATTAACCTGCCTAAATCGCCCTTCATATATATTTTGAACCACCACCATGTCCAACAAGTTCGTGGTTATACCATTCAATAAAACTCTTTTTCCCAATCAATAAGCAAGAGATATAAAAGGGAATATAATTAGGTGTAATCTGAAACTAAATTTACATGAATAATCATTTAGGTTAAACCATAAAGATTTTGAAATGCTTATTTGACACACCAAACCCTTACTATGTACTCATTCCTAGAAGTCAATTTCACATAACTTTAAACTTTTTGAAAATGGGACTTATCTAATGAACCTAGACTATATAGAACCATAATCATTATTACATGACTCTAAACTACATAGAAAAAATTATTTTCTTCATGAGTCTAAATTTTATAAAAAAGATCTACCCCCCATGACCCTTAAAATTATTGGAGTGGTTCATTCTATATGGCCCGATTTTATTACATGCAATAATTTTCCACATAAGAGTTACTAATGTATTTTTTCCCATCTATATTAGGTTTATACTAATTACCATTCACTTGGATAAAAATATATGTTTCTCCTAAGAAATGTTTTTCAATTGATTCTTTTTTTCAGAGGATACATAGTGACACCTGGAAAACTTATCTTGGTCTCATCCTCAATCCTTCGCCATCACCCCAATACTTATTTTAACAAAGTGTATATACCTTATAAAATTCCCATTTGGTTCACCATTTTTTTAGGATTTTTAGTTTTCATTGGCCTATTTTAGTTGAAATTATGTTAGGTGGGTTGGTTCCTATCCACCCCACAATGGGGTTTGGAAATCTAGAAGATATTGTACCATCTTAAGCACTCATGGGAAATCCCATT
This sequence comes from Viscum album, assembly GCA_963277665.1. Classification (NCBI taxonomy): domain Eukaryota; kingdom Viridiplantae; phylum Streptophyta; class Magnoliopsida; order Santalales; family Viscaceae; genus Viscum; species Viscum album. The sequence continues at coordinate 270,728,423 of OY728141.1, forward strand.
TCCATGCATTGTTTCATCAATAGTGATTTCACTTAATTTTATAATATTTATTAGTATATGATTATGTTTCATGATTTATAGAGGGATTTGGGGTTGTTAATGGATGATTCAGGCATTCTTTGATGATTTCATGTGTGTGATTAACTGAATTTCAAGTCATTAAATCATTAAACCTTTGAAAATTCTTGTTTGAGACTTCCTTCTACTATCTTTATTCTTTTGAATGATTAAGAGACATGTAAGTCTTGTGATCTGAGGGGATTCTAGGTTTCAAATTCCCTTTATCCACTGTACTCTAGAGTAAGTATTTAAAGATGACAAATTCCTATATATTGTTCCCTATACTTCCATGATAGGGTTAATAATTGGGATAACTATTTAACCATTTTTAATAGTTATTTTGATCTCTAGAATCATGAATAAATTTTTATATAGAGTATCAATGAAATAACCTAGTTCTTTTTTCATTTCACTAGGAGTAAACTTTATTATTTATGTTTTTGAACTTTTTATGGTTCAAGACCTTATTTGAATCATGTGTATTTGTGTTAGGATATCGGTGCTATTGCTATTTTCTAGGAGGAGGTAACATAGTATATTTAGTAGGTTCAAGGGAGAGAGTTATCACTAGGGTGAGTTTAGTAGTGATATACATGGTTTTCACTTTTCTGTACTTACTCACATGTTTTCAAGAAGTTGGATAGGATTTATCTTTGGTGCATCAAAGTGAGTCTTCTAACCATTGTGCTAATGTAATGAACTATCAAAACATGTCATGATACATTAAATGAATAATAGGTTTTTGTAGTTTTTCTTGGATATTATATATAGATATCTCAAGAAACTATCCTTAAAAAAAGAATATATTTAGGTAACAGGATAAACCCTTCCAACTAATAATTAACATCATGACTCTCTCATTTTCATGATCCTTATAGTTCAAAAGGTCTTGAATGATAATATTCATCAGTGTTAAGATGAATTGATAGAGTAACTACTATTATAGATCTTACCAACTATAAATAGATTATGAAATAAGATTTATGTATCAAATAAATTCATGTGAATCTATATTCATCATGAAATTTCCAAGTTTTTCAAATTCCTACAACTCTGGGGTTCCCAACATTGGACTACATCATCCTGAAAAGTGCATAATATACTACTATAGATCTCCTATATAATTGAATGTTGAGAATCTAGGACTTATAAATTTTTATGAGGATATATGTTTACTTAATTAGGGTATGGTTTTTTCTTCGGATTCACTAGTGTAGGTCAACCTTCCATAACATTTCTTCTATAAGTGATAACTTCTTGAGTCTTTTTTTATCAGAATGAAAGATATAGAAGGTTGGAATGCACTGGTGTTGTTAGTGGGGAAAATATTCCCTTAGTGGGTAGACTTTAATCATCCTCCACCAAAATCTAAGTATACTATATTTTCAATGTTTAATGTCATAAGATATCCAAAGCATCCCCATATTCACTTTGCATACAGATGTGATCCAATTTTAGGAACACTAGCGCAACATAATGTATAGATTCTCAAATATATAATGAATAATTTTTAGGGATATATGTTTATTTGGTATAATAATATTCTATTCGTATCTATTACCAGTTGGTAAGATTTTTTATGGTAGTCCATCTATCAATTAATCTCATTGTAGAGGAACATGAAGATTTATAAACTCTATAAGAAAATATAGTATAAAAATAAGAGAGTTGTAGAATTAATTGTCTAGTGTAAGGGTATAACATATTCCATGGACATTAAAATATCTCAATAATAGTAATTATATATCTATATAGAGAATATCTAACATGATATATAAAAAACAACCATTCCTTTAAAGTATCAGTATGGTTTCTTGAGAGTTCTCCATAGTAGCATAATCGAATGAAAAATATCTTTAGCGCACTAAAGATAAATCCTTACCGACTATGTCAAGATAGGTGAGGAAGTATATAAAAGAAGAAACCATGAATATCAATCTCAAAATAGATCTATTTCCAAATCCACCCCTTGAAACTACTAAATAAAACAAAATTCCTCCTCTTAGGAAGAAAAAAACTGCACCAACATCCAAATATTAATATATATGATATAGAAAAGGAGAAGAACCATTGAAATTTTGAAAAAAAGATTAAATTTATTCTTTCAAAAATTAGTAGGTTCTAGAGTATTTGATTACCACTATTGATAGAATTTCTTTACATCACCAAAGATAAAAAACCCAACGAGGTAGGGATAAATGATCAACTACTTTACCTACCATTAGATGCTAGGAAACAATATTCCAGACTAATTCATCTTTAAAGACTTTCTCTATAGGGTGAAGGTAATGTGAAGTTAGAACCCCCCTCCCCCGAATCATGTGACTTATGTGTCAACTACCCCTCTTAAAGAGAAAATAAAATATAAGGAATTCCCAAATAAAAATAAAAAAGGTCAATGATATGATGAATTAAAAGTTGGTTAAGCATGGAAATGTAATCATCTAGGAATGAATGAATAAACCAATCAGGAACCTAATTCTTCCCATATCTCCAATACAAATATTATCAACCTCAATGTCTTACAAAATTTTGTGAAACTATAATTGGAGAAATAATTGATAGTAAGAGTAACCCACATAAGTACCTAATCAAGTCCCAAATCTTTTGGATTATCTACCCTTGTTACTCAGAGAATGGGAAACACACCACCAAATGGAGTTTTTCTCTAACAAGGAGTCATAGTATGCTTCATTTAATCCATTCTACTTTCCATTATGTTTCACTAATAGATAAGTTAATTTTGAAGTAGAAATCTTTAGCACTACATGTATAGGAGGATTAGGTTTAGAGGGAGACATCCTCAAGGTGGACCTCAAAGGTCGGGTGGAATCCCAACCAAAATTATTCATGAAGTTGAGAGAAAGAATCTGGTGATCTAAAGATCATAATAAGAACATTATTTCATTCTTGAATATTCTAGTATTATTTATAAACTAATCATATTGGTGTGTTAACTAACATATATACAATCATCTATTACATTATGGGATGTGGTAAGAGTGGATCAACATAACCCATAGACAAAACAATTTTATCAAATTCTGACACATGGTGAAGATCATCATCACACCCAACATAGTTTACTAGGCCCCAGACTAGGGATCAACCATATTAAATAAGGAATAAACCTATGGATTATAAATTCAACCTATTATAGAATATTTACATCATTTTGTAGTATATTTCTATCCAATAAACCCTCTATTTACTCAAATAACCCATGGAATCTCTCATCAAATATCTATTAACCCCTCTAGAGTTTGAGAGTGAAGTGGATGATTCTAGAATTTACCATACTAAAAATGATCCTTTGGAATTACAAATATTCATATTATTTGTGGATCAAGATTATGAAGCTTCTATATAGGGGAACATCATTCCTGTATATGTCTCTGATAAGATTGATGATGTTAGTGTTCCCTAGGCCTTGGTGTAGAACGATTCATGAATTAATCTTATCCTAGTTTATACTCTCTTACATTTTGGTTATCAAGAATCTAACTTGTTCTATCCCAACCTTAAAATCTAGTGGTATTATAAAAGTGATAAAAATCAACTCAGAAAGATTAAATTTTCAACACAATTTGAGGACATTATATCTATTTATAAGTTTATGGAAGTTTACCAAAACACAACCTCTAATGATTTTTTTGGGAAGAACCTAACTTCACATGTATTCCAAAATTCCCTCAACCTATCATTAATGTCAATAATACTCAATTTATGATAAATCTTGGGTGATTTATATTGAAAATACCCACTTTTAGTTCTATGAATCTCAATATATCAATAAAAGGTCTTATAAATAGTAAGATAATCAATTTTTGTTAAATAGTGCAACATAAATCACTACCCCTAATGGGTCAGTGACCACTCCTAGTAAATCCATAAAACTATATGAATTTATATTTTTACTTTTAATATATCATTCCAAATTTAAAATACTAGACTTGGGAAGTCATGAGATCATGTTTTCCACTGTAGAAGATAACCAAATCACATTTCTTACTTATGGTGGACATGTTGACATATCTACTAATCCACTTATATTGGTATCATTATCTGTTAAAGTTTGAGTATACATAGTCATTATCACTATCCATAAGCTATATTTAAATTCTTCTAAATTGGAACACCAAATGGAGAGGTCAAAACCTCCTAGGGGTCAAAAATAATTGTGATCCTATAGTGAAAAAATGGTGGATTATGGTCCACACTTTAAAGATTATTTTGATATTGATTAATAATTATATTAATCCGATGAGTATTAGGATCTGGATCATACTATATGGTTCACATTAATAAATATCATTAATATAGACTCAATTGATATCATGGAATATAATAATGATATGAAGCAACATGAAAATGAGGATACATCTGTGTGAAATTCCATTTATGGAGAAGTATTAAGCGATGGTGCACCCTAGAAAATGGATACATATCCATGATTTAAGGTACCCACCAAACATCCAACTACCTCCCACTCAGCGAGATAATACCAAATATGAGGGGAAATGTATGACCACATCCAAAATCCACCCACCACCTAAAGAATTTGAGGATATTTATATCGAGGATCAAACCACCTCATATAAAACTAAAATCGAAAAATCATGAAAAAATAATATTGAGATACTCAAAAGTAATACACCAGTTGAGTTTCATTTCTAGGTTTATGTAGTTATTAATACTCTAGATAACCCTATTCTACAGAGTTTATTGATTAAATAATGAAAGAAAAATCAAATCATCCATCCAATATGAGTTTGAATCAACTAATTCACTTAATTTTAATATTAGTTGACTATCAAGAATTCCCAGCACTGGGTAAATAATATCCTCCAATTTAGGAATTTAATTCTTTGATAGATCTAGTAAGTTACCCTTAGTGGGTGTATAAGATCCATCAATATCAATCTCTGGTAAATTTCCTCACTAAAATTTTGGATCAAGAGATAGTACAAAAAGAGATTCTTGAGTCTCTTGTGTCTAGAATGGAAGATATATAAAGTCAGCATGCAGTAGTTTATCTAGAGAGGAAATCATACCCCAAGTGATTAAATTTTACTCTTCCACCATTAAAGTTTGGGAATCCAAGCATCTCAAGGTTCAATGGAATAAGAGATCTAGAGCATTACCTTTCATACTTATTATCCAGATGTAGTTTAAGGTAGGGAAGAAAGAAATGGAAAATATCATATGTTTTATGCAGACTTTATATGGGCCTATATTTTTTATTATAATAATATTATATCCAAATCCATTACCAATTAGAAAGATCTCATATGGTAGTTTCTAAATTTATTCATGTAAACTCTAAGCAAGATAATAATTCATGACTTCACAAACTTTATGCAATATGAAAATGATAGATCTAAAAATTCACTTTTAGGAGGAAGGGGTTAACCAATTCACCAAACAAGTAGTACTTTTTGAAATAATTATTAGAGTTCAATATAGAGAATCTTTAAGATGGGTAGAAAACTATGATCATTCCTTCAAGGTATCTTGGAAGGTTATAAGAGTTTTACATAGTAACACAATAAAATGGAAGGCTCTATTTTATGTGCTAAAGCTAAATCCTACCTAACTTTGTCAACATAGATGAAGAAGTATAGAAAAATAAAAACTATGGTCATCACTCTCAATCTATCCTTGATGCTAGATTCAGTATTTGAACCTTATAAATACAAAAATACACCTAATTCTTGGAAGTAGTAATTATTATAGTGTCCTAATAAATTTTTTAAATATGTGAAGAAGTATTAAAACCATTTAAATTTAAAAAATATGAATAATTATGTTTATTATTTTCAAAATTAATAGTTCTTAGGGGATTTTATTGTTAATATAGAATTTTTCTATGATTCATAAGATTTTAAATCCCGATGATTTAGGGATAAAAAATAATCTTAACATCCACCCCTACCATTATATTTTATGGGATTATATTTAGGACTTCTTCAAGTTCAAATAATTTCTCTGAAGGATAGTGGATAAAGGGCATATAAATCTAGAAAACCCTTATCTCACATGACTTATGTGTGTTGTTATTCACCAGAATAGGAAGGAGAAAGATAATTAATATAAAACATGGATTCATAATAATTATATGACTCATTATATATTAAAACACACAAAATAATTCTTCAGGTCATAACTAGATTATCCAGTCATTACCTCAATTCCCTTTTGACTCCAACGTCATCATCATCTACCTAACAATATTTTAAATTTTTTTCTAATAATCACCACCAGATTAAAGTTTTGAAAGGGGACCCCCATGAATTAGGAACCCATTAGGGATCCTCATTATGTTCCTTGTTTTATCAATGATGGTTGAACTATGTTTCAGAAGACTATAATGAATATGATACAGTAATTGATGTCCAAGAGGGAATTGAGGTTGTGACTGATTGATTCGATCATACCCTACTGATTGAATGTTCCTATTTAATAATTTTTTGATCCAAAAATTACCTAAAAATATGGTATATTACTATTTATAAATTCCTTCCATTATCCTTTATATTTAAACGTATAATAATACAGATAATTCATTTTATTTGGGGCATTTCTTTACTTAAAATTCACATCATCCGCCAACCTATAAATAACTTCCTTAATGATAAATTAGTCATGTATATCATTCCCTAACATCTAGTGGCTGAGGAAGTACTTGGGATAATCATTTATACTTACCTCATTAAATTTTATAATATCAAAAATTATAAAAAACAGTTTCACCAGATCAGTAATAAAATACCCTAGGACCTCTTCATTTAAAAAAGAATAAATATTATTCCTCTTTTTTTTTGAAATATTGATGGTTCTACTCATTTTAATCCTTAATATTTTTTGTAGTTCATTTTTTTTATTTCAATTACTTAAGAAGAGGTATCTAATTTAATTTAGTTGGTTCAGGGGAAGGAGTTTTCACCTGGGATGGTTTTAAAGACAAAATTCCATTTTTTATTCACAATAATTCCTCTAAAATATTGAATATGTCAATTGGGATTTAAATTTGATGTGATAGAGAGAGTTTTTATTCATTTTTATTCTATATGAACTCAAAAAACTAACCAAAATAATTTAAGGTAATTTGAGCTATTTATATATCATTTTAGATATTCTCTAAACATATCTAAAGTAACTATTCTCATAAGAGTTTCATGTCTAGAGAATAGGTTATACTCTTACACATGAAAATTAAGAACATGAATAAATTATTTTCTCTCTTATTTTAGTTTTATAGGTTATAAATTAATGTATTCCTCAATATTTAGTTGAATTGACAAAGTAACTATCATTGAATCTCTTCCCAACTGGAAATGGATCTAGATGCATAATTTATAATATTAGGAATTAAAGAGAAATAATTAGTCAAAGAGCACAGATATTTTGTGAAATAATTAGAGGCACAATAATTTTCTTTTTATATTAATGTTATAGTAAGATCTATTACTAATTGGAAATATTTATGATGATAGATACTCTATCTATTTAGATCAACAATAAGGAATAAAAAATAACCCAGGCTAAACGAAACTTAAATAATATATTAATTTTATGATTTTGATAATATATATCACAAATATGTTCAAATCACAAGGGTGAAAAGTATTAGTATCTTTGAGTACTAGTAAGATAAAAACACACAGACCTTTCTCTATAACCGAACAACACTAAATTCTATTCTAGATTTTCCACAATTTATACTTATCTTCATAACTAGGGGAAAGATAAACTTATGAATGTGTTGAGATAAAATGCTCAGTAAGGGAAAATTTATCAAAATTTCATCAAGGGTTAAAATCATAAGAATATAAAAAAACATAGGTAAGGGAGAAATTTATTATTAAAAAGATCATGGAATATTAATCGTTATCCATATGTCATGATAGTAGGACATGTAATATCAAATGAAAATATATATACCATGAAAAAAGCATACAAAATATTGAGTCATTAAAAATGGGAAATGATATAACCATTGGAAGAATATTATGATATAAGAGTGTTTCATTAACATATACAAAGAAATCATATGTCAATACTACCCACTAAGTCATTAATTATATAATAAGATTGTGTTATCACCTATTTAACTTATTGGGACTGGGACAATCCTCTTGTGTACCCTTGGTGATAGGATAAAACCTCTCATATAACCATTTGGATTATTATAAATCCTACATTATACCCATTGTATTTGGTTAAATTCCCACATGTACCCTTTGGCTTGGGGTAAATTCTTCTGAGTACCCTTTAGCTTGGGATAAATCCTCTTGTGTACCCTTTGGCTTGGGAAAAATCTCCCTGTGTACCCTTTTAAGATCATAAGATATAAACATTACCTATTAATTGAGGTATACATAGTACCCCACAAATAAATCATCCATACATAGGGTTACAATTGAACATTTTCATTAAACACATCACAAATAACCCCTGGAATGGAAAATGGGTTTCACAACATTTCAAGATGGTATCCCCAAACTTGACCTCAAGAATGTAATTTTTTATACCAAAATTTCAAACACCAAAAAAGAGTATTTAATAAGAAAATTTATAGGGTGATTATGTAAAAATAATTTCCATGTAAATAATGTATTTTAAGATAATGATTAAAATGGTAGAAAATCCATAAAGAGTTTTTTTAAAACACATTCTTAACATTTTCCTAAAATAAGAAGTTTCAGATCTCATTTCAAAGTAATTTTTGAAAATTTGAAGGAATTTTGTTGAAATTTTATAGTTTAAATGTTTCTTAAAAACTACTACTAGAAAGTATATAATGTTTATCAAAAGTAACTTTGAGTGGATGATAAAATAGTGGAAATGATGGGAAACCATTTAAAATATTTTGATATATCTTTATTGAAAACCTACAACATAAAAAGAGTTGAGATTTAATTTTTAACTTAGGAGATGGAAAATATATTGGTCACATGAGATAAAAATTAATTTGGTTTCCAATTAATAATGATATTTTTTTAGGGAAAGGAACATATGTACATTGAGGGGAAATCATTATTAAAGAGGAATATAATTATTCGTACCATTGATATAATTTGTGGGGAATATATTCATCAAGGTAAATTATTTTTATTAACAAAATAATTCTCCCTAGAGAGGATAGGAATTACCATGAAATAAAATATTATGGTGTAATTAACCATTATTTTAATAAGTAATCTATATAAGAATCATTATAACTCAATTAAGGGAGTAGATCTAGAAAAAACACTTTCAATTTTGATATCTTTCAAAACAAAATCAATTTGATGAAAGAAAATGATATGAATTTTAAAGTCTCGTGAATTAAATGATTTTGGTACAATAAATTCATTAGTTAGTAATCATACCATAGTAAATATACCTATTTCTCAATAAGAAATATGTCTCATGAAATTAAATTTGAGACAAATAAACCCATACCTTTAATTCCTACATAGTTGATCACACTCCAAACTCTTGTATAAAAACCATACCAGCTTAATCACTTATTTAAGAACCATATTCATTTATATAAACTCTTCTAAAATTAATTTACAATTATTCAATACATTTATAATAGTTATTTATTATCCATTTTCTATATTTGGGGTGAGTAGTATTGATTATTTTGAACTAGTTTCATAATAATAATTTTGTTATTTATTGTTCTCAAAAATTTAATCATTCATAAATCATAAAAGGTACTAGAATTGATGTTTTATAATTATTTATAATTTTATGATTTCAATATATGGTAGTTTTGGTTATGATCCTTAAATACAAATTTAGTGATGATCATGTTTTGACGATTCATAGTGACTCAAGGGTGTTTTATTAAATAATGAGTTAAATTATTATATTAATATTTCATAATAAAAAATTATTATTTACTAATTTATATAATATATTACCATAAATTAAATTCCAATGGTCATCCATGATATAAAGTTATCAGGTAGGTGGTTAAACACGCCCAAATAAGAACATACCATAATAGTGGATGATTATGTTGCAATTTAGTTGTAATATCATTATAACAGAATCATAATGATATTATTTAGTGTTTATCAGTGTGATATATAATATTTTGAAGTAATTATATGAAAAATAAAACCTATATTATGTTATTATATAATATAAAAAAATAATTTTTCTCTTATAATTCTCTTTTGGATGGACGAATTTACCACAATTGTTTATTACTTATATTGCTAATAGGTTGTACAATTTGTCTTTACAAAAAATTTAAATTTTAAAAAATCAAATTCACCCATTAAACCCATTCTCAGGACTATCCATGTAAGGTGATGATGAAAAAAAATTGAATTTGATCATTCCATGGAGGTGGTAGTCCACACGTGCACATGAATGATAATTTCATTTTCTATAGAATGGGGAAAATGAGTAATATGGTTTATTATTTAATAATTTAAAACATTTCATAAATATAATAATTATATATTATATTACGTACTATTATCATCCATCTGAGGAGGTGAAGGAAAATGATACATGTTGTGTCGTGTAGGTGGTGGTCGACACAACACATGAATAACAGTTTCATTTTTCATAATAGAAAAGAGAACAATGGTTAATGCTTGTACTATAATTATAATTTAAAAAGGAAATAATGATAATAAATTTATCATTTTAAGATGGTTTAATTTAATTTTAATAATAATAAATTTATATAAAGGTATAGAAATGAGAACAGAGCGGTTAAAATTTATACCTTGCCTCTTAGATTATCTCCTTTGAAAAGGGGATTAAGCCATCAAGATATGATATTTTGAGAATATTATAACCTATTGAAGTCTTATATGAATGTTTAGGATAATGTTGGAATATTTTTGGTTGATTTAAGTGGGTTTTTTTTCTGTGAGGGTAAGTGAGGAGAGGAGTTCCCCTTTTAATAGCAAAAAGGGGTGACATTTTTGTAAATACCCAAAAATATTTAATAATGGGAAGTCACTCTCAAGGAAAGTATCTCTAAAATTGGTAAATAATAGAAAAGGTAAGGTATAGGTTACCCATTACCACACATGTTTTAAACTTTTTGTGGTATTTTCCTCTTCGAAAAACCCTGTATACCTCTTCTGATTTTTACTAAGTTAACTATATTTTACCAAAGTAATCTATCCTTTATTCTTGAAAAAAATTAGTAATTTTTACATAATTTAGACCCAATTATTAAAAACTTGAAATCCATTTTATTAAATTAATTTTATGGTATTGATAAAAATTAATTTTGAAATACTAAATGTATAATGTATTAAAAAAACTTCTAGAAAAATATAACTTAAGTTCTAAATTGTAAAAAATTGTTTTTTAAAATAAAAAAATTCAAAATTTATAAATCCACATATAAAATTTAAATTTTTGTTAAACAAATGTTTCATAATGACCTAAAACTCATGTTATTTATAAAAATAGCATCTTTCACTATTTACATAAAAATCAGTCATTTTGGAAAAATACGAAAAAAATTCACCTAAGAAAAATATTTATATGTTGTATTAACATATTTTTTTTATTTTTTAAATAAACAATTCTAAAATTTATAAATTAATCTTTTATATGAAAGTAGAATATATAAAGAAAAAATATATTTATTGATAAATTTCCTTTTAAAACATTAAGAGTTTTAATCCTATTTTTTAAAAATTTATAATTTATTACAATTTTTTTTATCAACTATAGGTTTTATTATTTTTAAATTTTATTAATAATATTAATCTAAAATATCAAAAATAATTTTATTTTAGTTTTTCACTTGAAACTATCTAGAAAAACAATTTTTATTTAATGAAATCTATTCCAAAATCTTGGGGTGTTATAGAAGATGATCATTCATTACCTATTGAATTACAAGTTGTGTAAACATCAAAGAGTTATAAACTTAATTTACAGGTTTAAGGGTTTAAACTTTTCCCTATACATTAAATTATTATAGGAATTATTATTTTATTTCTATATAGATAATATACAAGATGAGCTAAAAATAGTTATTTATACTTTAAAGTATCATGATAGGTTATGAGAGTTTACTGTAGTATCAGAATGGAAGTCATATTTTCTTCATCACACCAAAGATAAATATTGGATAACTATATCAATATATGATTGGAAGTATAAAAAAGTAGAAACTAACTAGCCCCTATGTTGAATCCATCCTATAAACCCTTTAAATATAACATGGTACCTCCTCATTAGAAACAACAAGAATGATAGCATCCTAACACAAATATACTGGACGTGAAGGAGTGGAACTATAAAAATTTTGAAAACCAAAAGAATAATGTTTTTTACTTCTATGATTAATAGGTCCCAAGGTATTTCATTACTTATTTTGGAAAAAAATTTATTTACTCTTATATAGATAAAATAAGGCTTGGTTAAATGATCATTCCAACTACTTCCCCCACCACCAGATGTTAGGGAATAGTTTTTAGGATTTCTCAGTCTTAAAAAACTTTTTCCATAGGATGGTGGATAAAGAGAAATTGAGGTTAAGTAACCACATGAAACACATTAGTTATGTGCCTTATACTCTTATGGAAGAGGAAGGATAATGGAAGGAATTCCCAAATAAGAATTTAAAAAACATTTTTGACTAGATTTTTTATTCTGACAGAAAATAAATTTTTTTATTATAAAAACACTTTTAAGGAAAAGTGAGAAACCATGGGATACAACACCAAACACAATGGAACAAAAAAAGAACAAACACAGAACATGCTCCTCCCCAGCAGTTGCACCATGTTGCAGCCTTCATCAAAGGATGACCCTTCAATGAGCAGTCCCGTGCAAATGCACGGGCACAGAACCGATGGCGAATCCATACCCTCTCAATGAACAAATTTGAAAGGAAAGCTCCAGTGAAGACTCCATGCCCTAATCCATATTTGAAGCAAATACACATGAAGTGATTATTGCAAGAAAAAAATTTCAGCATAACAAACTAGATAATTGAACCTAACTCAGGTACAAAATGAACAACAATACACCAAACTAGCCAAACTCAGTAAGACAATCTAAACAGAATCATAAAAGAGTAACTTAATATAACCAGATCCCGCTTACCTAAACAATTTCTATGATAAAGTTGAGACCGGAGTGTTCGGTACCTTAGTCATCAGCTTTTCGACCTCAGAAGATAGCTAATCCTAAGACTGGATATACTCCTCCATACTGATCATACCTTTATTGAAGCTCCCTACAAATATGAGATATTTCTTTTCAATAAAAAAGCCTTGCTCCTCATTAAGAGACACTTTTAGGGACCTCCCCATCATATTTTCTTCCACCTCTTGATTTTTATTCAGAACAAATACCTTCTTGAGTGCTTACTCATTGGAACTTTAAATCAAGTCCAAAGATTGATCATCTTGGTCCTCTGTTCTTTGAGGACTTTGGTTCTCACTGGAAAATTTAATTCCATTTAACTTTTTTCCCAATTGAGTCTCCAAAGGAGGAGGGAGTGAGGAGTAATCCTTCCTCCCATTCCTTCTCCTAACACTCATGCTACTCCTGCTTCTCCTGTTGACTAGATGACATACATGTAAATCAATTATGCACATGAAACCATCAAGGCTTGGGTGAACTTACTTGTCATGACCCTAATTATCTCAAAAAATCCAAAAGTATCACAATACACATCACATTTTTCTAAAACATGGTAAAATATTCACCATTATAACAAGGAACAAGAAGAAAATATCTTGTGGGTTCCTAACTCAGTCTTGTCTCTTTAGGATTACCTACACCCATATTCTGGAGGATGATAACCACCACACCAAATTGAATTTTCCGTCAATAAGGAGTCAAAAAATATTTCGTTGAATTTCATCCTATTTACAAACTTATTAATTTATATAGAAGATAATTATAGATTAATAATACCCACTAGTAAAGATAGAAAAGGTTTTAAGGGTTGATGGAAACATGCTAGAGGTGGTCCTTGGAGGTTGGGCACCATCCCTAGTGAAATAATACATGTGTTAGAGACAAGGAGTTAGGCACTTTAATCATATTAATAATAACAATGGTACAATAAAAATATTCTAGGACTCATTTTAACATAATAATATTGGTATATTTTTATAATATAGATATTCATCAAGCCCGTTATAGGATACAAGAATGGTGGTTTCACATAACCCCAAAACAATAAAATATCCTGAAAATTTTGACCCATGGAGAAGATAATTATCAAAACATGAATAATATACCAATCCTAAATCTAGATAACAACTACATGACATAATATATAGGCCTATGGGTCAAAACTATGATGTATTGAAGCATATTTCTATCATTATGACATATATTTTTCTCATATACTCCCTTAAGAATTCCAAACAACTCATGGAATATCCCATCAATGTTCTATCAATCCTTTAAGAGTTGAAGACTACAATTGGTATTTGAAAAACCAACTATACCAAAAATGATCCTAATAAATGACACACGACCTTCTCATTTATGAATCAAGATAATGTAGACACCATAAAAGAGGACACCAATACCTTATATATATATATATATATATAATTCTTATCCACCATATGAAATAAAGGTGATCTAGGGATACTCTACAGTGGCCAACATGATCTCGTGACTTCTTAAATTTGGTATTTTTGATTTTATGATATCGATAGAGATTAAACAAATTTATACTGACCATTTATAGATTTTCTAGAGCAGTTTATAACCCATAAGGGGTAGTAATTTTTGAATTATTATAATCTTGTATCTACTTACAATTCCTTTTATAGTACCCTATATTTGTGTATCATGATTCACAAGACTATAAGGGGGAATCATAACTATAAAACTCACAAAATTTCCCATCAATGGATTAATTTAAAAATTAGTGATAAGAAAAATGTATTGTGGTATATATATGAATCCAGGGTCTTCCAAATAAGGAATTGAAGGTCACGTCTTAGCGAACCACCATAAAATAAAAATCAAATATAAGTTACCCAAAGGATATAGTAAAACAATTTAAAATGTGGGTTTAACAAGAAGGCTCATTTGAAATCATTAATATAATTGGAAATAGTATTATCCATAATAACATTGATGATACTTTGGAAGAAACCCACGGAGTTGGAGAAAATTTAATGACCTTATACAATACAAAAAGGTGTTATCTAATGAAGCATGCACCCTAATTACAATGGATGCAGAGTTTATCATTCCTAACACCATTGAAAATTTCTTTAAGAAATACTTTACATAATTCTATATGGGGTTCAATTATTCCTTACTACATGACTTGAAACTAATCATCAAAAGCTCCTCATCATTTGACCCTAAATTGAATGGAACCATAGTCTTTAACATATTACTCTAATATTTTTAGCAATTTTTTTTCATGACTCTATACTAAACATAAAAATTCCCATCCCATATTACCTATAAGTATTTTGAGTGGTCCATTCCAAATATCCTAATTTCCTTACATGTGATCTCGATATTCATAAGAGTTTCTAGTGTATAGTCTTTCTATCCATGTTGGGTTTCCTTCAATAACCCTTCACTTGGGAAAATATTTCTTCTTTTTCCATAACTATGTTTGTATTAACTTATATTCTAATAAGATACATATATTCGCTGGATCCACTTGTCTTGGGACCAACCATAATACTTCACCTATATCCCATTTCTCATTTATCCTTATTATTGTTACCTTTTCTAATTCATATCAACTTACTATTTTTGTTTATAATGTTTTATTTTCACCAATTTATTTATTTATTTAGAGTCTCATGTAATTTTTATGATTTCCAAAGTCATGTGATGTCAAGTGGAATTGAAAACCCTTTTTCTTCCATTGATGGGATGTGAGGTTAACTCATACCATAGGGGGTATTGTTGTTTAGTTCATTACTATCTTATATATTTGATACTTGTTCTTTAAACCCTTAATATTAGTGATAATGGTCACCCTATTTGTGAAAAAATTGATTAATAGATCACATTCATTGAGAACATGCATGTTAGGTTATCTATCTATATGTATGATAGACTCTATATATTATCCCTTGTTAATTGGTTATACTATGGTTTAAATCCATAAAACTGGGAACTATGGAAGTTATCAATATACAAGGAGGTGTTAGGTGTTATGAAGTTGTGATTCTACCCATGAGATGATATAAATCATGTAGTAATATCCATTTATAGTTAGGAATATTTATAAAGATATTTCCTCTAACAATTCAACTCAACAAAGAGTAACATGATCATTTATGACCTCTAAACTATAAGAAATGTTAAAATGAGAGAGTCAAAAACTCTATTACCTGGTGAAAAGGTTAAACATATTCTATAGAAATGAAACCCCTTTAAGAGTAGTTATTAGACATATGTATAATGAATATCCAAGATAAGAAGTAAATAGTTCTCATTCCTTTAATGTATCTTAGTGGGTATTGACAGTTTTTTCATAGTAACATAATGTTTAGAAGAATCTATTTAGTGAACCAAATAAAAATTCTATTCAACTTCATAAACATAGGTGAGGAAGTCTTAAAAAGTAAAAACTGTTCCTTTTCCCTCTCAAATTATCCTTGATACTGATTCAAGCCCCAAAACCTACTAAATACAATGCACTAATTGTGAATAAGGAACAAAACCATAAAAAATTAAAAAATAGGAATAATAACACTTATTTATTCTAAAATGAATAGTTATAAGGGTATTTCATTTTTTTCTATGAAGAAAAATTTCTTTACACCAATGAAGATGATAAATCATGATGTGAAAGAGTAAAATAATCCTCGTAATTTTTCAGTAACTATAGTTCATTGTCGATAATCCCATTTGGTGACTGAAAATATTGGGATTTAACAATTGAATGTTCATGTGATTCTATGTAAACACATAATATAACTATGTGATAAAATCAATATATTCTTATTTCCCTTTAGGATTCATGGACATACTAATTAGTTTGGGTCATGGGTCTTCTTCGATGCCGAGATTCACCTTTATGATTTTATCAACATTAGTTGAAACACCTTTCTCTAACAATGGAGGATTATACCTAAGATCTTCTCCTTGAACGACACCGAGAGTGGAATATTAACTCACTCATTGGGATTTATAAGATAAAATCAGGGTAACAACATCCATGTTAAGGTCACACTCATATGAAGAGTGTGTGGGTTTATCACTCCGGATAAATAACATTTGAATAAATATGAATGTACATAATACCCATTTCCCTCATTTGTGGAACATATATAACTAGTCAAAAAGATTAAATTTTGTCTACCAGATTCCAATCAATATTATGTCTAGCTATACCCTCATATATAAGATTAATATTCATGGGTTTCATAGGGATCTCTTGTTTTATTGATGGATGTGGGTTGATATAACTATTCTATTTTCACATGTCTACTTTGGTTATTTTGGGTCTCTTGTGACTCTCACACTTTCCAAAGGTGAGAAACATAAAGTGACATAAAAATTCATTTTTTTGTATAGAGGATGGGAGGTTAACTTATTCATGAGGGGTATTTCTGTGTGGTCTGATAATATATTATAGATTTAAGATGTGTTTGTGAAATTATTCCTTGTGACAATGTCAATTAAATTTATTATGAATGTAATCGATTGATGTCCTTAATTAATTGGGAACATGTATGATAGGTTTTACATCTATATATGTGATAGGATTTTCATCATCTCCCTTATTAAATGGGTATGTTATGGTTTTATGCTATATTACTGGACACACTCTAAATTTTATTTCTATCTAGAGAGGTGATAGGTGTTGTGAATTTGGGATTGTCCACAAAATATGGGATACCTATGTGTCTCTATGATGTGAACACAGACCAATATAGTTTGGTGGTATTTAAAGAATCATGTTATACCTTTCAAGGTGAAGTGAAAAAGATTATTATTGTTCATTTTAAAGTCATGAAACTTTGACCAATGATGTTTCTTTTTAAGGTTATTTATTTATGTCCATAGTTTCTTTTGGTTTAAGGTTATATAACCAGGACCACATACAAGAAGTTTAATGTCTTGCAGAATGGAATACTAAGAGTGAGTTAAAAGATACAGTTTTGTGTGAGATTTACACATGAGATACCCTTTATGGTTTGATCTGAAAGTTAAATCAAGTAATGGTAGGTTGGGGCTTATGTCATATTGGAATCCCTTTGATATCTTTGGACCATTTATTGGATAAAAGGAAGATGATATAATGGTACAACAAAAAATTTGGTGGATATGAAGGTGGTTTAGAAAATTTATGAATGGTGGTCCATGTAGGTTAATTTAGGAAAAATTCTACTGGTTACTTAATGATAGGGGTCGAAGTTATCAAGGGGATCCCCCTTTGGTAGTACATCTCTAACTAATAAAAAAATATTAGGTTCATTGACTAGAAACTATTCATTACTATGTGTATGTAGAGACACTATAATATAATATTAATACACATTTATTACGTGGGGATATATTCCTTTATTAATGGAGGTGGATTGATAGAGATTTACATATTTCTACCACAAGAAATAAAGGTGATCTATGGAACCTATCTAGTTTTTAAAATGAATTAGTGACATCCAAAATATAGTATTTTTTGATGAAATTTATAGGTAGAAAAAAAACCCCATCTAGACTATTCCATTGATTGACTAGAGTTCCATTCAACCCAATAAGTGCATCATTTTTTATTTAATTATTTACCAATGATTTCTTCTACTCCCTTTTATAGTAAAATATGTTAAAGTATCAAGATTCACAAGACTCAATGGATGAATTTTCAAAATAAAGAACCCTAACATTCCTATAAATAGATTAATTTATACATAGTTGATAGAAAGAGGGTATTGTAGTATGAATTTGAGGACATGACCTTTCCAATAAGACAAACAAGGTAGGGTCTTGAAAGAAAACCATGAACTTAGAATCAGATATAAGGTCCCTGCATCAAGTCTAAATTATAATCCTTTTCAAATATTTCTTCTCACTATTATTATACTGCTAGATTGTTAGGTTATAAGGGGATAAGATAAATTCTTGATATCCATGATAGTGGAGATTCTAAATCAATACAAGGTTAATTCTAGAACCACTATCCACACAAGCTAATAATACACTGATATCATCTGGTTATTAAGATATTTATAAGGGTTTGAGGTGATCCTGTATGGAATATTATTAATCTTAATTAATAGAGGAGGTTATTTTGTTTCATTCTATAATATGTTCATGGAACAATATGTTTTAGTAGTGGTCACTTAAATCTTTAACTATTGAGATATTGATAGATATTCAATGAGAGAATCTATGAGTTCTATAAAAAGATGGAGGTTATCTAGGATTAATAAAAATGGAAGAAAGATATAAATATTATTTAATACATCATACTTATGAGATAGAGTCCTATTCCTTCTACAATGTGATTTTTCTCTGACTCAGGGCCTGGTTGACTAATCCGACAGTGTTGATTATCTTTTTGGGTGATAATTTAAGGGATTTTTTGTTACTTGTGGGTTATGTTGAGTTACACATCCCACATCCTTTAATGGGAATGAAGACTGTCTATCTTATAGTTAATCTACCGATAGGTGTTATTCAAAATAAGGCCTATAATATTTAATATCCAAGTAATGTTCTTATTGATCTCTTTGAATCACTCAAATCCTTTCCTTGACCACATGTATGATTTTAGTAGGATGGGACATGAATTCCTAGGACCACCTCAAGCACACATCCCTTTCCACTTATAGGATCTTTAACCACTTTTAAGGGATTATCCAAATTTATAAGTATCTTTTTCATTAGTTATTCAGTTTATCAATTGGGTGATGTTGAAAAAAGTATATTGTTACTCCACATCAGAGGAAAATTCTATTTGGCCGGGTGGTTCGCATCCTCCTAGAGATGAGGGTAAAAAATAAAGAAGATTCTATATCATATTAAGAACATATGAGGTTTCCTATCTCCATAGATTATTTTTCCAATAGAAATTTAATCAAATATTAGAATATTGTGAGGTAGATCTCAATACCATAGAGTTATAGATAAAATTGGACTTTCTGGTATCATGGATCCAATACCAACTTCACAAAACATACCACCAATATGGATGGTGATAAATTTCAGTGTTACTAACAATAACAATATAAACTATATAATATCTAATTAATGAGGGAGAATAAGGATAACTATAATATATAAAAATTGATAACCAATAACACATGTTCTTAATGAATTAATAAAATTAATTTACCACTCTCACAATGTGGGAAACTTGTATTGTTACTAGGAAGTATAAAAAAACATCTTAAATATGTAATAGATTACTAAACAAGACAACGTGACCCCTAATGGGATGATTCAACCTCCCATCCTCTCAATGGAAAAATAGGATTGTAATTGAAAATTATATACACACACATTTTTAAATTGGGAGAATCATATGAGACACTAAATAACTAAGATGATCTAGTGAAAATAAAATACAAGGCCTGAAAAAAATTAAATTTTAGAAAAAAATGGTGAACTTGATGTTAATTGAAAATGGTCTCAACAATAGAGTGAAATTAGGAATAAGGTGTAGTTGAAGGATTTTAAATGGTTTCAAGAAAGGTACTCTATAAACCACTACATATCCTATGAAAATTTAAATAAATCAATATATAGTTTTAGGAATTGAGGTCTCCACACAAATTTCTATTATGCACAGTTTAAAATGGAATGTTTATGGTCTCTGTATAAGGATGTTAGAGGAAAAATAAATATGGATGGTAAAACCATACACTAGGATCCCTTATAGTAGTTATGCTCACATTTAAAGAAATATGGTAATATAGAAGAGACCACTCTAATAATTTTTTGGGCAATGCATGATGGACTATTTTTTGTATAGTTTATAATCATGCATGAAGGGATTTATGTTATGAATTTAAAATTCATATAGTGAGTACTATGGTTCCATGTGGTTTAGGGTTATATGATAAGGACTATTTCCAAGAACTTTAATTTCATGTAGAATTGAATACAAGGATTGATTTACTATAAATGGTTTTTGTGACTTAAATATGAGAGACCCTTTCTAGTTTGAATGACTCTAAACAACAAAACCAATGTTTCATCCTTTAGGAACCTTAAACTACATGAAGTGGTTTATTTAATAAAACTTAATTTCCACACATTTGAACCTAATTTATGTATGTTTTCCAAGTATATAGTTTTCCAATCCTTATCAAGTTTCCTTCAACAATCCTCAATAGGATAAAAAATTACTCTTCTTCTAAAAACAATGTGTGGGTTGGTTACTATTTTCATAGGATATGTAGTTATTCCTGGACCATATTTCTTAGGTCATCCATAATCTTCAACTTAAACCCCATTCCTATTTTTTCTATAATGTTGAAATATTTCCTAATTCATATCAGGTTTACCATTTTTCTTACCAATGTTTTATATTCATTGATCCATTTTTGTTATTTCATGTCTCACGTGACTCTCCCTCTTTATAATCTTGTGTGATGTTAAGTGGAATTAAAAACCAATTTTTTCAATTGATAGGATGGGAGGTAGGATCATCCTAGAAGGGGTTTGGTGGTCTACATAATCACTGTCACAACCCGACCTATGATAGGCCTCGAGATGCAACTACCCCAATCCCACCTCCGTAGGCCAATGGTGGCAATAAGTGCTGAAGACACAACAATCTCAGGGAGGTCTTTGCCTAAGAACCTGTACAGACACACAACGCACTCAATGAGAGAAAAAATAAACAAAGTAAAAAAATTCTATTAAACCGAAAAAAACATATATGCACTGACCTATAAAGTAAAATTACATAAAATTAAACTAAAGGGAGAGGGAAAAAATACACGCCCAACTAGAAAAGTGCCACAACCTAAAAACACGTGAAAAAGTAAAAAATCTAGGAGAGTCCCACTTCTGAATCCTAAGCTATGACCACAACACATGATCCAGGATCTTGTATCCCTAAGATTATCTGAATCCACGATCAACCAGTGTATTGTCTTCGAGGGAAAACTAAGTGAGGGAAAATCCCAAGAAAGAGTGAGTATAAAAATACTCAGTAGGATACTTGAAGGCTTATGGGAGAATTAAGAGAGGTATTGATGTGGGGAGATGTAGATAGAACAAGGTATAGTAAAATTCTCATTGACACTTCAAAAACTATAGTAGGATAGTAGACTTTTCCAACCATAAGAAGCTAGATACAGAAAGCACGTGGCATAACGCTTGTGTCTTCGCCTCTCTTGGATGGAGAGTAAACAAAACCCAAGGAGTGGGTATTAAAAATAGAATATATATATATTATCATTCAAAGAAACCCAAATAAGAGAGTAAGGGTATATTCATATCACAAGACCAATCCAATAAAAGAGTATACAATAGTCCCATCAGTAACCCCCATTGATTCCCAGCATCCCACATGTCTTCCCTGAATTGTAAGTCAAAGGGACTCAATCACCAAATCTTGATACTATCCACTCTGGGCGGCACTGTTTCTCCCTCACAGTTTTAGGTCACATATAAAGTACATGCCTTGGTGGGAAAAGAATCCCGCTTTCTCAAGATTACAAAGTCACATAAAACTACTTCTCTTCACTGGGTCATATAGTCGAGAGATCGTGTCACAAGTCAGTGGGGACCCACTACCCTGCCCAGTGGGAGGTATGCCTGAATCTGTCATCAGGGACCCCCTGTCCAGTTTAGTAGGATGTATGCCCAACTATTTCACTGGGGACCCATTGCCCCGCCCAACTAGAGGTACGCTTAGATCTATCATTGGGGACCCATTGGTTGGCTCAGCTAGAGGTTTTCCTAGCTATGCTCTCGCCATCCCTACTGGATGGTACCTCTAGAAAAAGAATCAAGGAGCACTGTACATCCCTGATGGATGGTATCTCTCAGGAAAACACTACTGTAGTCATTAGTTGTAGCCCCGGATAGACGTCACACTTAGAAAATATCTCATTGTAACTTGTAAGCCAGTACAAAGGGAAACAATGCATTCTACATAGAAAAACACTTAGGATATGCTACATGCTTTCCAAAATCAGAGTCCAAAAGAAATATATGCGAGAGATAGAGGAATCATAAATTGGTACATGGAGTGTGTAGGGCCCAGACTTCTTGTGGCCCTACCTCATCCCTTGGCCATGTACCTAATCATTTCAGGTACTAAACTGTGAACAAGTACCCTTATGCATGTCTTCTTACTCCTAGAGTACCTGCCACACCTAGTCAAAATTCCAATTAGAGCAAAACACTCATCACTAATTCAGAGGTCCAAAATCATAATTATTCCAACACTCCTCATCAACCGGATCAAGGACATTTGACCGCATATCTTCATACCTCTTATCCACTCTCACAAGAGTCAACTCTAACCCAGGCCGTGGGTTTTCTTCAAACATATAAGCATGATATTCCAACAATATTACATTAATGTTTCCACATTCAATTAGATCATGAATAAGGCTCCGTAAGTTCAAATAGATCACACCATTGTGATCCTTGTAAAAAAACATTCAAGATTGACCATTTATTCACCCCAAACAGCCATATGATGGAAAAGTTGTGTTACACTACATTACACTAAGAAGGAACCTCATGCGGCCCACACCTCAGTCCCAAAACAAATTATACAATTTGCATCATTGTGATACTCTTGAAAAAACACACGGGTTTGATGACCAGGTTATCAGATACACAGTGAAAAAGTTTCATTTTACTACAAAGTGTGCGAACCAGCCCCGTGGGGGCCACACCTCAACTTTAGCTTATGCACCCAAAAGTTATCTTGAAAAGTCTGCATTTAGACCAAGGTTTCTCCCCTACATAAGATCTGTTAAACGGACCTCCCATTTAGAAGGTAGGTTCAAAAAAAGTTTTCCAAAAAAAATAAATAAATATTATTAAACTAAGGTGTTTTATGAACCCAAAACCTGGGACCCAAAATTCAAAGTACCGAATCAGCCTAAAAAGTTCCTCCTCGAAGAGAGAGATGCATGTCCATAGATGGATTGTGAAACAGACGCTTGGATTGGGAGATACAAGCATTTATAGTGCCCGAGCCCAAAACAGGCTAGACCAGACCAGTCCGGCCAGTCCACCCCACCTGGGCCGGCCCGGCCAGCCTACGTGGCCTGCATACCTCTTAACAAAACTAAATGGTGCCCTTGGTCTCCTGGTCACCATAGTGACCTACGTGGCATGGGTTTCTGCTACCAGGGGTCGTGTGTTGATACCCCATTCTGCCCCAACCTAGCGGTGATGGTCCTCCACTGTGCTGATTCCACAGTGAACCGACTCCATCTCCAGCTGCTAGTTCGGGTCGACACCACTATCCACCTCCATCCATTCTTATCCTACTGAAATCACCACCCATCAAGACACCTCCATCCAGCTCTCACCTCACCATCCATCCCTAGCCTCCAAGCGCCGGCCTCCTCCGCTCCACTGTCACCCAAACAACCATCAACTCGCCCAGTCGCACCACCTCTAAAAACTGTTGCGACTCCACTGGCCAACCTAGCTCCCCTGGTCTCTTCAGCAGACCACCACAACTTCACCAAAATATTGATTTCATATATGAGAACAGATCTATGATCCCTGTGATTAAACATTCAAAACATCGGTCTCTGATCAATGATTTGGTGGGGGGATTGATGATTCTAAAAAAGAGCATTGAATATCCAAGAAGAACAATCAGTTTTTTAGATAAAACATGGGTTTTATACATATATCAATGGCCGTGTTCATGTTTCCATTGACGATTGATAAACCAATGATGAATTTAAAATGAAAAAGGACAAATTATCAATTTAAAACTCTAATCATAGGTAAAAAAAGAAGAATCCTACCATGATTTGATCGTTTGATGTTGAAGATGTGTCCACTGAAATCCTGCTTCGATCCATCAAGGTTCTAGTAAATATTATTCCTTAAAAAAACAAAGAATGATGGATAATGTCTATATATATATAGATATTCATTCTAGAGAGAGATGTTGATTAAGGTTTTACCCTAATCGAAGATCTTAACTCTATTTATAGTCGTCTCGCTCAGCACAGAGAATGACAGACGTCATGCCCTCTCATTATATGATTAACATAGTAAAAACTCCTCATTACTAACTCATGAATGGTCTCATATTTCCTATTCGAGTCCTCGTTCTAAAGTTATTAGGTTTTACATTTGAGATAAAATAATTAAGTTTAATTATTTTCATTACAAATTTTCCCCTACATGGTGTCTTTCACAAAAGTCTCGCACTAACAAAAGTTTCACCATTAATAGTTTAAACGACATGTTTTGGGATAATTTTTGGCCTCATATTTTTGATCTAAGATACAATTTATGAGAAATCCCATTTCCGACATGTGCATAGTAAAAAAAATTAATATGTTTTTAATTTATTTTTGGCACATAGGGACTCAGAATCGCATGCTGTCTCAATGCCGTGCTCTGGAAATATTCGTAGATATATTTCAATGTTTAAAAAGGATAGAACTGGGTCTCTATATCAATTACTCCTTCAAGGTTTTTCATCTCTAAAAAGTAAAACTAGGGAAAACAACTCCGGATACTGATCCCACACCTAGATCTCCCGCTCCTAGGAAAACCTTTACATTTTCATACTGCTACATCACAGAAACCAAAAGGATGGTCCATTCTTATAAGGTATTATTTTTTCTATGACATGAATAGGAATACACATGTATCTTCTCAACTGTGACACATGGAAGATGTCATGCACCCACTCTAGCTATTGGGGTAGAGTAATGCGGTTGGCAACCTCACCATATCTTTTCATGGATTTGAATGATATGAAGAAACTCAGGGGGAAATTTTCTTTCCCAGACGAGCCTATACATCCTTCATCATGACTAGAATAACTGATTGCCTCTATAATAGGGTCTCTTCATTCCCTCCTTGAGAATATCAATCTGGTGAAACATCCAAGGATATCTGGTCACATAAGATTTCATAGTGGATGTCTCACAACCAAGACTCTATTACATGCTAGAGAAGTTAAGGAGTCAACACCATCGACTAAAAAGAAACTGCACCCTCCTACTCTACTTGGGTCTTCTACAGGGAATCCCACTACTCTGAATATTCCTACACTAGGAAAGACTGGGACTTTATTCTAAGGGAATCTTCTAAAATGTTTCTTTCTCTCATAGCATAGAATATCTTGAAGTCATAGTCCTGTAGGAAGTTCATCCAAAATTCCCCCCTCAGGTTCAAGTCTCTCTGAGTGGAGAAATACCCGAGTCATTGGTGGTCTGTGCAAACCACTAAGAACTCTTTAAAAAGTTATAATCTCTACATCTTAAGGGTGAAGACTACCACAACCAGCACCAGATAGTGAGTTATGTGGTTCTGTTCATAGCATCTCCATCACCTTGGCTTGTACTTGCTAACTGCTATATCGAGGTTGATGTTGATCATGGAAGGTTCCAATGAACATGGAAGGTGATTAAAATCATCCAACCAAAAGAATATAGACATGAAAATCATGTGGCATACCCCATGTGTCTTCGCTCCCATTGTAATGGGATTAATCCCCAAACCAAACACTCCAATATACCCACTAGCGACATCCTGAGAAAAAACTATCAAGAAGGATAAAATCCACTGGAAAATACAGAACCTATTCTAACACTCCACTCCAAAACTCCTTTCTAAATGCAAAAGTTAGAGGGATTCATAAAACAAACCTCAATATAATCCTCTTTGGGCTTCACTTACTATCCATCCCAGTTTTTTATTGCGTAACAAAAATGCTTATCGGTTTGGGAAGTACCCCTATTCCTTGTGCATTCATAGCTAAACTGAACATCACCAACATAGGGTTACATCGATTCCCCACATCACCAAGGTAAAAACTCAAACAAGGAGAATGGAGAAAATATTATATCACATAGTTCCTAATAATTTCCATGGAAAAAGTTGAAAAGTCATGGGGAATACCTCTTATTATCTCTTGCACTGCAGGTTCATAGAAATCCAAAGTTTGCGGGTATCCATTCCCCCAACTATCAGCTTCTTCAGCCTGATGTGGCCTTCCTAGTGGGGGGGGGGGGGGGGGTAGAAAGACTTCATAACATTGTCCCCCACCACCAGCTTCTGCTTCTCCTCTTCCAGCACCCCCTCCCTAGGGACCACACTAATTATGATGCTGTCTCTACTATGGGGGTCCAACTACTGCCTGAGACCGATTATGGGGAGGCCTCCTACATTGAGGTCTTGTCGATAGGTGTCTACAAGCTGCGACAAACGTCTCATCATTTTTTCACTCATTTCCACAACCAGCTGTATGGAATCCCTTTGATAGAAAACTCTATATCACCATTGCTTGATCCAGCACCCCTACATAGGTGGTTATGTATAAGGGTACTGAGATAACACAGATCTCTCTACAAAGTACCTTATAGAACTTATGTTCTCATCATTAACCATTATAGATCATGTCCAAAGAGTAGAGTGCAAGGGATGTGAACCTAGTCATGTACTCAGTCACCTTCATACCTCTCTATTAAAACTACCAAAGATCATGAAGTTGAACAAAGTGCAATTTGAAGGGATATAAATCCTCATGAAACAACTACTAGAAGTTTTCCCACAAGAGTGTCGAATCATCATATATCTAACTAACCAAGATCCACTAATGCCCAATTTCTCCATAGAAAAGGATGGATGCCAAAGACACCATCTGATCTGTCGGTGTCGAACAAGCCTAGAAAGGCGAACCACTGACTCTAGACAAACCTATGCTGTTTGAGGGTCTGACTCACCACAGAACCTTAGTGGTATCTAGAGCTGGAACTCGCGAAGTGTGCTCAGCCTGTCTACATCCAAAGCCTACTTTTCTGGGACTATATACTTATCAATAGGTGGGGGTGATGATACCTGCCCACCTGGTGAAAGGGGATCACATGATTGATCCAAAACTAAGGCCTCATCGTTCACAGGGTCATCGTCCTGAAATAGAGATAGTATCATAGATGGATATCGTCACAGAGACATCCTGAAAGTTATCAAGGAGTACCACGGTCAGATTATCTTATCTATATATATTTAAAAACAATTATGTGGAGTTGACTCAAGAAGGATAGTCAATGACTCAATACTATATGACACATATACCATTGTTCCCTACAATAGGTGTCTCAGGGTGCCGAGTCGACAAGAGGGTAATCAGGGTCCCCGTGAATGGATTCATCAGGAACCCATACAAAAACCAGACATCCTATCTCGAGAGACTCTCTCAATACACATAGACATTGATACCATAAACCCAACTGAGACCTTTTTAGGGAAAATTCTGAACAATTTCCCAAGGGACGAACCACCTATGATACCACTTTTTGACAACCCAACCCATACCAGGGCTCAAGCCACAATGACCCCAAGCCCACCTCTATAAGACTAGGGGTGGAGATAAGCACTGAAGGCTCAAAAAACTCATGGGGGCCTTTTCCTAAAAACCTACACACACACACACACATCCCACTCAATGAAAAAGTGCAGAGAGAAATGAAACGAGGTACAAAAATGATATAAAAAGGAAACCAAACTTATATGCATTGACCTATAAATAGTACAAGTACATAAATATAAATTGAAAGGGAAAGGGAAAAAATACATGACCAAATAGAAATTTGTGACAACGTGATAATCAGTGAAAAAGTAAAATAGCTAGGAGATTCCTGCTCCTGAATCCAAAGCTATGACCATTGAATGAGGTCCAAGCTCCTATATCCCTAAGATCCTCCGAAGTCACAATCAATGAATACGTCGTTTGTAAGGGAACACCAAGTGTGGTAAAATACCAAGCAAGGGTGAGTATAAAAATACTCATTAGGATGCCTAAAGGTTCAAAGGAGCAATAAGAGCAGTACTAAAGAGGGGAGAAATAGATAGAATAAGGTATAGTAAAAGGAGTGCAGCTCAAACCAACAAGAAAGTGATGTAGACTCATTAAAACACAATGAGATTGAAATGGTGAGAAGATGAACTTATCATCAAGTCATGGATACCAATATCATGAGAGTGGACTCATCCATAAATGAGAAGCTAGACATGGAAGGCACATGACACACCTCGCGTGTCTTGGCCTCTCCTGGAAGGAGAGGAACCAATACCCAAAGAGTGGGTAATTGAAATAGAATAAATAAATAAATATTTATGATCATTCAAAAAAACCCAAATGATTGAGTAAGGGGATCTCCATCTCAAAAGATCAGACTAGGAAAACAGTAGCCAATAGTCCCAGAAGTGACCACTATCGATGTCCAGCATCCCATACGTCTACCATGAACTGCAAGCCAAAGGAAATCAATCACCACACCTTGATAATATCCTCTATGGGTGACACTATCTCACCCTCATAGTTTTAGGTCACATCACAAGGATGTGTCTTGGTAGAAAAAATGTCCTTCTTTCTCGAGATTCCAAATTCACATCAAACCACATATTGTCATTGTGTCGTACAGTCGAGAGAACATGTCAAAAGTTGACGAGGACCCACTGCCTAGCCCATCTATAGGTATGCCCAAATATATCATCAGGGACCCACTGACCAACTCAGATAAAGGTATTCTAGGCTCTGTCATTGGGGACCTACTACCCAGCCCAACTGGAGGTATTCCAAGATCTTTCATCAGGGACCCACTGCCCAGCCGAGCTGAAAGAATGCCAAGCTCTACTCTGGCCATCCCTACTAGATAGTACCTCTTGAAAAAACATCAATTAGCACAAGCCATCCATAATAGATGGTATGTCTTGGTAAAAAACTATTGTAGTCATTGGGTGTCACCCTAGATAGGCATCTCACCCGAAATATCTCGCATCATAACTCGTAAGCCACTATAGAGGGAACCGTTGCATTCTACATGAAAAAACCCTCATGATAGGATAAATGCATTCCAAATTCCAAGTCCAAAAGAAATAGATGTGAGAGATAGAATATTCAAAAAGTGGTACATGGTGCATGTGGGGCCCACAAATTATGTGGCCCTCCTCATCACCTGGCCACGTACCTCACCATTCTAGGGTACTAAATTGAGAACAAGTACCCTTAGACATGCCAGGTTACTCCCATAGTACTTGACACACCTATTAAAAAGTATGATGAGTGCACAACACTCTTCATTTATTTTTAGGGACAAAAGCATAATTATTCTCGCGCACCGCCTCAAAAAAATCAAGTACATTTGACCAAATCTCTTCATACATATTCTCCACTATAAAAAGAGTCAATGTTGAGACAAGCCGTGGGTTATCCTCAAAAATTAAAGAAGGATCTTCCAACAATATTCCATTCATGTTTCCACATTTAATATGATAACAAATAAGGATCCGTAAGGTCAAACGGATCACAACATTCTGATCCATACAGAAAAAATTCAAGATGGACCATTTATTCTCCCCAAATCGACATCCTATGGAAAAGGTGGGTAATATTACATTATGCTAGGAAGGTGTATCATGGGGATCCTGAATCGGTCTTGAAAAAAATTATACAGTTTGATCTATTGAAATCCTTTTGAAAAAACATACGGGTTTGAATACTTGATCATCGAAAATGGATACCGAGTGAAAAGGTTGTGTTTTACCACATGGAAAGCAAACAAACCCCCGTGGGGCTCGCACCTCAACTTTATCCTAAGCACCTAAAAGTTTTCTTGAAAATTCAGCACAAAGAAAATGGTTTCACCACCACTGACGGCACATCAGACTAACCTCCCGTTTAGATAGTAGGTATGAAACAAGTTTTCCAAAAAAATAAATAAATTATTATTATTAAACTTAGGAATTTCCTGAACCTAAACCTAGAGACCAAGACTACAAAGTCCTGAACTAGTATAAAATTATCTTCCTCAAAGAGAGGGATGTGTGTCCATAGACAAAGCGTCAAAACGAAACCCAGATTAGATGATATGGGTATTTAACGTTCCTCAGCCCAAAACAGGCTAGACCGACTCGGTCCAGCCGTTCCTTCCCACCTGGGCCGGCCTGCCTTCTGACAACGACGGTGCCCCTGATATCCCCTCCCCCAGTCTCCTGGTCACCGTGGAAACCCGCGATGTGTGGGTCACTGCTGCCTGGGGTCAGAAGCTGCAACCCTACTCCACCCCAGCCTTTCCATAATAGACCTCCGTCGTGCCGACGCTGCATCACACCAGCTCCACCTCCATCCACTGGTCCGGGTCGACACCGTCATCCACCTATAGGTTCTCCTGAAATTTCAACCTCACAAACCACTAAGATACCTCCACCTAGATTCCACCTTTCCATCCCACCCCAGCTGCTATGCACCAACCTCCTCCACTCCATTATCACCTAGAAAACTGCTGGATCGCCCATCCGCACTACCTCGGACAACCGTTGCACCACCGCCGACCGACCTTGCTCTGATGTGCCCTTCCACGGACAACCACAACTTTAACAAAACCCATATTTCATATCTCAGAATAGATAAAAAATACATATGATGAAACATTCAAAACACAGACCTCTGATTGATGATCTAACGGGGGATTGATGCATCCAAAAAATAGCATCGAATATCCGCAAATAACGATCGTATTTTCGGATTAAACATGGGTTTTAGACATTTATCAATGGCCGTGTTCGTGTGGCCATCAACGATTGATAAACCAATGAAAAATTTAAAATGAAAAAGGATGGATTATCAATTTAAAACTCCAATCATAGGTAAACACATGGAGAATCCTACCCAAATTCGACCGTTCGACATTGATGTCATGTCTGCTGAAAAACGCCTTGATCCGTCGAAGTTCCAATGTAGATTTCTCTTCGATCTAGAAAAGAATGATGGAGAATGTCTAAAGAGAGATAAATATAGTCTTTTTAGAGAGAGAAGGTGATTAGGGTTTTAACATAAACTATGCTCTTAACTCTATTTATAGTCTTATCACTCGACACGAAAATCCAATTCCATTACACTCTCTCATTTTAGGTCATGCTCAGGCAAAAAAAACTCATTTAGAACTCAATGGAGGTCTTATATTTCTAGTATGAGTCCCTATTCAAAAGTAATTGGGTTTGGAATTCGAGATAAAATAACTAAGTTTAGTTATTTTAATTACCACTTTTTCACTGCGTGGCATTTTTCACAGAAGTCCCATGCTGACAAAAGTTATTCCATGCCTAGGGTAAAAGGTATATTCCAAACTCAACAGTGGCCTCATATTTTCGATACGATCTATAGTTTGATAGAAATCATGTTTTTGACATGTACATTGTATAAAAGCACTTAATATTATTGTATAATTTTTCTGGGCACACCGGGCCTCAGAATAAAAAAATGTCTCAGCACCTATCTATGGAAATATTCATAAAAATATTTCAATGCCTTACAAGGTGAAAATCCGATCTCTACGAACACCCTCTTAAATTTTAATTATATTTTCATGAAATCCATAATAATAACAATATAAACCACCCTCATTGTGAAAGTGAAAGATTGATATCATTCATTCATTGGGATATTGTGTAATATGTCATACATCTCTTTTTCTGAGATATAATGTATATAATCCCTTGTTAATTGGATATGAAATGGTTTAAAGTAGCAAAATAGAGCAATATAGAAGTTATATCATCTTAAGGAGGAGATAAGTGTAGTAAAGTTTTGACTTCACCAATGATATAATCTTCCTATATTCCTTTTTTAAGGGAATAAAAACCTAAATTGTTTAATTCTCTTTAATAATACACACAATACCATTTAAAATCATGTCATATGGACCATTATGGTACCTTTTAGGGTCATAAAATCATGACCAATGATGTAACTTTTTTAAGTCATGAATCTAGGATGATAATTTCTTTTAGTAGAAGGTTATATGACAGAGATCACTTCCAACTAGACTAATGTCATGAATAATACAGTATGATATGAAATTTTTATTGCAAATTTCCACATCTGTTTAGGAGGATTTTTTGGTGCTTTAAAGGCTGTAAATTTTAATGGAATTGTTTTGATTTTCATGAATTTGGGGATGTAAACAAAATATGTTTATTATATAGTAAAAATTGTTTGTTTTTGGTTTTATATTCTCAAATGTTCTTGACATAATTTTAATTTTTTTAGAATAACATTTTTGTGACTGAAATTATTTTTCTAAGATTATTTTGATGTTTGTGAAATTATTTACATAATTCTTTAAAATTACATTTCTATTTTATTAATATCAATTATGGAATCAATTTTTAGTTATTTTTGGGAATTTTAATAATAATAATATATTGAAATAATTTATTAAATTATGATTGATTCATTTTCACTTAATATGAAATTTTTTTATTTTAGGATCTGCTTCAATAAAATGAAGAATATTTCAGGCAATGTTTTTCATGAGTAACCTTCCATGAACCATGATATCTTTCATGAGATAGAAAAGGGAAATAATCTATTAATCTACCCTCTCTTTCACATTAATATATCCATGCTTATATACCCATGAAATAAGTATCACTCGTGCCTGTAAATTTTCCACCGCATGAAGAAACAAACTCTTGAAAAAAGCCTGATAGACAATGAATAAAAGTGAAAATATTATTTTAGTGAAATAATATATGTATCCTCTATTTATTACATACATCAAACTATTTCCATGGCCTTTAATTAATGATTTTATATTCTAAGACACTATTCATTCATAGTTGAAATTTCCATTCATCCATGAATGAGAAAGAAATGGTCTACCATATGAAATTCAGGAAACCAAAAATAGATGAGTTTGACCATGAAGAGGAATTTTTATATCAATCATGATTAATTATAGAAATTTTTAGAATTAAATATCAAATTGAAAAGGAAAAAATTGAACTAATCTCATCACTTTGATGCATCATTTTTTGGGTGAATTTGTGGCTACATGAAGAAGACCCAAATCCATCAAATCCAGAAATTGAAAATCTATATAATGGAGTATTTAATACCGAAGTACTACAATAAAGATCAATAATAGTATTTCTAAAGGAGATGAACCTGAAATATTTTAAATATAACTGATTTTGATAAATAAATGAGCATGTTAAGTCGATACTAGAATAAAATAAATCAAACCAGAATCTGCTAAAGTAGATAAATCCATTTCAAAAATGAAACGATATTTCATATAAATTGACAACAAAAAAATAAATCTATATTTTCATACACCAAAATAACATTTTAATGAGTCTAAACACTGTAAATTAGGAGAATCTATAGCTCAGGCCTCCTAAGATCAAACCCTAACATGAAGAACAAAAATTATACTCACACAACCTTAGTTAATATTGAAGCCTAAATTTAGGAATAAAATTGATCAAAAATAAATATAGGAGAGTGAACCTAGTTCAAAACATAGATATTTAACTATTTGGATGAATACATGAATATTTGAAGTGGGTTTTTATAAGGAAATTGTTTTTGAAAATGAATGTTGATGTTTCCTATGAAATCAAAAGAAATTACATTATGTTTGTGTGATCTAAGTTCGAACCAATATAAATGTGGAAGATCCATCTAAGATCCGTTGATGATTTTAATTTTGAATGTGAACAAGTGGAGTGAATACTTTCTCAGATAACTATATTAAGATAAAAATGATGAATGAAGAACATTATGATTTTGGATGGAGAGATAAATTAGTTTACTTGTTTGATGATTCATTTATTAGGTATGATCCTATGATTGAAGATGGATATTTGGTCTCCATTTATACTACCGCAAGTATGAGCTCGATTTCATGCCTACTGCTGGATAAAATTATCAAGAAAGATTGTTTTTATAGGATATTTGGATTCTTCTTGTGATGTGTTTGTTATTGAGATTCTTCAGACAATAAAGGTAATTTTAGAATAAGAATACCACTAATATTGGAGGGAGATTAGATCATATTGTTTGGTTAGTGGGATACAACTATTAAAGTAGAATCAAGTGTCCATAATATTAATGTAATTCTAGTCATGCTTGAATTTGTTCCTCCCAATATTTTCTGATGAAGATTTGGTCAAAGCTGATGAAGAATCTAAATAGTCATGGAAGGTGCATGTTTTTATTGAATATGTAAGAGTTTAACTTGATCTTAAGCAATTATGTTTTTTAGTATATATAGGTTTTTTATTTTTGATGGATACTAATCTTGGATGTTTTACTCATCTTAGATTAAGTTAATTTTTTTATTGATAGTTCTAATTTCTAATTTTAGGATAAAAATAAATTGGGTTTGAAGATTTATACTGGGTTCTAGTGATGAAGTCAAATGGATAAATAAGGATACATTTACCAAACTATGATATGATGTTTTTTATTTTTTAAGTTTAACTAAATATAGGTCTAATATGGGGAATTAAGCACAAACCAAAGCTCTAAGAAGAAAAAATTTGGTCAGTGATGATCACATGATAATTAGAAATATGCTCCATAAATTATAAAATTAAAATTTTATGATAAGAAGTGGATATTGAGTAAATAATAATCTAGAGTTTTTTTAAGGATCAAAGACATTCCCACATGCCAGGAGTGTAATTTTTTTAGAGAGGTTTTCTCATGTCACATAATGAAAAATATGTACAATGATAGATGCACCATATATAATCCAAGAAAAAAACTAAAGACATGTTACTATGATTTCAAAGGTGGTTCTTGGAACACTAACTCTTATTAAGGTATATGACTTTGAGGTAATTTTTATTGAGGCCATGAATGATAAAAGATATCTAATATTAGGAAGTAGGGATACTCAAAAATATAATATTGTTTTATCAATTATTATTGTTTATCTGATTTTCATGGATTCTATTATAGTGAAATTCTAAATTCTTATTGAATCATACATGATCATTAAATATAAATTTTAAGGGGAATAATATTGTGTTGGTAATCCATTTACATCATTCATGTGCAATTTTTTCTATTTACTTCATTCAATATTCAATTTCATAAGATGTTTGTATTAAAAGTAAAACATCAAATTATCTGATGAATATTCTTGATCATAATTCAATTAGCTACCCAATTTTATAAGAGTTTTCTGAAAAGTGAACTAATCTTGAGAGATACACACTAAGATTGAGAATAATTGTTTTTAGTGATAATTGAATCATCATTTTCTAAATGAATTAATAGTATATTTGAACAATTGTCAGAGTCAATTAGTCATAGTTTAATTAGTAAAAAAAAGTTGGTAAGACACATTTTATTTAGTTATAGTGAATTTTGTGCATTAATGATGGAAAAAATTTATAAAACCATCCAGTCAAAATTCCCTAATATATCATCTTATTATTCTTGATTAATCTTTGATATGTTGTTCTCTATTTTACTATCTTCCTTGAACATAAAATGATTCATCACCACTAACATAGTTTGTCATTATCATTACATCACTACTATTCCATTTTTTGAGTTTGATTTCTATTTTTTTAGTCATACACACACGTGCAAGAATCCTTCCCTATGGATCGACCCCTGATCACCACTAAAATTGTTCTAAGTAGGGTTATAAATAATTAATATACCGAGATCCAATGAAATATTAATCATATATTGGTTCCTTAATTTGGGGAGGAACAAGTGACCAAGTAAAAATAAAAGAAAGATTCTAGAAAAATAAAAACAAATAAATTAGATAAAAATTTTCTGAAAAATATACATTGTATGGACACAAGTCCATATTGTGAGAACTTAAATCCATTCATAACAAAATAGTAAAACATCTAAGAGATAAGAAATTGAAAAATATACCTAAAATAGAAGACAATTTTTGAAATATGAATATTGAATCTAGAAAATTCAACCCATATAAACCTAGAAATAAGCTTATGAATAGAATTAGGCATATATAGTTTCAAGTTACAACATTATCTATAAATTCATATTGAATAAGGAAAAATCATAGGCCTCATCATTATATGATTAAGCTGTCACATTTTTCTATGTTTCCGTCACACAATGGAATGCCTAATGAATACTCTATTGAACTCATTAGATACTTGTATTGTGTAATATAGAAACTTACACTTAGAGAGTTGAGTGAATAAGAGATAAATCTAAGATCATTCCTTTTATTCATGAAGTAAAATTAGAAAACATATTTTCAACAAATAAATAAATAAATATTTGATACATGGGAATAAATTTATAATGATTTTTTAACAAATATTTTTCCTTGGAGAAAAACCACTCAAATAAGGAATAAAATAACTAGTTTTATTCAAAACTAGAGTGAAATTTTCCACGACTCTTGGGATATATTCAAGGTATTAATCACAAAATGTCTACACCACCAATTCAACCTAGTATTTATCAAGAACACATTTTACAATATATTTACCCCATACAACAAATTTATTTTGACCAATCCTCTATAAGATACTTTAGAGATAAAACTATTGATGAGTTGAAACAAATATTTAATACACTTGGAAAAAATTCAAAAAATAAGTATTATAGGAGGATCACTATTGTTAGGATATAAAAAAATACTATTCACTAAGATGAGGTACATGTTTTTGAGTTTTACATTGAAAATCAATAGAACACACTTTAGGAGTAATGTCAACACTGTGACATATTTGGTTATTTTAATTCATGTTTTTCTTATTTTATTGTGCCTACCCAAAGCCATGAGAATAATTTTTTTTCAATATATGGACCTATAATATATCAAAAGGATGATCTATTTTCAAACTCATATAATCGAGGTTATAAAACCATCAAAAAATTTCTTGGAGAGAGAAAGGGGTTCTTAAACCTACTTCACCATTGGTTTTCAAAAAAAAGACAAGGAAACCATATCCTAACTAGAAAAAAGTTGGAATTTTGAGTTCCCATGTTAATGTCTAGAGTATGTTTTAGAATTTTAGAGGTAGGTTTGATTCAAAAAAATCCCAATAGGTTTTTTAAAAATCACACAATGTTACTAGATTTCAAGATATTGAATATACAATAGGGAAATTGTCTAGGGGAATGAACAACAATGAAAACGAGAAGTTACCAAGAACTACAAAGACTAATCCAAGGGATAATATAATGGTTTTCATATCCAGGAGTGGTCATAAACTCACAAAAAATATATAAATTAACTTATTCTTTCTTAAGATAATGATCTAGATGATATTTCAATCCCAAATATATAAAACCTCAAAAATGAAATTTAGAAGGCATTATTGAAAACGCTTTGAAACACACTATTAAAGAAAAAAAATATATAATAAAAAAAATCTAAAATCGAATATATTAAATGATATAAGAAAATAAATAAGAAAATTAGGGAATTAATATAATTTTTAGAATTTTTCTCCAACCATACCTTTCCCTAATAGAATTATGAAGAAGAATTAAATTGTTGAACTAATTAAATTCTCAAAGGTTCTCAAGAAACCTAACATTGATATAACTTTTCATGAAGCCTTAAAAAAATATCATCATATTAAAAATCATTGAATACAATTTCATTAAATAATAAAACCTTGTAATAACTTTCTAATTGTAATATCATAGGTGATTATAGTGTTTTCTTATGAAATTGGATTCCCCATAAACTTCAAGATGTAAAGAGTTTTGTCATACCTTAATCTACATAGGATAGAGGTGGTATTTTTAATTGTATATGTGATATTAGTGTGATTATCAAACCGATTATATTTTCATTATATCATCACTTATGATTAAGAGTTCCACAAACTAATAATGTTTTCCTATAATTAGAAGACCAATCCATCACTCACCCAATTGAGAGAGTTTATAACTTGTTAGTAGGGGTTGGAAAACTATACCTGCATATTGATTTCCTAATATTGAACGTGAGTTGTGAAAATAGGTTCTCATAATCCTTGGAATCCCCCTAATAGATAGATGAGGATAAATAATTGATATGCCAAAGGGTAAATTTATTTTAAATTGAGGAGATAAAAAAGTGGAATTTATTTTTTTTTAAATAACTTCAAAATCTTCAAAAGGTGAAAATATTCTAAAGAAGAACCTATAAGAATTGATTAAATAGATGTTGTAGAAGAGGATGATTTTTTTTGGAATTTAAATGAAATCAATATCATACCATAACCTTAATAAAATTGTATGGGAATCTTCTTTAGAAACATGGAAGAACATATAGATGAATTTTTGGGAGAATTCTTAGATCACCTTGATGTTATTTCCTTAAAAAGATGTCTTGATCCTAAAAATTGGTTCTGAAGATAAGGATCAATTCTCTAGAGGCACTAGTGATGAGAATAAATCCTTATACATTTCCTTATTTAAGAGGAATATTTAGGGACTTTGGCCCCCTAGGCCTAGGTGTATTCCTTTAAGTAAAAAAGAACATAAATTAGAGTGCATGACCCTTCCCAATCATTTTAAATACTGCTTTCTATGTGAGTGATCCAAATTAACTATCATTATACCATCAAATCTAGAATGAATTCAAGAGGATATTTTTATGGATATTTTGATAAATTTTAAACCTATCATAGGCTGGTCCATTAATCAAATTAAGGGAATAATCCCATTTTACTGTATGCAGAAAATATCCATGGAAATAGATAAAAAATTGAGACTGGTGGGGCTAAGAAGGTTAAATACCAATATGAATAAAGTGTATTGGTAAGAAGTGATCAGATTACTGATACTGAAATAATTTCTCCCATATATGGAAATCTATGGGTGAGTCATATTAAGGTTATCACTAAGAAGAGTGGGGTGAAAATTATAAAAAATAAGAAAAATAATCAAATTCAAACTAAGAAACCAAAAACATGGGTAGTCTATATAGATTATAAAAAAAATGAGCGCTTCCACTAGGAATGGCCATTTTCCTCAGTGCCCATTCTCAGCCAAATTTTTAAAAGGATGGTTGGAAATGAGTAATTTTGTTTCCTTGATGGTTACTCCAATTATAACCAAATTTCAATAGCTGTTGAGAATCATGAGAAGATTAATTTTACTTATCCATTTGGGATATTTTATGACCAATTAATTCCATTTTTAATGTTTGGTTATCTAGCCACATTTTAGAGATATATAATGAAAATTTTATTTATTATGAATGAATAAATCATTGAGGTATTCATGAATGAATTCTACATTTTTGGATTTTTTTAAAAAAATTTCTAGGAAATCTAGAAGAAATTTTGTGGGGGTTTATAGAAAAAATGTGGTTTGGAATAAGAAAAATTGCCAATCATGTTCATAGAAGTAATTTTATTAGGTTACAAAGTTTCAAAGAGGGTAATTGATGCAGACAATGCTAAATTTTATGTTATTCATAAATTTCCACCTATATGAAATTACAAAGGAATTAGGAAACTTCTAATCCATGCCAATTCTTACTGAAGGTTTATCAGGTATTTTTATAAAATCACCGGGCCATTATTCAAATTGATAATCAAGTACAAACTATTTTTGTTTTTTGAACACAGATTAGAGACATTAAATATACATAAGTATAATCTCACAACTTCACCTGTGATTACCTCCCCTATTTGGAAGTTACCTTTTGAGGTTTAGTGTGATGATAGTGATATTACTACAGGTACAATATTAGGGAGAAATAGAAAAGGTTTCATGTGATTTACTATTATAGAAGGCTAATGGATGATGCCTATAAAAATTACTCAACCATTTAAAATGAGTTGGATATTATTATATTTTCCCTTGATAAGATTAGAATTCACTTTATTGTGTTAAATTGGCCAATTTAAAATACTATTTTCCCTCAAGTATTCTCTAGTTAAAAAGAATAAAAAAACATGGATTATGAGATGGATTCTTATTCCAAAATTATTTGATTTGAAAAATAAGGATAATAAAGGGGCTGAAAATATGATTTCTAATCACTTTTTTATATTTCCCATTTCTCAAGATGGGTAAGTAAAGGAAATCAATACCTCATTTTATAATGAGAAACCATTGGATGATTTAGTTAATATATTATATTGGTTTAAATATTATGCCAAATTTTTTTATAGGTTTATTGAACAAGGAATAATTCCAAAACCAAATAAATAGATTCAGTTTTTATTTAAAATATTACTTTTTGGATGATCTTTTATAGTTTAGAAGGTGTGTTGATAACATTATTAAGAGATGTGTGGATGAGGAGGAGATGATCCCCATTGTTGAAATTTGTCATTATTCTCTTTGGGTTGGGAAACATGGGGGAGAAAGTAATGCCCAAAATTTCCTATAATATTTTTTCTACTGAATAAATTATTTCAAATATACTAGAAATATAGTTGTTGGTTGTGACAAGTGAAAATGAATAGTAAATGTTTATTGAATGAAAGTATTACCACAAAAAAGAAATTATTGAGGTTAAATTTTTTGATGTGTGGGGATTAGAATTCATGGGATGCTTCCAAGATTTTAATGGGAATGAAAATAAACTTTTGGCTATAGATTATGTATTTATGTGGGTTGAGGCTGTAGCACTTCCAAATAATTTAGTTTCTGGTGTTGTTAAATTTATAAAGAAGAAATTTTTTTCTATGTATAAAATTACCTAGGAATTCATTAACAATAATTGAACTCATATAAATTATTTATAAGTTCAATTATGTGATGTAATGTATGGATTTTCTCATAGAATAAGAAAAACATTTCAACCAGAGTCTAGTGGATAGACAACAATTGCCAACAGTGGGCTAAAACAAATTATAGAATAGATAGTATCCAACTTTGGTAAGGATTAGTCAATAATGTTAGAAAAATCATTGTAGAATGATAGGTCTTCTTACAATACTCCTATAAGTATATATCTATATAGTCTATTATTTTAGAAAACATTTCATTTTTCAATGGAGTTGTATAGAATTTATTTTTTGGTATTAAAGGCCCTTAATAAAGATTTCTAGTTAGCTGGTAATATAAGGATGTTAGAGCTGAGTGAGATGGATGATATTAAAAGTAAATGTTATGTAAATTATGAAATTTACAAAGAGAGAAAAAAATAATTCCTTGACTATATAATTCATAACATGGAGAAAACATTTGGTCAAATGGTCTTTATATTTAATTCAAAGATGAATATATTTCATGGTAAAATTATGAAACAATCGTCAAGACCATTCAAAAATTTGAGGGTTCTAGTAAATGTTATTATTAAGTTGGTTGGAGAGGAGAATCGACCATTTCTAATAAATATTCATTGATTAAAAAACCACTATGAGGATCTACTTAATGTCTTGGTTACCATATTATTTCTTGAAGGATAAACCATTACTAAGTCTAACTAAGGACTGTAACTACAGTGTATTAGGAGGGCTAACCCTTAATTTATGCTTTTGTTTTAATTTTTCAATCTTGTTTAACAATAATAATTTCTTCTCATATTTTCTTTTCTCTATTCCAAGTCCATATTAATGCCAACTGAAAACTCACCCATGTTTTGGACATACCAGCAAGAGATACATCATGGAACTTTATGGAAAATTTTTTCCTAAACTGAAACTTTGGTTTCTCTTCATTTTGAAATTTAATCTTGATTTATTAAAATGTTAATCCTTTTCAATTATGTCAGTGCTTGAATAGTGAAATCAAATAGAATTATTAGGTATATAAAAGATAATATATTTGGCTAAACTCTAATGATAAAATATCTATATTTAGGGGAGTATTTTTATAATTTATTGATCATTTTATTTTTATTTATTCCTACTAGGAATATGTGTGTGTGAATCCCCATTTAATTTTGTACTAAATTAACTTTTATGCGATTCCTTTATTGGTTGTTTAACTTACAAGTGTTTAGAAGGGTGAAAAGAAAATTATCCTAAAAATTAAAAATCTGGATTTCACCCTTTAAAAATGGGGTTGAATTCAAATTTTGTTTTCTATTATACATAATATTCATCATACTGCATTTTGATTCAAATTTTAAATTCACATGTAAAAAATCGAAAGGAAAATGCATGAATTTTGAAACCCCTTGTGATTTTAATTGTGGATGAGGAAAAATTATTTGAACTTGTTTGTACATCTTCTACATTATTTACAACTTCTAAATTTTAATTATTTTTTGAATCAACTGGTAAAAAATTTCTCCCATCATATGATTCTATGTTAGGTATGATGTTGGGTTTTATGTTTAGGGGAGACTGGACTTTCAAAGTGTTTCAAAATGCATTAATTTTTTATTCATATCAAAAAACACATCATTTTTTTTTAAAATTTCCAAAAATGTCACAAATTTATTGTCTTAGAGATATAATTAATTTAAATTATTTCCTTCCTTGTGGAAAATTAAATGTCATTTATTGTGTTATTACATTGAGTCTAAACTTGTTGGAC
This sequence comes from Viscum album, assembly GCA_963277665.1. Taxonomy (NCBI): domain Eukaryota; kingdom Viridiplantae; phylum Streptophyta; class Magnoliopsida; order Santalales; family Viscaceae; genus Viscum; species Viscum album. The sequence goes on from OY728141.1 coordinate 270,771,831, forward strand.
TTTGTGTGGCTATTATTTTAGAAATTCTATTTAGGAACTAGGAATAAGAATGTGATTAGGGTAGATATTTTTGGAATTAGAATTATAACTTAAAAAAATGTTGTTTAATGTTGAACCTTGGAAACTAGGACTTTATAAAACAAAAAAAACTCATGGATAAAACTCAAAAGATAGTCATATAGGTCCTTTTTAACAGGAGTATGTTAGGAAATTGGAACCCCTTGGGGAATTTTAGTTAAATTAGGAACAAATAAACCTACATCTACATCCAATAATTCCTTTAAATAATAATTAATTCTATATATATATATATTTGAATAAAATAAATTTCATAGTTGTCAAAAATAAGTTAACTAAGATGAAGAGAATATTTAACTAAAATAAAAAAGGTGGAAATTGCCTAACAAGAAAATATTTTGAGTAGTATCAATGAAGAAAGAAATAGATCATTGATTATTGAAACCTAGGAGAGAGTAATAATTGAAGAATCCTCTTGTTAAAATTTTAATTCCACTCAAATCTACATTTTTTGACTCCTAAAACTGACACACGAACTTTTATTGAATTAAGGCAGTGATTGATTTTTAAATTGGAGTCATTCAATTTTCAATGATGGATGTATTGATGATTTTATCATTTATGTTATGTTTTTTTATTCTAATAAGGATATTTTATTAATTTTTTTTAAAATTATTTTATAATTTGGGATCATCTAAAAATATTATGCTTATAAAAATAAATATTGAAACATGCTACACTGTGAGCTGACTTTGAAATATGTTTTCTATTTTTAATGAAAAAACGTTGATTTATTAATAATAAGAAAATGTATAAATGTGGGGAAATTTTATGTGGCATATTTTTATTTCATTTATACACATTTAAGTTAGGTAATGTATTGAGTTTTCATGGATGTAATTTCATTTTAATGAATTTTTTTTATTTTTCATGAATTTGAGTATGTAAATACAATGTATTGATTATCTTCTAAAAAATGAGTGTTTGGTTTTATATGCTCAAATTTTATTGATATAATTTTCCATTTTTTATAACATCATTTTCTTAAATTAATTTATGTTCTGAAGGTTAATTTTGATGATTTTGAAATCAGAAAATAAATTATTTCATTTTTGTTTTTCAGTTTTTTAATATCAACTATGGAATACATTTTTAATTCTCATTCCAGAAATTAATTGAATATCATTAATTTATTTTTTAATTCAAATGGATTAATTTTCACTTAATTTAAAAAAAATTATATTAAGATCTAATTACATGCAATGAAGGATCTTCCGTGCAAATTATTACGTGATCAAACTTTCATGGACTATACAGATATTTTGTGTGTTAAAAAGGGGAATCATTCAGCAATCTACCCGTTCATCAATAAGACTACATCCATGATTATGTTCCCATTAATTAATGATTTTACATGCCTATAAATTAGATATTACTTAAAAAAACTTAGGTAAAATATCCATCAACCATGAATTAAAATGGAAAGATTCTGTGAGTGAAATAATCTATTAATAATCCTTTCTTCCATGTGTAGAACTACTTCTATAGAACTGCCTCCATGATCTGTGCTTCCATGAAGCTATTTTTTCATAAGTGAAAATTATAATAATCCATGAATAGGAAAGGCAAAGTTGAATGTATGAAATTCAAACTACCACACATGGATGAGTTCAACCATGAAGAGGAATTCCGAGATTGACCAAGTTCTAGAATAGTTGATTTTAGAATTTAATTTCAAATCTAAAATTATGATCTCAAACAAAGCTCAAAACTTCAATATGTCATATCTTTGATATATTAGTACGTACTTAAAGATGGCCAAAATATGTTGAAGCCTAAAATTGAAAACTAGTACAAAAAAGTCTTTAATGATAAAGGACTACAATATAGCTTAATCCAAGTATTTTTGAAGATGATGAACCAAAAATATGTGGAATCCAATTGAATTTGTGAAGACACACACCTATTGAATTAATGGTGGAAAAAAAGAAAGAAAAAATACATTAATACCATGCTGATGAATCCCTTCAAAAATGAAACAAGGATACATAATAATTTTGACCAAAAAAATTAAATCTAGGTGTTCTAGCACCAAAATAATTTTAATTGAAGTAAAAAATTTTAAAATTATGAGAATATAGAGACCAAGACTCTAAATCTAAACTCCGATATCATGAATAAAAAATGGGACTTGTATAACCTAAGTTTATATTTAATCCTAAATTTGAGAATTTGATCGACTGATATTCAATAGAGGAGCATGAAAAAAATATTGAGTTCAACACTTGGGTATTTCAATGATTAGATATATATGTTTCTATTTGAAGTGGGTCTGATGTGAGGCTGTTCATGCTAAAACCATACATCAATATTTCTAAAAAAATCAAAAGAATTTGTTCTATGTTTGTGCAAGAATAGTTTAAACGTAGATCAAAATTTAAGAAACATCCAAGATCCATTAATTACTTAAACTTTGGAATTTGAACATGATTAGTTAAGACTTTCTTATATGACTATTTTGTGTTTAAAGATGATGGATAAAGACCATTCCAATTTAGGATGGGGAGATTAATTCGTTTATGAGTTCAAGGATTCATTCCCTACTTAGGTGCCCATGATTGAAGATGGATAAATAGTTTTAATTTACATGGGCACAATTATGAGATTTATTGCATTACTACTACTTGATGAAATGCTCATGAGAAGTTTTTATTACACGAGCTTTCATTTTGTTGTGTTCTATTTTTTTTGTTTGGAGACTTCACAAAAAAGTGGTTATCCTAGCCTGAGTATGCCATTGATTTTTGAGGGAACTCAAAATATGTTTTTGGGTTTATGGGATTAATATAAAACAGTGTAATAAATATTTATTAATGTTGAAGGAATGTTGGGCCAACTTGAATTTACACCTCTAAAGATCGTTTGATATAGTTGTGTATAAAGCTGATGAAGCATCAAAAAAATATGGGTGAGTGTATGTTTTTTCAATGAAGATGTAGGAGTAGAAAATGATTTGATTGAAGTATAATAGAATTTATGAGGATTTGTTGTTCATGATTTTTAAAAATATTCTATGCTTGGAAGTTGTGATAGGCCAGGGTTATGTTAAAAATTCATGTTTGATTACTACTTCTGATTTCAAATTATCGGATCAAAATAAACTAGGTTAAAATGGTGATGAATGGTTCTGGTTATGAAATAAAAGGAAAAACTTGGTAAAATTATCCCTGAATATGATATGGTATTTTGTATTCTATATGTTTGACTGAAATCAGGTCTATGATAGGGAAGTTAACGTTCAATAGAATCTTTTGGAAGAAGAAAAATTGGTCTGTACTAGTCACATGATAAATAAAATTTAAATCCCTAAATTATAAAATTATAATTTTATGAAGATAATTTAATCTTGAAGAAATAAGTTTCTAGAGATTATTAACGGATTAAATACATGAACATTCCTAAGGATCTTAATTCATTGTGAGATCCTCACTCTAGCCAGATGATTAAAAATATATACAATGATAGATGTGCCACATGGAATCTTGGAAGAAATCTATAGAGATATGACCACAATTTTGAAGGTGATATGGGAATACCAACTATTATTAAGATAGAGTAATTTTAGAGGCTTATGATCGAGTGTAAGGATGATCAGAGTGATCTAGGAGCAGGAAGTGGATGTACTCAATAAGTGATCTATTTCTCTATTCATTTTGTTTCTCTAATTTTACTAGATTAGATTATAGTGAACTTTTATTTTCTTATTAAACCAAACATTATCATTGGATATAATTTTAAAGGTGAATTATATCATAATGATAATCCTTTTAATTCTTTCATGTGCAATTTGTTGTAGTCACTTCTCCCAGTCATCAATTTCATATACTGGTTTTCTTCAAAGTAATAAAATTGAATTCTATGATAGATGTTCTTAATAAAAATTTATCTAACTAATTAATTTTATGAGATTCATCTATAAAGAGAACAAATATTATGATTTTCACCCATGGATCAAAGACAATTCAATTCTAGTGATAAATGGATCATTATTTTTTGAATGAATGAATATTATAGTTAAAAAATAGTAGGAATCAATTAGTAACATATTGATCTACATCCATAGATGTTTAGCCACATTTTATTCATTTACAGTGATTTGTATTCATGAATAATGGAAAATATTTATAAAAGCATCAATTCAAAATTCTCTAATATATTATTTTGTTGATATTTATTACTCTTTCATCTGTTGTGGTATGTTTTGTTTTCTTCCTTTCACCCAAAATAGTTCATAACCACCAATATAGTTTTCCATTATCATTACATTAATGTAATTCCATTATTTTTGTGATATTTATTTCTATGTTAACTCTTTTTTAGTACAGTCACTCTCAAGGGTCCTTATGTATTGAGCCTTACATACCACAAAACTAGTTCTAAGTAGGAATATAAATAATTAATCTTCTTAGAGACTATAACATCTAGGTCAGACTACTTCACATTCTTTTTTAGTAATGGTTTGGTATGTGACATACACATGAGTGGAACTTTCTTGTTTGACATAAATATAAGTCATGTGAAGGTAGGTTAAGGATTACACCATATTTTTTGGCCATTTATATCTCTAAATATCTTATTGTACAATAGGATGATAACTAAATAGGCAAACCAAACACTTGGTGGAAATGGTTGCAGTTAAGAATACAAATTAGGGTGAACCAAGTTTGTTATACCTAGGAAAATGCTATTATTTACAAAAATTAAAGGATTATAATTATCAAGGGGTTACAAGGTTTATTATATACTTGATACCCTATAATTTTTGGGATAAAAAATAGAAGGAAAACTATTACCAATATAATGCACACACTACTACAAAAATGGGAAAGGGAAGTGCCACCTTAAATCTGCACTAAGTAAAAACCACTGATAAAGAAACCCTATAGCAGCGCTAAAATTTTATCACTGATACATGGAATCTTTATCAGTGATTTTCTAGCACTGATAAAGAAGCCCCTTTTTTAGCATTAGAAAGGCACCGATAAAGATTCCCAGTATCAGTGCTAAAATTTAGCGCCGATACATGGTAACCTTAATGAGCTTTAAAAAATCACTGATAAAGAGAGCCTTTATTAGTGCTAGAAAAGCACTGATAAAGATGGCCTGTATCAGCGTTAAAATGTTAGCACTCATACAGGATGGATTTATCACCTATTTTTTAGTGCTGATAAAGGTAGCCTTTATCAACGCTTTTTTAGCGCTGATAAAACCGTAGTCCCATATTTTATAAAATTGGTCACACAATGTCTTCCGTTTATTGCGACCTAATGCTCTCGTGGTATGGTACCCATGCTACCCCCTCCACCCCCCCAATCTTTGCGTTTCCAGACCTCCGCCGCCCCAGATCTTTGTTTTGCCGGACCTCTGCCACCCTCGATCTTCACGTTTCCAGACCTCCACCACTAGCCCTTCTCTTAATCCTCACCCTTTAACCCCTTCAACAGATAATCCTCCCCGCAAACCCTACTTATAATCCTCTTCACTTGACCCTAATCCCTATGAACCCTACTCCTCCATTTCTCTTCAGTTAGCAGCTTCTCCCATGCACCTCCTCCTGTGCACCTCCACCTATGAAGGTTTCCCAGTGTGTGGTAAGTGATTCAATTATTTTACATTATTAGATGATTTTGATATGATTTATTAGTTTCAATAACGTGTTCTATGGATTAATTTTTTTGTGAAAAATATGTTTTGGAAAGGTTTTCAGATCCACATATGAAGAAATTTGTTTTATAAAGGAATGTTTTTAAGTTTCATGTTATCTTTGTTGAGGTGTTTCTAAAATATATTTTATGTCTTGTGTGAAAGGTGTGAAATGAAATGAGTTTTAAAAGATAATTAATGGTTTTAATGTGTTGAATGTGGATTTTATAAGATAAATTCATTTTTGTTGCATGTTTTTTTGAACCTGATATGTGTCTTTGAATTGTGAATGTGATTTGAAACATGTTATAACATGGATTTTATGTGAGTATGAATTTGAAAGTGGATTTTCACATGGAAATGGTTAGATTGCATATGTGGTCTTCTTATTGTGTTTCCAAATGTGTTTCATAAATTTTGAAAGTGGCGTGAAATGTGTTTCTAAATGGTTTTAGTGTGCATGTGAAATGGAAAGTGGAATTTTTGTGTAAAATAGAGGTTTTTTGTGAGATTTCGATCACTGGATCTATGTGAAAATGTGAAAATTTGGAAGTGGTGATATCCTTATGTGCTAATGTTTCTTGGAATGTGTATGTTAAAGTGGTGATATAGTTATAGTTAAGCTAAATGGGGTCTTAGATTGCAAATACTTCAAGAAATTTTTTATGGAGTAATTATATCTAGATTTTATGGTATCTAGTAAGTCCATGGAGTTTATAAACTTTATCTAAGGTTATTAGACATTGACTCAATATACTAATAATTTTTCTAAACTTTCTCAGTTTTCACTTGAAGTGGTGTCAAACAATAATCTTAAGTCCCTGAGGTTTTATATGGGTCTTCGATCAGATATCCAATACCAAGTATTTATGCTAAAGTTTACCTAAAATTTTAATGTTCTATATAGGGATGTGATCTAATAAATTGGAATGACTATTATGTCAGGGTTAACTAGAGTTACTTATATTCCCAGTGGTAGTTTTAGTGGTTCCTAAAAGTGGAATAGAAAGTAGAATGAGGCTCATAGTGAAAATAGTTGTGGTGGTATTTTATAGAAAACTTCCTCCAAATCATATGTAGGGTCTTGTAAAGGCCAAATGACTTTTTCCAATATGGAAATATTGAACACTCAAAGCATTATTGCATGTAATCATTGAAGATTTTCATCTCGTGCAGACATTAAACCCACTTGAAGAGGGTTTTACATGTTTTTACTACCCTGTGTAGTAGAATGGAATCATAAATATTGAGAGGTAACAAATCATAGTAATATTATTCAATAACAATGGGATCCTATAAACATGTATTAAGAAAAAACAACTTCACGTAGTTGATTAATCTCCAATAGGAACTGATGTGGGTCATGCGATAGTGAGAGGAACCATTTCCATTTCTTTTTCTTTAGTGTATGTTTTATTTTATATTAGTTCCCATAATTATTTCATATCAAACCTCAATATAGAACTATTGAAACTTATAATAGAGATCATGGATTATGTGATATAGATTGTAACATCTCTCTGGATAAAGAGGGAGTAATGTCTCTGATTCCCCTCTCATGCTTTCTCTTTTTCATAGATTTATATCATATGATATTTTTTAGGTTCTTAAAATGATTTCCTTATATGTTATTCTCATAATGGACTAATGAGTTTCTAATAAATCTTAGATTTACTATTATCATCGTTGGGTGTCCTTCACTACCCCCGATGGGGAATTCCATGTTTTCCACAGAGAATCAGACCTGAGGTCCAGTTGATCTAGATATGTTCTTCCACAGTCGAGTGGGATGATATCCTTTTATGTTATTGAATTGGAGTATGAAGCCTATTATAGTGAACTTCCCCTGGTATCTATTGAATTTCCAAAAGAGGTTCCTTTAGCCTTTTTTGGTCTACCACTAGAGAGGGAGGTGGAGTTCTCTATCAAAATGGTGATGGGTACAAAACCAATATCTATTATATCTTACCCTATAGAACTAGTTAAATTTAAGGAACTAAATAATCAGTGGGATGAATTGGTTTCCAATTTCAATATTTAACCTAGTGAGTTGCCTTTGGAATAACTGGTTTTTTTCACCAATAAGTTCATTGGAACCCTTCATTTGTGTGTTTATTACCAGAATATCAATCGGGTTATGATCAATAAAAAGTATCTCTTGACATATATTAATGATTTATTAGATCTTATATGGTGGGGGTAGTGGTTCTCTAAGATCGGTCTTTAGTTTGGTTAACACCAGCTCAGGATAAAGGAGTTTGAGATTTATGTGTGACTATATACTTATTATATTTTCTTATTATTTATTACACACCACCACATTAGTCGAGTAACCCGATTGAAATCCATATGGGAACTTTGGTTCTGATGTGGATATGGTTTTTTATGTGTTTGTGACATGTATGTGTGGATATATAGGTATTTAGGCATGATGATATTGAATGTAGGGAAGAGACCTTGGAGTGTTAGATGTATTATCCTTGATTATTCATGTGTTTGGAATGGGGTGATTTGAGGAAACTATAATGAATCTAAAGTCATTATATTTAATGAATTCCATATTGTAGAGATTATGAGAATCCTTTCATTACTTATAGAGTTGGCTACTGGTTTTCATTTTTATGTATTTTAGGTTGATGAGGTATAAAAGGATGTACTGGTTGACAATATAAGGGTTGACCTGATAGAGGAGGATGATCCATAGAGGATGATGTTGTGTGATTTTTACCATTTATGACACACGTGATTATCCCCGTGAACCCCTTTGTGTTTGGAAACTGTGTTGATTTTTATGGGGGGTCTATCCTGGTTCTGTTGATTTCCAAATTTGTATTGGAAATGGTTAGGCTCTATTAATCTCTATTTTTATAGGGAAGTGGTTCCCTTCTACTATATTTGTAAGTCTTGTTTTATGTACTTGAAACACAAATACTAATATTTTAGATTCAAATAGGATGGAGATTAATAAAGATTGGATGGATGCTAATCGTTTGACAATAGAGTATGAGAACAGAGTGAAAGAGTTCATCAAGTTTACAAAGGATCACGCAAAGGATCCTTTTCAAATATTTTATCCATGTTTACATTGTTTTTATTATATACTACTTACTCTAAAGGAGTTGGAAGAACATTTGATATGTCACAGAATAGATCTGAGTAATAAATGTTGGAATAAACATGGAGAAAAAGTGAATGTAGCTACTGGATGGGATAAAACTGCATTTTATGGATCATCAGATATGAATACAAATATAGATAATGAAGAAGACTGTATGGAGGATGTGATTATAGATGTCAATGATAATGAATATTTTATTGAGGAAATGATAAAGACAATTGAATATGAACTCCGTGATTGCCCAAAATTGTTTGAGAAGTTAAAGAGTTGTGTAAAGATGCCATTGTATGCTGGTTGCACTAAATATACAGCATTTTTAACTGTACTGAAGTTGTATAAATTGAAAGTAGGCAACAGATGGAGTGATATCAGTTTTATGGAACTACTTTCTCTCTTGAATGACATGCTCCCGGAAGATAATGAGCTCTCAATCCAGACATATGAAGCTAAACGAATTCTACCCTCGATGGGTATGATTTCTGAGAGAATACATGCTTTCTTGAAAGACTGTATATTGTTTCTCAAGGAGAAAAATTCACTTACAGAATTCCCAAAGTGTGGTGATTCTCGATACAAGAAAAATGAATCCAATACTACAAAATTTGTATAGTACTTTCAATCATTCCAAGGTTTAGGCGTCTATATGGAAGTGAAGAAACTGCAAGACAATTGTCGTGTCTTGAAAATAAAAGAAATAAATATGGGAAATTGCATCATCTAGCTGAATCTCCTCAATGGAAGAAAATTGATCATGAGTATCCTGAATTTGGAAAAGTGCCGAGAAACCTTCATCTTGTGTTATCTACAGATGGAGTGAATCCTTTTGGTTTTCAAACTAGCAGTCATAGTACACGGCCTGTTATGTTGGTAAATTATAACTTTCCACCCTGGTTATGCATGAAGTGGAAATTCATCATGTTATCTATGCTTATATCAGGATGAAAAAAACCAGGTAATGATATTGATGTTTATCTAGATCCTTTGATCGAAGATTTGAAGTTATTTTGGGATTCATGTGTTATGTTGTATGATGCTTATAAAATTGAATACTTCACATTGAGAGTGATGTAGTATGTGACAATAAATTATTTACCAACTTATGGAAATTTTTTAGGCTATGAAATTAATGGAACTCAAGGGTGTCTTATGTGCGAAGAAGATACAGAATCAATCAGGTTGAAACATTCATCAAAATCTGTGTTTCTAGGACATCGTAGATTTCTACCCCATCGGCATAAGTACTGATCTTGGACAACATCATTCAGTGGAAGTTCATGAAAATGCGTAGCACCGTCTCCACTAACAGGTGATCAGATGTTTGAGAAAGTAAAAGATGTGAACACTGTTTTTGGTAAACCATTTCTGAAAAACCGTATGAAAATCGGTTGGAAAAAGAGATCAGTTTTTTTGAGTTACCATACTGGAATTGTTTGTACATCATAAATTTTCTTGATGTGTTGTATGTGAAAAAAACGTATGTGATTGTGTTATCGTAACATTGCTAAATTCCCCAGGAAAAAAACAAAGGATGGAATTAAGGAATGGTTGGACATGATTGACAAGGGAATGCGAGAAGAGTAGGCTCCCGTGAAGGGTGAAAATCAAATGTTTCTTTCTCCAGCTGGTTATACACTTTCTAGGGAGGAGAGATATCAATTTTTCAACTTCTTTAATGATGTAAATGTTCCAGAGGGGTATTCATCAAATAACAAGAACATTGTGTCAATGAATGATTTGAAGTTAAAAGGATTGAAATCACATGAATTCCATGTTTTGATGAAAGATCTAATTTCTATAGCTTTACGTTGCATTTTTTCCAAGAATTTTCGTCATACGTTAACCAAACTTTGTTTCTTTTTCAAATCTATATGTAGCAAAGTTTTAGACCCGATGAAATTTACAGCTATGGAAAAAGAAATTGTCATCATATTATTTGAATTAGAAATGTTCTTCCCCCCAATATTCTTTGATATGATAGTTCATTTAATGATTCATTTGGTGAGAGAGATTCGAATTTGTGGTCTTATGAACTATAGATAGATGTATCATGTTGAATGGTGTATGGAGATTTTTAAAGGGTATGTCAAAAATAAAATTCGTCCATAGGGTTGTATAGTGGAGCGATATATTATTGAGGAAGCCATTGAATTTTGTATCGAATGCCTATCTTATCTGGAAAGCATTGGTCTCTCTAAATATCATCACACTGGATGCATTGAGGGTGAGGGAATTTCTGGAATAGATGTTGTGACAATCAGTATTACAGATCAGGAGGAGACCCACCTTTATGTTTTGCATAACAGTTCGGAGGTTGCTCCATATATTGAAACTCACAAAGAAATTCTTAGGTAGTTGAATCCATCAAGGGCTGAAAAATCGTTATCAAATACACATAATCACCTGTTTATAGGATGGTTTAAGGACCATATTTTTAAGCAGTTGGATGAAAATCTTAATTCAATTTCAGAACGACTACGATGGCTAGCCACCGGAAAAAGTGTGTATTTATTATCTTATAGTGGTTATGTAATTAATGGTTATACATTCTATACAGATGAACATGATGAATATAGTACCATGAAAAATATTGGAGTTACACTAGTGGCTGAAGCAATGCATTTGTCTGGTAGTAAGAACAAAAATCCAATTTATGAAAATATGTCATATTTTGGAATTATCAAACTAATATGGGAGTTGGATTATATGACATTCCAATTGTCGATTTTTCAATGCAAATGGGTTGTTAACAATAGTGGTGTTAAAATAGACGAATGGGGATTTATGAAATTTGATTTTAGTAAAGAAGGGTACAAAGATGAACAACTTATAATGGCATCACAAGCAGTATAAGTTTTTTATGTTTCAGATCCCAAAAACCGAAAGTGGTAGATTGTTCTGTTATCATCCAAAACTACAGAAAGGCCCGATGAAAATTCCATTGAGGTTGATCCTTTCAGTGGTACAGCACAATCATTTCATATTGGTCCCAATATAGATGATGTTTTGTATGTTAGAGGAGACCACAATGAAGGGATTTGGATAATCGATAGAGGTTTCAAATCCCTTCAGCCTTTGAAAAAAATAAAGAGAGTACAATAAATAGGTTATATTTTGTTTGTAATATAGATATTGTTATCTCATGTTATTATCTTGTAATTACTGAATTTATGTAATATAAATCAACTTTTCAACCACTTTTGTAGATAATGACTTCTGTATATTCTGGTGCTCCTAACCTTGAGGCTGAACAAGTCTCTCAAGCTGCTGCTACTACGGCTGCTGCTGCTCCGACTATGAATGCTCACAGTGCAGAGAAACAAAAAGTTTCTGAACCTTATTTTTCTCTTAGTGTTGAGGTCCAACAACCATCATCACATGCCATTTCTACCATTTCAAATGAAAATATAGATTATGTTGATATCGATGAAATGGTCAGGAATGAAGGACTAACATCACAGAAAACACAGGTGCGTCGTAGTTTGATGGTGTTAGCCAAAGTTCTTAAGGTGAAAAGCAAAGGAATCAAATTTGATGTCAGATGGAATGCACAAGGAAAAAATGTGAATCCCAACAAGGCTATGTTTAGTAGTCACATTGGAGTTGTCACTTGGAAATGCGTGCCGATGGACATAGATTCGTGGAACCATGTTGTGTTCGGGCTGAAGACTGTAATCTGGGAAGAAATTACAGTAACATTATTAATTTATTTCTTTAATTTACAAGAAAATAAAATAATGAAACAATGTTTTACTCTTCTCAATCTCTTGTAGATTACATTTATAGTAGATGATTCACACAAGGATTATGTACTAAGGCTTGCTGGAAGGATTCATTGAGGTTTTTGAACTATTTTAACAAGATGTCACCTGAATGATTCCAAAGGTAAAATAAACATGCACCCACACATTGTCTACGCTCACTTGATATCACAAGAAGCATGGGATGTATTTATTTGGTTGCTGTGGGGATGAGAAGATTCAGGTACATTGTGGGTGATAATACATTGTTTGAGGATACATGTATTCATCACTATGATTGTCAATATTTCATTTATGGAACAACAAATCTGTACTGAAAATAAGGAATGTGCATCAAAACCAACATATCCCTATCGTAAAGCAAGTATGGGTTACTCTTCACTAGAAAATAAAATGGTACGTATTTCAAATTTACAATAATATTGTTAGGTTCCAATAAAAAATTTCATAATTGTCATTCTACATTTATATATAGATTGATGAGTCCAAAACCAAAGACACTTCCATCCCATGTCATGTGCTATGGAAGGAGGCACGTGTGAATAAGGATGGGAAGCTAGTAGATGAGAACTCACAAAATGTGTGGGAAATATGTGTAAGTATGACACGATGATAAAAAGATTTGTTTTAAATTGTTATTAAATAAAAATAATCATTTATTTTCCTATATCCAACAGTTACAGGAATCAACTACTCCTGTAGCATATATAGACCTATTATTGACAAAATTGAAGTAGCCTAAACAATACAGTCATGTCAGAGGTGCGGAGTTTGAGGTGACTCCCCAATTATATTTTAAGAATAAAAAATAGATGATAGAGATGAAAAATTGAAACAAATGAGCAAAAGACTAGCAAACCCTGAAGAACGATTGCAATGGTAGAGAGAGTTTCTAGAAAATTTTATGGGTGGGAAGCAAGGAGAAGACACAACTTAAAAAAACCAGCATGTGAATATCCCCCCCACCCCCACCAGCTTTGAGGCGAGCCATTCCCCTCAAAGAGCTATCTTATCTGTGGTAATCAGTAATCTAATAATTGTTCTAATGAAATGTGAATCAGACAAACAGTGATACTTTTCTTGTATTGATCTTCTACAGGGTGATAATGATTGTGATTTATATCTATCAACACCCACCTATCACCTTGTAGAGAGGGCTATAGTATTCAACATCCTAGATGACACACTGCATAATAGACCACTTCTGAAGGGTCATTCGAAAGTGAAGATTACTGTAGATCATGAGCCAAATGCAAAGCTACCTATTCCACTTGATGATGATGATATTCATACGGCTGAAAAGGCTATTGGGAAATTCATTTCATGGATGCCACAACTTGTAAGAGTACATACAGACAAAGAGGTATTGTTTCCCTTTTTTTCAAGCTAAACCTTTAACAATTAAGGAAAAAATGGTATGAACCAATGAATGTTATTATAGACGGATAAAGGCAAGGGGTGAAAAATGTCAGCTCAAAACCATCTAAAAGATCAACCAACTGATACCAATGAGCTACTGAAAGCACAATAACACCAACTATTCTATATCCACATTTACCATCATTGAAGACTCATGTGGATACGAATCTAGGAGGTAGTAGTAGTCATATTGTGGTTTTTTAAAAGAATTTATACAGAGAGGATAGTCAAGATTTCGTTGCTACTGAAAATGTAAGTGAGATCCTTGAAAACGGTTGGCTAGGCGTCATAGTAGTAAATATATATACGAGGTATGTTTTCATTAATTGATTTTCTAAAAGATGATATAATGTAAAAATTATGACTAAATGCATTTTATATTGTTGACAGACGTATATATGAAAAAAAGTTGAAGGAATTTTCTCATGAGCTGGAATTTAGACTCGTTAGTCCTCATACCACATCGACACGTCTAAAGAAATTAGAGCCATCAAAAAAGAATGAACTAGTGAGTGTCTTACTAAAAAAATTTTAAAAGCAATATTACAGATGATAGACTCTTCCTAATACCAACCATTCAGGGGTAAAACTCTACGATTAAAGAATATCAATTATATTTTCACTTATTTTATTAATCATTACTTTTTGTGTTTTTAGGAATCATTGGATGCTGATTTCAGTGAAATTGGATACTCCAAAGATTTATTTTCTGGATTAAAAGCATGGATATCCATAAAACCGACCACACATGATGGAGTTTTTGAATATATAAGACACTACATCCTATGTTTTTGGTCTAAACATCAATTAATATAATTTATATTATCTTTTACTGAGGAATCTGTTATGACAGGGCGGTGTATCATTATCGTCTAAAAAAGAAATGAGGACAGGGTCTAAGAATAAAGAGGCCACCCCACCCTCCCGGACACCATCCCAACCCCCTTGGACAACCCCACCAACCCCCTGGAAAGCCCCCTGACACACTGGACACCAACCCACCCCCCTGGACACCCCATAGACAGCCCCCCACCTAGACACCCCCTCCTTGGACACCACCCCACCCCCTTGGACAGCCCCCAACCTCCTAGACTGCCCCCAGCCCCTAGACACCCCCACCCCCTGGACACCCCTACCCCCCGGACACCCCCCATCCCACCCTCTTCGACGCCACCCCACCCTACTTGGATAGCCCCACCAACCCCCAGACCGCCCCCACCCCCGGACACCACCAGCCCCCGGAAAGCCCCCGCCCCAACACCCTAGACACTATCCCACCACCCTGGACACCCCCATGGATACCCCCCCTCACCTGGACACCCCCAACCCCTGTACACCCCTACCCTCCTTGGATAGCCCCAACCTCCTGGACCGCCCCCAACCCCTGGAAACCCCTTTCCCCCCGGACACCCCCATCCCCCTGGACACCCCCTACCCCCCCTTGGAAAGCCACACCAAACCCCTGAATAGACCCCAACCCCCTAAATTCTGAATTGAATTATTTATGTACTTAATTAACTTATGAATTATGTGTAAATGGTGTACAAGTATACATGTTGTATGAGTATACTTGGTTTAATTAGATTATGATTTATGTGTTAAATTTTTATGGGTATACTTAGTCTAATTAGCTTATTGAGATGCTGAATTTTTTGCAGGTGTTTGGGTGTGCTGCTTCAGATCTTTTTGTAGCAGCAGTCATGGAATTTATCAGTGCTAAAGAAGTGCTGATAAACTACACCTTTATCAGTGCTAAAAAAGTGATGATAAATGATTAGTTTATCAGCACCTTTTTAGTGCTGATAATGGCCCCCTTTATTAGCGTGTTTTAAGCGCCGATAAAGTACCCCTTTATCAGCGCTCAGTAAGAACTGATAAATGGGACCCCCTTTATCAGCGTCGAGCTTTACAACGCTTTTTTAGTTATGATAAAGCCCATTTTGAGTGCTGATAAAGTACTTTTTTTAGTAGTGATGATTGACCACAATTACATAAGCATGTATATAAATAGTTAATGTAGGAGTTCTATATAGGATGGGTTTTCATGGTTTTGACCTAGACACGAGGGTGTTGAAAAGGTATTTTGGGTTTCTATGATGAAAGGGTTGAATTTATCCCAAGTTTGTGTCCACACACACAAACACACATATCCCCTTGATAATAAAGACCCCTATCCTTAAGAAAATAATATATTTTTTATAGATCAACCTTCTCAACATACCCTTCCCAAATTTTATTAACCACTAAAATGTACACCAAGTTCTTGGTTGACCCATTCAATCAGATTACTTTTATCTAAAAAATTACCCATAGAAATGAAAGGGACTACATTTTGGTGTAATCTCCATCCTATCCTCTCCATAATAATATTATAGGTTAAACTATAAATTCCATGTCATGAATAAATCCTACTAAAAACCAGTTCTTGGTACACATACCTAATAGCCCATCCCACATTAAATTAAATTACATGGAAAATATCTAATTCATTTGAACCTAAACTACATGGAACTTTATTACTCACTATATATCATAATGTCTTTGATACCTGAATATAAACTTCAAAACAAAACTTCCATCCACTATGGCCCTTAAACATCTTGGATTTGTAACTCCCCGACCCCAGAAGAACAGAGCCGGTGCCTTAATTTATTAAATTGGAATCATTATATTGAATCAAATCTAAAAGTAATTATTATTTTAATAGTTTTGGAAAACCAAATTACATAAATGGTACCCATACTACATTAAGAAATAGAAAATAAAACATGATACATGATAAAATTAAATGAACAATGTCCTTGAAAAATCATTGAAAGATTTCTTCTTCATATCCAGGGGAATAGAACAAAATAAGGGCAAGTTAAAATGATCGATAAGGGTATGTAAAATAGATGAAGTAATGAATCAATAAGAAAAATCAACATGGAAAGGTAAATAATTGAGAATTCAAGCCATTTATAAAACTAGACAAGGAAAAATCAATATGGTACGGTATGCGACTAAAACACACGCCATTTAATAAATAAACTGAGAATGAACTAAGTCCATAGATTATTTCAAAGTGAAAATCTCATGGATAAATAATAACTATATAAGAATAAATACAATAGTTGATTATTGGACACCATGTTTTCTAGGTTCATGATACATTCACCATAAAGACCTTTCAGAAGATAGTTTATAACATACTAGGTAAAAATCTATATGATTGGTCAAATAATTCATCTTATTAGACTACTGATGCATTAAGAGTATATATATAACAGAGAAAAACCTGTGTCTTAACTTTTCAAAATAATCCCTCATATATCTAGTCGATGATTTAATTCATGAAAAATTTACCTTATCAAATATCTGTATTCAGTAAAAGATATGGATTTATCAATATTTACCCAACAATCAAATATATTTAAAAGTGTAAACCATATGTAAAAATGGTATAATATTTAGGAAGTAATTATACCCTTGAAATAAGAGTATGTATAAATTTGAATAAATTTAATGTTCAGTGAAAAATGGTCATAAGGAAGTGATTTTTTCTAGATAAAGCTAACAATCACAAAAGAAAGTGAGTTTGCAAAGACAAATTTTTCCACTTGGTAATTTTTAAGTCATACTAGTTAGATGTGATAATTCAAATTGAAACATAGAATACCATGAAGTATGAGTGAATACTGATATTAAATGAAAAATGAGAAGTATATACACCACATTAATGTGAATTGGTTCATAATAACAAATAACTCTCGATCGAATTTAAATTGAGAAAAAATCCCTTACCTTACACATTCTTTTGGTTGAAGGTGCTTAAACCTACTATATAATGGTTTTAAGTATGTTATTAAATAATAAAATAACCATAATAATATTTATTAATTCATATATTATCTTCTTATAACATCTTATTATCCATTTTTAATAATTTATCATCATTTTCACAGTTTTGGGTGTTAATTGTCTAGTTTTTCGTGTATGGTTTGAGTTGTTATTTTTTGTTCCTCTTACATCGGTCAGGATTTAGTCATCTCCAGAATAAAAATAGTTATTTAAATATATTATATACTTATTATATATTTATTTATATTAATATATAAAATTTTTAGATATGAAATGAAATGCAGTGTTCTTGGAGATGGTAGGTCGTACGTACACGTGATCACTGCTTCCATTTTCTGGTCGCATTTAAAAAGTAAGTGATATATATGTATATATATTATCATTAAATTATCATATTTATTATATATATATATATATATATATCAAATATATATATTAAAACTATACTTAATATATTTTATTTAATATGTGAATGAATCACATCGCTTTGAGGCGGCAGTAGTCCACACGTTCACAAATGATGTTATCATATTTCGAAAAAATGGAAAGAATGAAGGTATGTGTTATAAAATTATTATATAAGAATAAAAACAATTTAAATATAATATATATCATATATAAACTATAAATGAATCATTATTTCAAACCATTAAATGTGGTAATGTAAGAATGAATGACCTTAGTTTGCGAGGCGGTAGTCTACCGTACACACAAACAATTACTACATATCCAATTTGATGGAAGTGTGCAGAAGTTTAGGTAATAAAAATAATATAAAAACATAATAGATTATTTAGTATAATTATTTTATTATATAACAAAGATATAATAATAATTTAATGGATATATTAAGAAATAAAAAAAATTCTTGTTGAAGAACATTACCACTTTTTGTGTAACTTATTTTTGATTATACCAAAAGACTTCATTGGTTTTATTTCTTCCCAAAGTGAGGATTATATTATAAGGATATAGATTTATTTAGATTATATGGATGGTATTTTATGATAAAAATAGTTTGATGGGTGTGAATAAGTGAGGGGGTTAGTACCCTTTTATAGTGGAGGAGGAGTGACATTCTTGTAAATATATAAACGTAAACATTCTTGGGAGGAATCCCTTACATCATGTGCCTCTAATAATTGACAAAATTATTTAAAAGGGAGTATTTTTTAGAAAAATTATCAAAAAATAGTTTTTGTAAATGTGTATAAGTTATTTTAGACCTTAAGTTTAAGGTTTAGTCCCTTGTTAAGCTAGTTTGTCTCCTAATCACTGTAATTAATTTTTATTATTTTCACTAATAAATTTCATAAAAAACTAATGAGAATTTAATATAAATTATAAATTATTATTATTATAAATATTTAATCCATTTTTACAAATTAAATTCACATAAGTGGTATAAATTAATTTAAAATTAAACCTGCAAACTGGATGACAAAGCAGGTTTTTAAAGTAAAAATGTTCAAAAGTTTGGAATGTTTTTATATCAAATTTCGAGGAGATTTTTTTTAAATTTACTAGATATTATTATTTTATATATAATTTAACTAAATATTCATTAAAAATAAATTTAATTTTAATTTTACTTTATAAATAAATCATATGAAAAAACAGTTTTCAATTAGAATTCATTATTTTCCCTATTCATCAAAAAATGAAACGTCTCTGAAAAATACCAAAAATTCACCCTAACCAAATTTTGGAATTTATATTTAAATAATTAAGTTTATTTTTTCATATAATATTTTAAAATTTTCTAAAATTTAGATTTAAAATAAGTTTGCTATTAAGCGGTGAAAAAATGCCTTTAGAAAAAATATAGGTTTTTATACGTAAAATTGGGTTTATTATCATCTTATGCCTATAAAATCTATTGTTTTAACATAAAAATAATTTTATTGAATATATATCATATTTATTTAATTAATATTATTCACTAATAGTAATTAATTTAATTTATTAATATAAAACGTCCTTGTGAGCATAAAATTAGTTTTTTTATAAAAACATTCCAATTTTATTCAATTAGTTCCTTTATTCATTTAAAATTAATTTTTAACCATTGAATTCAACCATATATTTTCATAAGTTAGTTAATCCTTTTCATAACATCCAATTTAATGGCAAGGTTTTATATTATTATAATAATATTTTAATATTATTTTTTTGTTTTGTAAAACATGGTATTACATGTAACACAATCCATTAAATAAAGACATTATTGCATATAACACAATCTAACTCCATATTTCATTCATTGAAAACTATAGATTTATTTATAACAATAAATATGTTATAATGAATCAATACATTTTATTCCTTTACATTCATGGTGTTTCATTTCATAGATGCTATAGAATACAATGTTCTTACTTTATAATTTCAGGATGTTACTTTCTCTCTAACATAATTTAATTGAAGCCTCACAATTTAAAATCATTATCAGTAATAAATTGTTTGATATTTAAAAATTACTTGTTGAAAAAACCACATCATAAAAGAGTTAATAAAATATCCTTTTAATAAGAGAGAATGAGAAGTAAAATGATCATATAGAATAATATATAACTAGGTTTATATATAAGAGAACATTAGGGGAAAGTGAAAATATGGACTTAGAGGAAAAGAGTAAATAATTATAGAGTGTTATTGAGGTCATTTATCGAAAAAAAGTTAATGATCAATTGAAATTTGAGGTTCTCAAAGCTATATATATGTGATGATTGAAAAGACCATTTATTCAACAAAAACAAGGTATTAGGATAAATGTTTTGTTTCGAGATCCTTTTCCTAAATATTAGTATTTATTTTACTCTCTAATAATATAAGGAAATATATATACTTAACATATTTCTATTTTATAAACATTATTTTCATCATTTAGTTATGATTCGATAAATTTCATATTTATCTATTACTTCAAGAAATGAATATTGAAAAATGATTTTTTTAATTCATGGAGCTCTAAATATAGTGACCCAGGCATAACATATATAGATATTACAACATTATAGATGAATATTCATCACATTACAAAAGTACATTCCCAAGGACTGTAATATTTTAGTGGATTATGAATCTTGGAACACATCCTTCTAGTTTGGTGAAGGATCTTTAATACCTCCCTTAAAGATCTTCCAATTCATTACTCATACTTAAAACCTTTATTCATAACTTGAGTAATGGAAACATAAAAAAGGGGTGATCTTTAATCCTTAGTAAGGTTAAATAAATGAAATTCATAGTCAGAACATAAACACAACTGTATGAAAATATGAGCATAACATTTGAGGACCATAACTTTCATATCAAAGAAAATATACACAAGACATGGCATAAACATTGACAGTTCATATGACATGAATCAAAATATACTCAACAATATGAACCATGTGAGAATATAATATTCATAATATATATAATTTGTGGTAAACACATAATCATATAAATCGTAGGTCAAGGGTACCGAACAAGACCATCATAAAATTCAATGATTAAGATAATTAACTCAGTACCAGCTTCAGGCATGTCCTAACAACCCATGAACCCAATTATTTTCAGTCATAGTATAATAAATATATACCCTCTTAATTTAAAACTTGTGTTATAGCGTGTCTACATGATTATTTTTAGGCTTGGGCTATAATCCATGTACCTTCTTGTTTTCAGGCTTGGGCTACAACCCATGTACCTTATTGTTTCCAGGATTGGACTATAACCCATGTAACATCTTATATTTGGGATTGAGCTAAAACCCATTTACCCTTTAACTCATATAACATTTACCATTACACAATTAATTTAAGGGAGATATAGGTCCCACCTATCAAATAATAAAATCATTAATAAATGTTCAACAAGATAATAAAAACTGAACCGTATCATGACCCTTAAAATGAGATGGGTTTCATTAACATCATATCATAAAGCAAGAAATGAAATGGGTATCATAAAAATTTCATCATATCATTTCCTATGGAAAATATATAGATATCATAATCACTTCACCAAAGCATAACCTATGAAAATAAGTTTCTTTCAAGAGAATATAACTCATGGAAGAGAAACGAGTATCATAAACTACATTCTATCAAAATATTACCCATTCTAAAATTAATATTAATGGTTTTGTCAGATCATATACCCAGTAAGGAAAAAAGTATAACAAATTATCTCATATTATATGGATAATGATTTCAAAATATCACATGAAATATTTCTTATGGAAACTAGCCTTTATTTGAATCATTTTTTATAAAACCATTACGAAATATTTTCTATATAAATAAATATTTACAATTTTATTTAAAAAATTAATTAAAGAAAACATTTTTATGATTTTTCAAACAGAAAACATTTTTACAACAATTTTCCTTGAAAATAACAAAAAAGAATTATAAATAATATGGAAATTTTTTGAAAAACTTTTTCCTTGAAAACTTATGAAATAATATTGAAAACATTTTGAAAATATGCTTCTTTGAAAATTCATTACAAGTATATAAATAAATATATAAATCATTGAAATCCTTTTCTTTGAACAAAACCTTTTGAAGAAATATAAAGGAAACTTTGAAAATCATTTAAAACAAAATTTTAGCAATAGTTTTTCATTAAAACCCTTTTTGTTTGAATAAAATTTAAATTTTACAAATTTACAGAATATTAGTAAAAAGTTTTCTTTAAAAATAAAC
The DNA here is from genome assembly GCA_963277665.1 of Viscum album. NCBI lineage: Eukaryota > Viridiplantae > Streptophyta > Magnoliopsida > Santalales > Viscaceae > Viscum > Viscum album. The sequence goes on from OY728141.1 coordinate 270,794,387, forward strand.
TTGTAAACTTATAATATAAGATTCAATGAAATTATGGTCATGAAAGTGGGTAAGTCATTACATATTAAACATTCCTTTTTCACCTTAAAATTTATAAATGGTTCGTGACTGAAAAACAACAAGAAGATTCCTTTTTAAAACTATTTTTTTGAAGGTAAATCATGGGTAAAGATTTCTTTTAAAGATCATAAGATAATATTAAAAATAATTTAAAATACTTTTAAAAAACATGATTTTTAAAGAACACAAACTCCAAACTGAAAAGAGAAATAAATTTGTATTTTCATAAAAACATCTTTGTAAATTTTTTAAGCACCAAAGAGTCAAAAAATGGGACTAATACATGAATATATCATGTAAAACTATATTAGAATTAAATTCATGAGTTTTCATGAGATATGGGTTATAATATTTCATCAATGGAAACATAATCATAAAAAATCCTGATAATGATGAGATCATTGTAATAAAAAGTTACCACTTGGATAAATTTGAATCATAATCTCCATGAAAGAATTAAATTAAATAAAGATAGAAATATCATGAAAATAATGATATTCATGATATAACATGCCAATGGGTAATATATAGACCACATATAAAAATATAGGTTCATAACATGACCTATATCTCAAAGAACACAAATTGATAACAAACCCTCTTTTTTAGCCTTATAGTTTTCACATCAATTTCCTACCAACCTTTTAGTCTCAGAATAATTTAAAATATTTTTAAACACCCCAAGATTATTATTTATTTTTTATTTATATGTGGGGAATTTAGATACCGTGAAAGCCTATTTTTAGGATACATGTACTCAAGGATTGGTCATAATTTTAGTTAAATATTACTTTAGTGACGATAATATTTTTTTCTAATAATGTTGATCAAAATTTTTCAAGAATAATAATAATAAGTTAAAATATGTAAATGTAAGTGAAGAAAATTATCATCAATCCTTGAGGAAAATTAAAATAAATAGATAATTAGTTATGATGAAGGTTGAGTAGTTGAAGTGATATTTTTCATAATATGATAAAAAATTTATTTTTCCTTAATAATTTTTTGGTTCTATTGATCATCATGTTTAACCTTGGATAATATGAATTTCCTTTATGATGATGTATATATTTTTTTCTTGAGGAAAACAAGGGTTTTTATAGGGGGTTTGATATCTTGAAATATTGATGCATTTTTCATTAATAATTATATTATTTAATACGTATTTACTTTCTAAATTTTAATATTTTTAATGTTTAATGGAATAAATTTCTAATATTTTTGATTTGGAGAATTTTGAAAAAAATTAAAATAAATGATAAAGGGTTGATTTGCATATAAAAACAACTATGTTGGAATAACCTAATTATTTGTCCTAAACAAATAAGGAATTTTGTTTTGTGCATGAGTTATGATACTGGTTGGCTCAAGAAATAATAACTTCATACCAAAAACTCACATTATAATAACACTACTACAGAGATAGAGGTGTGAGAACTAATCTACATATGATTAACTCATAGTATCACTTACATGGGACTCAAAGAATCAAATAAGATTTATTCTTAGGTACCCAAGGATGCGTATGAGTAAACTCAAGTTATAAAAGAGTAACGTAGTCATTAAAAAGGATACATAAGATTAATCATAGAAAACTAGAGGAACAAATTTATATAAGACTAAATTGAAGATTGGCCTATCTGTGTGAGAGTAAATGTGAGATTTGTGTTGGTTTTTCCATGATGATGTACACCATATCACGAGGAAGCTGAATAAGAGTAACATGGACACTATATAACAATAAATTATAGCTACATGAGAATATATTTTAGGATTAACATTTTATTTTTCCACATTACACACCAATTGTGTTATGATATGATTAATTGGATAAATTGGTAAATACTTAAGAATCACACTGTAATCAAATATTTTTTATCTCCATGATTATATTGAGAAATATTGAGAATATATGAAATAGACTAAATGTTATTTGTGATATGTTATGTGACATGAGATCTAAGAGTGATTGTTAAAAGAGATACAATGGTGTTGTGACATAGTGAAGTCCATTGCATCATGAGAATTATATCTACAATAATTTTAAAACACACTTATTTCTTATCTTTGAGATATCGTTGAGATAATTTTTTGGGAGGAGATATTTAATGGTTTATGGTTTTATTTTAAGGATAATTTTTTGGTATTTTGAATTTTATCTTGAAGAGTATTTATACACTAATATAAAAGTAATTTTTTTTCTATTAGAGGGGGATAACACTATACAGATTTATTGATTCATTAATTATTTGGTGTTTCACTCATCTAGAGTTTGACTTTTCTAGATGGATCATGCTAGTATTTTTAATAGTTTTATATTTTAAATCAAGGTTACCATGAGGTAAAATTTTATTTTATTTTATATGTTATGTATTGAAGGGTTATTGATGTGGTGAAGTTTAATTTTAAATAATAATCTATGATGGGTTATTTCATTCATTTATTTTTCTATATATTATCTATATTCATCATTTATGACCATGGTATATTTATGTGTGGTTTTTTAAAACATAATCTAATTACTATAATTGATGCATGTCCATTATACAAGTTATAGTGTCTATGTTTAAATGTGGTTTTATGTCACCTACACCTTAAATAACTTAAAGCACTTGATGATAAGAAAATTGAAGTTTATTAGTTAGAGGGTGATTTCCATGATAAAGGGTTTTCTTAGACCCAAATCTAATAGAGGCTTATCTATTTTCTTATTATTTTCATTTAACTACTTCATGATCTTAAATTTTTTATTATTGAAATGACTTTATACATTAAAATATTTCTTAAAGTTATTTTATTTTATTATTTTAAAATATTCCAAAACCATTTATCTTCACTTTTGATCTAGGACATTCATGACGTAGATCCATGTCTGTGGTTTTTTCCTCAAACTATCCACTTAACCCACATTTTTAGTTATTATATGGAAATATTATTTTATAAATTCTTAAATTCATACCATATAGGAATTAAAAAGACCCAATAGGTGGTCAAATAATACGGTTTACAGACACATATTCCCCCTTTAAAGTTGGTATGGTTATGTTTTGTATAATTTCAACATGATTTTGATGTTTTGATTTCAATCATTAACAAATGAAACAACGGGAACCTGATTAACAATTTTACTATTCATAACAGGTGCCCAATATTGTAATTTCACTTCATAAAAATTCATTATTTCACCTAGATTAACAAAAAATTGAAAATTATGTAAATCATTCATCATTTAATTCATAAAATAAATAAAAACTAAAAGGTGATTTTTAAATATAATAATATTTTCAGGAGACAATGACCCTTCACTGGTTATCTACCCAATATTTAGAATTCTAATAGCAGATTTGATTTTAAGATTTCATGATTAATCTAAGAAAATTATATCTAGAATATAATGAGTAGTGTATATATTTAATATGGACATAAATTCATTTCACATAAATATATCAATTAACAAAGGGACTCATTGGTCACTATTTGATCATTTAACTATTTAACTAAATGTATTGGAAAATATTAATGGAGTGAATTAGAAATAACATGATCTTTCCAAGAATCATAGGTTATGTCCGCATTGAATGTAATAAGGTCTTTTAACTAAAGATTTTGTTTTATATTCATGTATTTATATAACCAAATAACCTCAGACATTTATAATCATATTAAACTAGACATTTATCATTGGATAGTAAATGTTTACAACATTTCAATTTACACACATAAACCACCAATTTATGTCATTGAGCGGGGGAGTGTTTCTAAAAAAACATAATTGGAAATTACCACATGCTACCATATGATTATTCTATATAATCACAAAAACCAAAACTAAACATGATGATTTATGATAAAGAAAAAAGATTTATTGATGTATAAAAAAATTAAAGATATGATATTAATAATTTCCATATAAAACTATGAAAAATATCCTATAAATTTATAAAATATACAGTCCATCAATATCTTTGAAACAATAAATGTATTTAGAACATTAATAGAGAATAAATAGTATTTAGAACTTTTGTGAAAAAATTACATCAAGAATTACCATTTCATAGTACATACATCCTTCTAATAGAGGGTATTATCTCAGATTACATGTTTAACCAAGTGTTAAATTTCTATCAGATAAAGAACTGACAAAAAATGAAAATTTTATATGAATACATAAAATCATACTGATTTGACATTAGAATTAATAGGAAGATAATAATCTCTAATAACATATCTATTTTTATATTTTTATTAAAATTAACATTGGACTATATATATTTCCACATCAATCATCATCCTCTTTTTCTCATATAATGATTCATTTTACCTTTGAATTGATCAAACTATTGCTCAAAACAATTTAGAAGGGAAAATATAGCTATATTATTCACTCAAGTATTACTTCAAAAAATTTATTAGATATAAACTAAAATGATATAATTATAAAATTATCCAGGAGTTTCTAGAAATAAATACTCTTCTTGACCCACCTTCCCACATTAATGGTGTACTAGCGATTTAATCTTAGTGAAAGATAAAGTAACAACTCAGAATGTTCTCTTAATATCACCACCACCTTTCTAACTAATCTATTTAGGTTTATCTATTTTTTTTCTATTATATCTATCCTTATTACCATTAGGTATTGAAGAAACACCACCCATCCCATAAAATCTAGTAATGATTTATTTTATCAATATGAACTAATTCACCACATCCATATAAGATATTGGGATGAACAAGGATACCTCTGAATACACATTCTAATGGGTAAACCTCTCAAAGTGTTTATCCTTCAAAGTATCATCTGAGACTAACTTAGGTTGATACTATACTTTATTAGTGAAATGAGGTGAATATTCCATCACTATCATATTACCATAATGAATACATATAAATTCTATCACCTTCAACACTTTCATAGTTTCAGGGTAATATTTTTTAATAAATAAAGCCTTAAAACATTACTAAGATTTTCTAAAAAATTTCTTAACCTGAACAGTATATATCAACTATTTCTAAACATTAACCCTAGATATTGAATGTGGTGGAATTTTTTATATAGGAATAACTAATTTCTAAAATATTGAATATGATATCAATAGCCCAAAACAATCCTTTTCCCCTAGATAACCTTTATCCCCTCAAAATATGGGAGAATTACATTTTTGTAAATATTGAACCTAATTTTTGTTTTTTTATTTATAATTAATGAAAATCAAAGGAATTAAGAGTGGTCAAATGATGTCAATATTTTGATGAAGAATTTATTTGAAGGAAGTAGGGAGTTCCCAAGATCATTGAGCATAATCAAGGAGTTTCAAAGACATTTTCTTCCATTATTCATAAGGGAATAGTGAGAACAATACATAGAGTTCATGAGAAGCTTCATGGAGTTATATATTAGAGTAGAATTTATAAGATAAGTAGGATATTTAATTTTAAAAGTATAAATATCCATTAATTTTGAAATGATGGTTTAAAGATGCAGCTGCTTGGTGTTCCAAACATAGATTTGGTTCAAGAAAATTTATAAGATCCTTCATTATGGCTATCATAAGTATAAGATTATATATAAAAATGTACTTAGTTAAATTTGAACAATATATGATGATTTTTTATCTATTCTTAATCATAAATATAAGTGATCATGACAAGAATACCATTTTCTATAGTTCGTAAGATGTTTGGAAGACGCCAGTTAATGATGAATTTTAAGAATTAGTTTTTCTTAGAAAAAGGATTTAGATGAATAAAATATGACCATTCCTTGAAATATTGGATGCTGATTTGAGTTCAAATATAATTGGTTGTCATGCTTGATAACAAAACCATTAATATTTGATAAGGTGATTATTAATGAAATTGGAATAGAATTGAAGATCTCTAGAAAAGTAATGAATGATGTTTGGATTTCATAATGTTGATAAACTATCATTGTAATGTTCATTAATCCATTGATATAAGGTATAGAAAAGTCACCATAAGGTCAAGACAACAACCGGTTTAATGTTTAGACATGATGCCACAATATTGAGATAACTGGTGCATGTATTCATAATTTTAATACATGTGGTTTGTAAGGTTAAGATATTGGCTTCATAAGGTTGATGAAATTCCTCATATGGTTATTTAAATATATGACTTTCAGATTTATAAGAAGTTGGAGATCCATATATGAGTCTTATGAGGATCTGAATATGAGTGATTTTTCCATTGTATGAGTAAATAAAGTGAAAATTGGAAAAGGTAGAACTATATATGAGTCATTGACACTACTCTGTATGTGTCAACCTAAGTTGTGTATGAGTCTTCTACACATCTTGTAATGAGTCATTAATGAGTATGTGTGAGTCATTACCAACTGCATGCAAGTCATTTACAAACAAATAATTGATCATTTGGTAAATCATGATCTACATAAAAGTCATTCTTGAGTTTATTAAGAGTCATTTTAAACTGCATATGATTTATATTATTATCCAAAATTTCTTAAAACTAAGATAAAAAATTTATAATAATCATAGAATATTTATTTTTAATAATTAAATAACAAATTAGATAATTCAAATCTATTATATAGTGAAACAAATATTACATGAAAGATTTCAATTCATGTTGAGTTAGTGGACCACGTAAATGATAATTAAAACAGAGAGATATGTGTTTTATGCCACAAGATATAGTTTAATATCACAATGCAGAAGTTCAGGAACACATATACAAGAGGATTAAATAAATATTTAAATGATGTGGATTTGTGGAGAAAAGAAGAATATGATATTTAAAAATATTTTAATTTGGAAAGAAGCTAAGTCTTTAGGATAATATTAAGAAAATACCTATTCTTACTAGTGATATTTTTGGGAATTTTAATAATTAATGATTATGGGAAATCAAAGTATAATATTCATATGATGTAGTAGAGATAAAAAATAAAGGAGAAGAAAAATAAGTATAAGGGGATATATAACTATGTATGTGTTGGATATTTTTATAATTCAAAGAAAATAAAGAGTGGTGAACTATGAATTATTGACTAGTATTTTCAAAGTTGAAAGCATTTGGAGGAGTGTCTTGATATAGAACCTATTTTAGACCCTGTGTATTCCAGAAATAAATAGAGACCCATTTCAATTTCAGTATAATGAATAAAATGTATAAATTAAGTGAGATTATAGATTTCCTACTATATATCATATTTAGGTTGAAGGAATTGATAAATATTACCAAAAAATTTCATATTCTATTTAATTCTAAAGAAGTTTAAGGCTGAAAAAAATATTACTACATGATTATGAAGTATATCTGATCAATGTTTCATGAGAATACTAAAGCTGAATTAATAAACACACTTTATAAGGATCAAGACAAATCCAATTTTCATTTGATCTTAGAGAAATTAAATCCAATTATTTATTTTTTTACTGTCCATTTCTTGGATAATGGGTCGAATTCCATACCTTTACCCTTTATTATGTTGATAATATTAATGAATATATGTGTGTATGAGTTAATAACCATCATAAACTGGGGATATAATCATCCTTATATTGGTAAACCTCATCAACAAATCCTATCATTCTTGTTGTGAATCATTCCTATTTACATCTTTATGCTTATAGACCAAAGTTGAGATAAATAATGAGGGAAGTCCATTAATTGAATAAGTGAAGAAATGGTAAGGAATAAAATATTAAATTAGATTAAAAATTAAATCAATGCTAATTCACCCTCACTCGGTTTTGGAAACATCCCATTCTGATCGTAACAACTGGTACTAGAGAAAGTTTGCACCTATAATTGGATTCCCAATAATATAATGTTTTAAGAATTGGATTTGTTTTTTCAATGAATATATGAAATGTATATGTGAAGAATATTATAAGTATCTTACGAAATAAACTATAAAAGGGAGACTTTTTAGACACTAAAAAATATGAAGAAAAGATATATAAATAATGTTAGAAAGGTTTTATCTATGAAATATGGATATCTATTAATTAAATTTCATCAAATAATAACTCACCCTAATATCTTAGTCGATAATATATATCATAAATAAACATGTGATGAGAATTCATACCACTTAAGTATAAAGGATTAAAAAATAAGTTTTCCCATGAAATAATCCCGATGATGAAAATTATGGAATGGAAGAAGAATATCTAGTGGTAGAATCAACTACCACAGATATGTAAAATAGTTTTTCCCCATGTAGTTAACTATTTCTATAAGAATAATGGGAAACTAAAATATCATATAAAATTTGTTTGATAGACGAGACCAACATAATAGGATAAGATTATATCTTTGAATAATCATGTGCTGAAGCATATGATAATTCTTGTGCCTATATAATTAATTCCCAATAGAAATTTCTTAGATAAATAGTAAGCTTCACTTGTGGATTTTTCAAAATCCTACAATAAGAGATCACCAAGATTGAATAAGTTTTATAGAATTTGGATAAAGCATTGGAACAAAGGGTGATGGTGTGTATAAATATTACTAAAAAATTAGGGTACTTGATTTCCATGAAATAATAGCTTGAAGAATATTATCATATTTTTAAAATGAGTAGCATAATAAAATACAAGAAATAGAATAATCTAAGAAATATTTAGTTAAAAATAACCATTTATTTAAATAAGTAATTATAATTAATAATGCTCTACTAGAGGTCAAGGAATAGTGGAATAAAGTGCTTGACTATTTGATGCATGAAAAGTTAAAAAATCATGAAATTGATGTTGCCAAAATTACGTATATGAAAGATAAAATGATAATTGGGAATGATGATAAAAAAATAATCAATATAAAATGTGTTGAGATTGAAGTTAAACATGAATATCTAGAAGAAACTCAAGTTATTCCTTCATAGGTTACTCAATGAAGATTTGAAACTATACTTAATTCGAAGTAGGATATTTTTTATAAAATATTTATTTCTATTCGATAAAACATCCAAATATCATTTAATGAACAATTTAAAGTATCCTCAGAAGAAAAGGTACCATCCATAAAACAAATATTGAATTCTGAAAAACCTTTTTTTATAATAAAATATTAAGATAAATATATATATAAACATTGATGAATAGAAATGGTGAGAATACCACCACTACATCTAGGGTTATTATAAGGATGTGTATAAGCTTTTCCCCCCAATATAATCCCATTCATTGGATGAAAAAGGATCATAAACAACCTGTAAATACGCCTAGATATGCTATTGTAAAAACATGAAGACCAAGATTTATGGGTGTTTTTTAGTGGTGTAACATGTTATGTAATGTGGATATCTATTATTGGCCCAATGTTTCAACCCATTTCAGAAAAAAAAATATCCCATATCAATGGGGTCAAGGTTTAGTAAAAGAAAAGATCACTTAATAATTAGAAAAAAATATTTTACTCAAATAGGATTAAAATCATCAGAGATAATGGTTAAAATTTGACATATCTATTATATATCTATATATTTATGGGGTTTTTATGTGAATTAATTTAATATTAATTGATTAAATTTTAGTTTCATGTATGATATTTATGTATTATGTATTATTATTCAAGACTGAAATATTGAGTAATACCAATGAAAACGAGGAAATTGATGAATATAAAGGTACTTCACACCGAGTCATGTCACTATTCGATATGAAAAATGAAATTTAATATTGAATCTAGGATTTATGATTGAATCCAAATAGGAAGAAAATACAGTGAATCATCTTTTTCCATGATTTTTAATGATCATGGGAGGTTCCTGAGGCATGAAACTGAAGAAACAGAGAAAAATAGAGTTTTAAGTTCTGAAAACACATTTTACATGTCATGTAAAATTGTTACATGATTTGATGTTCCAAAAAATTAACCATTTATAATCCATTAAAAATAGTTATATTTCATTCTTACATATTAAATATCATTTAAACATTACATGATGTGAAATTATTAGACATAATAAAAAATGGTGTTTTTTACATATCTTATAGTGGGGAGATATATTCTAAACCCAAATGGACATAAAACACCTATTTGACCATGGGAAGACTAAGGATGATCTAAAATATTGAAAATTAGGGTTATAACTTGAGATAAAATAATCTAATTCTAGGCATATAGAGTCTCGACTACTATGAGTTTTTTATAGCGTTCTGATTACCGTTCTTCATAGAAAGGTTTTCTTTATGCATTTTTGTTTTCCTTTTGTTTATTTAATTTAATGTTGATTTTCTTTAGTTTAATTGCAATATATTTTTTATTCATTTTTCTTATCATTAAACATAATCTATTATTCTTCTCATGGAATAAAATTTAATCTTAGTTGGTGATCATCCAACAATGATTGGAAAAATCCATAGGGGAGAGTGGACTAAGTTGAAATGAGTTCACACCAAATTGTCTTATTTAATTCCTCGGTTTTGTGATGATTTTGGTCAATTGGTATTTTGTTTTTATTTAATTTTATCATATCTATTATTAAATCATTAACCTATTGTGTTTAAGTGTAGATGAAAACCACTGGGATTATGATAATTAATCCATGGCCATTGAATGCGATTATTATCCAGTAATTGTAATCTGATCTAAATACACTTTGGTTATTTTAATTCTTCATACCAATGTGAATTAAAATTATCAATTTTATTTATAGGTTTTAACCATCTCTCCTATCAATTAATTATTATTGATTTTGTAACCAAGGAGTATTATCTATTTTCAAGTGCAATCATGATTTCCTTTTAAGCCAACTTGACCATGGAAATTGATTCCCCCTCTTCAACATTTCTATTTTAATTCATTAATTAAATTTCAATCATTTATTTAATTAAATTAAATTGAAATTCGAACAACCTAGCCTTTATTCTAGAGTTTTAATCATTGTGTTTCCCACTCTTTAGGGGATTGACCTCGTACTTACACTTCACTACACATCTGTAGTTAGTTTCGATCGAAACAATATAAATTTATAATTTGATCATGCCATAAGGATTTAATTATGTATTCTATATGCATTAAAATTTCAATTAATGTTTTCTTAGAATTACTAAATGATTTTCTATATCGACTAAGAATGTGTCAAAATAAAATGAGAAGATAATACCAAATAAATTGATAAAAGAAGGAAATGATTATTTGAGAGAAAATATTGAGAATAATACTAAAAATAGAATTCCTAAGTAGTCAGAGAATAAGGAAGTTGAGTTTTCCTTGTGGAACATGTAAAATAACCACTCCTTTAAAAAGAAACCTATGAATTTAAAGAACCATGAAACACAAAATAAGATAAGATACTTCTTTTTATCAAAAGTGTCTATACTATAGATCGATGTGAACTTTCTATAAAAATTGAAGATTATGGTTTAAAGTTGAATAAACTAATGGGAAAAACCATCTAAGTAAAAATTAAAAGGACTAAATTAGTAAATATTACTTTAGATAATCTATGTGACAAATCTAATGAATCTAGGTCATTTTATAAAAAATATTTTGTAATATGGACAACTCAATTGAAAAATAAATAAATAAAGAACACAATAATGATAGTGAAAAAGGGAAATAGAATATTACACATGAAGATGAGGAAGATGAAATTTTGGGTAGGTTGTTAAAAGATTTCAACCATAGATCTCATGAAGTTCCATGTGGTAGGTTCAATATGGTTTCACACAATTCAAATAATCATATAACAATCATACCTACCCAAGAATAAATCCCTAATAATGTTAAATATGCACCATGTGATGCATGTTATTTGATAGACCATGTTAAATTGAAGATCCCACATAAGGATATGAGAAATGAAGTTGTGATTCCCAAGGAAAAATTTTAATAAAAAAAATAGTTGTGCATGAATAAATAATCAATCTAGTCTTAGAGGTAAATCAGAAAGGGAAAATGGTTGATATAAAATTCTCAATATAACTATTCACAATGATGAGAAAAAGGTACTGCTTATTACTTATCATTTTTTGTTGTATTTTTGTGCTAACCATGAATGTAATTGAAGGTTAATCTAGTTATCAATAGAAATAATAAATAATAAACATGATATATCAAAATTGGAATTCATAATAAAAATTTGTAATCTAGAATAACTATTATAGATATAAATAAATAAAATTTTTGTAATGTTTTATCAATTACTATTCTAATGGTCATTAAAAGAAAAGATCTAATATGATGAATAGAATACATATTGTATTTTATGGGGGGTACAATTAAAAAAAGAACATAGTAAGCTACAATACTTATTTATTCCAATAAAATCTAGAATTTATAGAATTTTCTAAAAAAATTAATTTAAAAGGTATGTATGCCTAATATATCATCCTTTTCTACAAGAATAATGTCATGATATTAAGGGGGAGAAATTATATTAATCCATGAGAAAAAGATGAAAATTATAAAAGATCTCTCAGATAATTCATTAAACCTATCCACATACTTGAATGCATTCAACATGTGCATTGATATGGTTGTAGGATATATGGTTTTAATTCCAAAAGGATTGAAGATATCATTTTGGATAATTTGGTTTCATCCAAAGGACACATGAAAAACCCTTGGATATGTTATAGTAATGAGTTTCCTTAAATGGTATCATATTTTATCGATTCATAGAAAGAATTTTTGTCTAAATAAAACCCTCTTGTTTTTTACCCCAAAGATGGATCAAGTAGACTTATAGTTGGATTATTAGTGGCTCATTTATTAATAATTATGTGATGACATACTTTCACATGAGATTAGTATTTTTTCAGTAAAGTAGAGAGAATAATATGAATAAGTCTATTAGAAAATATGAGAGAAGAAGAGTTTAGGTAGTTCACATATTGGCATATCATTATTTATAAGGTATTTAAAAAAATAAAAAGGGAGAGATTATTGAACCCACATTTTTGTTTTTGCTATATTTAAATTGAATGGGGATTAAAGGAAATAAGTAAAGTTTCATAATGTCAATATGTTGATGAAGAATTACATAAATGGAAATTTCAAGTTACCAAGCCAGTTGATAATAATCATAGAGTTCTAGGAACGTTTATTGCATTATTCATACGTCAAAGAGTGAAGATTCAACATGTAGTTCATGAGAAGATGCTCAAATTCCATATGCAAAATCTCTTGGAGAATACATGATAAGTTAATTTAGGTGTTTCTATTAGACATGTTTGATGATCTAATAATTTTAAATAATTGTTTGAACATAATGTTTCTTGGTATTCCATTTATATATTTGGATGATGTAGATTTCAAAAGATCTATCCTTATGGATATTTTAGGTACTCTAATGCCCCCGACAAGTTTTTCACTTAAACAGTGCTCAAGGCTGGTTGAATACCAGGCCTTAAGCATGCCTCCCTATACTCCAAAGCCTACCAAATAATACTGAGGGTGTAAAGATATGATTATGGGGATACTATAACATTTGGGGATGATAATAATAATGGTATATATGTATATAATGATAGAATAAATACAATAAACAATTGGACTAGTAACCCACCATAGTAGAAGTAATCACATAAAGTAAAAATCAAAATCAAGAAGATCAAGAAAACCATTTGTTGAATAAAATACCATTTTTAGATATTAACAAACATGATACCACTTGTAAAATAATGAAAACAAGTCAGGTCATGCAAATAGTAAGAAAGATGGGTCACTCATAGATTAACTTAGTACATATATATAATAATCATACTAAAAAAACAGAAACAAAATTAAACTACAAATAATTAAAGAACCTCCAAGGTCACTTTCCATCCATCCCATGTAAATGGTCTGACAATATCACTAAGGTCCATCTCATGATCTTAATCGCTCACTGGATCATAATAGTATAAAGTCTACATGAGTCCTGAGAGTCACATATATGATGTGATAATAATCTTAGTAGGCCATCACCAATGTGTTCCTAACTTACAATAGTGATTAAGTAGGTGTATAGAAATATAAATAAAATGGAACGAGAACATCACATAAATAATATACTTCCCTTGTGCTCAACTACCTCATGGAAGAATTAACTTGCTTCAACCATCACCAATATAAATTTAGTGTAAAGGGTACTTAGTAGAAAGCCATATTCATCACCTTACATAAATCATCCTAGGTGAAACCACATGTTACACCTACAACAGTGTCACCTAAGACCTATTTCCATAAATCACATATCTACATCCAAAAAGGCATTCCTTTAAGTACCTAGTCCCTTGGAACCCTTCTCAAAATCTCATGTCGACTCAAATCCTGACGTCCCAATGTAAAATAATGTCTATCTTGTAAATAATAAGCATCTTTGGCTCAACAACCAACATCTTGAGGAATGGTGATATTCATCCTCCTACATAATTCTTGCCTAATAGCCTTAAATACAACAAGCAGCATTCCTAAACCGATGGTCTCATCACCACCAATCAATGGATCCTCACCATCCTCAGTGATTTCTTTCGAAATAACCTATAACATTTTTGATAGTCAACACCATATTAAGACACATCTAATAGAGTTATCTACCCACATGAGTGGTCAAAACCACCCCATTATCTAGGTCATATCTATGTGAAAAGGACTCCAACAGTGCATCGATAAATCATAGTGAGTGGAAATCACTGACAAAATACCTAATCCAAATCATCCTGGAACTTCATGAACCTATGACCATGTCGCTCAACTACATGTTCAATAAAATATCATGAATCATGCCATTCCTTCAATCATGACATCCTCACCACCTCAATATAATGACTATGAAACTCAACCAGGTTTCCAACATCACCTCAAGAATCTGGGCCTCTCACAACCTGAAGAACCATGTCACCTCATCCATATGGTTAACACCATCTCAATATTCATTGTAAACCTGTCATATTCCCATGTAACCATAAAAAATATCATAACTAATTTAATTTAAATAAATAAACACCCTAGCTTAATATTCCCATGGTCTGAAGCTCCTCACTAGGCTTAAACCATTTGTATTCAAGTGGAATCATGTCCACATACATCTAAAATGATCAATTAATTAATTTAAAATAAATATATTAATTAAATAAGTTTTCACTTGGACTCTCCAACAATGTGATCCGAAACACACCCCCAAAACATGAGTGAAATCAAAAAGAAATCTACGTACCACCTACCTCATGCTGGTAGATTCTCACTCATATGATTTTAGCCTCTAAATCAACCATATTTGGAATAAATCATCATTTTATATGAAAACCTTGAAAATAGGGTAGAATGGATAACACATATTTAACACACCATATGGTGAGAGAAAGGATAAAAGGAACTGGGAGAAATCAAATCCTTACTCATGTGGTTACAATGGTGATAATGACTTGAAGAATAGGTCTTAGAAAAAATGTGGATCTCAACACCTAGGTGTGTGTGAGTAGGGGTCCCATGAATGATGGAGAACAATCCCATGCATAAATGATGAAAATAGGGGAATCCATCTTAAATAAATTGAGGGGGAAATGGAAATTTTTTCTTTTTAAATAGGATGGGATGTTACCACCCAGTTGGCATAAACAGTTTTCCAAACCATGCGCTAACCATGGATGAGACTCTTCTAAAAACTATATAACATCATACACATCTGAACACCCCTCCCATATGATTTTTCAAACCATGTACAAATCCAAAGGAGGGTATCACTATTTCACTTAGGAGGCCTCATGGTTTGTCCAAACTGTTCACCCAAGTCTGTACCTATTGAAAAGCTAGTATTTTATCCTTCAACGCACCCAAACCCTAAATGAAACCCCAAGTAAATTGTTGAGAATTAAAATATATCTAAAAATAAAATTATTAGGTCAAAATACCTCTCAAGATTATGTTTTATAGATCATGTAAGAATTTTCCCTGACCACCAAACTCAAAAAATTCAAACAGGTTGAGTAATTCGACCTACTCTAAAAACTCAGGATGTTACAATCTCCCCAACATAACATAGATTATCCCTAGTCTATAAAAAATTTCCTAGATATTGAAGCACACATACCCATCTATTTAAAATTAACCCATTCTACCTCAATCATAAATTCAAATTTCAAACTCCCTCAAAGCAAACCCCACCTTAGGAGTTACCAATCGGGTCACATCCCAACCCAAAAATCAAAATGCCATTGGTCCACTAACCATCCCTAGACTCAAAAGTCCTCCCATAAGGAATATTCACTCCTATACCACATTTGGGTCTCAAATTGTTCCCATGTCACATATGACACCCATAAAGTACTAAATATCATAAGATTCCCACCTTGTGCATGTACCACACATGTCGCCCATGAGGTCCCACATCTCATCAGTTATCCAAAATCAGTCCTGATACCTCTCAAATCACATAGAGTCCACATCAAACAATTTCAAATATACCAACACACTTAAAATAAACACACATCACATCAATTTATAGATATCTACGGACCTCATGAGAACCTGAATCACATTGATTCCTAAAAAAATCCTGATTCCATGCACCACACACACACACACACACATATATATCATGCATCTGAACTAATTCCAACCTTATAACTAGTGTCTAGTTAGTATAAAAACATACATATCATGTACCTCGTACATCCAGAAAACTATAATACTATATATAAAAGGGAAATTCTAAAGTAAAACCACCATAGTCATTCCCATGGAGTAACTCTAACTGTAGTCGGTTCCCTGGCCTACTCTGAAAGTAGAATCTCAACAACATGCACCTGGCCTAAATCCCAACTTCATGAGTTCTGGCCTCCCTATATTGATGCACCATCCATCAGCTAATGGACCCACAGTTGAGAACCACTTTCTCTACCACAAACTTTATGTGTAGTTGAATATTGACTACTATATCCTAGTACCACTCTCAGTCCAACTTTAGATCCCTGAGTCTTCCATGGACTTTTGCTTCAAGTTATCCAGGAAGGATTCAT
Source organism: Viscum album (assembly GCA_963277665.1). NCBI lineage: Eukaryota > Viridiplantae > Streptophyta > Magnoliopsida > Santalales > Viscaceae > Viscum > Viscum album. The sequence continues at coordinate 270,811,390 of OY728141.1, forward strand.
GTAGAACCTCTTGAGATGCCTAACTTGACCACAAGATCAATATACATTTTTGTTTCTTGACCCACTATGTCTGCACATGTATAAGATTCCCACACTATAAGAACACCATTGATGACCCACTCCCCAAAGGTCTTCTCATGTCTTTGGACTGAACACTCTACTGAGACTCTTCTTCACTTCACTCCCAACTATCTAAAGCATCATTGCTCAAATCACATGTTTCTATCACCTAGATCAAATAAGAATAGTATTTCTATTTTTCCTCTAATATAAGTTCAGGATTCATAGCCTCTAAGAATGAGGATAACCTAAAGATGTTTACCTACACAAGAATGTTGTTCCATAAATCATCCTCCAAATTCCTCACCCTCGAAGTGTCATCACCCACCATACCAGGTGTGAAATGAGACATGTCTGTGAAAGTAGAGACATATTCCATGATGTAAATGTCTCCATGCTATAGTCTTAAGAACTACTAAGCTCTATCTACCCTCATCATCTTCTGGATGAAGTGTACAAATAACCTGGCTTTGAATTCATTCCAAGAAAGTCTCTCATATCTGCCTACCTATACCTGTACATCCAACCAATGCTTTTTTGTTCCTATGAGAATATATATAGCTAGATTAATCTTATTCACTATGGGTCTCTCAAGATATTAATATATAGTCTTCACTGACTCTATCTTGTTCTCGTCCACCTAAGGTCCACCCTAGCAATGAAATAGAGTTTGGTGATGCAGATGGAACTCTCGATTCAGGTATTAAATCAATGGGTTTTCTCTTAGATTTCTCCTATCAATGCCATGTATGACACATTCAATGCTAACCTTGAGATTCTTATCAATACATGGTCCAAAATCTATCATATTCTATGGCTTATGCACCTATACAAGATCCTAGGACTATAGGTCATGATCTTCCTGACCCTAGAGGGCCTCATCCCAACCCTCAAGGGGAACATCACTCGAGAGATCTTATGGAACCATGTCACCATCCTCTTGATGCTCTACTAGAATCTATCTAAGTGTAATCCCATACAAAAAAAATTCCATGGTTAGAAAACCTTTATTAAATATATAAAACACAAATAGGGAATGATATAACAAGCTGCGTAATCTCACTGCCCTTACACACCCATATCACAACCATATAACATGAAATCTGGCCTCTTGGTCCTTTACCCACCCAAATAAAATCCATGTATCACTTTTAAATCCATCTTTATGGCCCCTTTCCTACCCACATTAGATTTAGTCATCACAAATAAATCTGAGTTAGTTGAGTAAGATGCCACCAAAGATTCTAATATGGAAAACATTGTTTTGTTTCTTTGTTGAAATTTTAAATAGATTACCACTATGATCATCCATGACTACTCCTATCAAATCAAGGACCACATATACATATATTAAATATCACATAAAATCCCACACATATTTCATTGGAACCACATTCTTTGGTTGGATGAGAAGAATTCCACCAGAGACAGGCTAAGTAGGAAAACATGTTTTTAGCTTCCTCAGTTCACATTTTAAGCAACCCAACACACCTTAGAACAATCCTGGTTACCAATGAAAATCTAAAGTAATTCATTATAGGAATGCGTGTATAGATACACATATCAATTCCAATGATCCTATCCAAGAAATCATAATAAAACCACCATTACCATATCGGGCCAATGGTCCAAAATAATCTCATGTCATACTAGTCCAAGGGTTACATACCATAACATATAATAATAAAATTCATGTACATAAGTTGAGGTGGAAATTATATCAACTATCAAAGCACACCACATAACAATAATTTCCCACCCCTGGAAACTTCGTCTGTCCCCTATGCATGGGGCTGCAAGCACCCAAACACAAGATCTAAACCTAGTTTAGACTATATCCCCGTATCTATTATACCATAATCGAAATATTAAGATCCAAAAAACATTTAAAGGAACTCCTTTTATTCAATTTTTAGTGTCTCAACCTATTTTTCTACCTTAATAATGCTCAGGGATAGTTGACCACTAGGCCTTAGGTGCACCTCCCTATATACCAAAGGCTACTAACTAGCAATGAGGGTGTAAAGAGATGATAGTGGGGATATTATACCCTTTGGTGATAATAATAATGATATATATATATATATAACATCGAAGTAAAAAAAAACAATTGGACTAGTAAGCCGTCGTAGTAGAAGCAATCATTGAAAGAAGAAATAATAATAAACAAGCATCAAATTACCATTTGTAGAATAAAATATCATTTTTAGCTACTAAAAAAATATTATACCACTTGTAAAAGTATGAATGAATTTCAGGTCATACAATAATTAAGTAAAAAGGGTCGACCATGGTCAACCTCAATACATACATATAATAAGCATGCTGAAACCAAAAAGAAAACAAAAGTAAAATCCAAATAATATAGTAACCTCCATGGTACCATTCCATCCATCCCATTCAACGTTTTGACATGATCACTAGGATCCATATCCTGTTCTCGGTACCTTACCTGATCAAAAGAGCATAAAGTCTACGCATACATCGAGGTGCTTGAGTAGCGTGTGAGAATAATCTTCGTAGAAAACCAATAATGTGTTCATAACAAACATCTATGATTAAAAAGATGTATCTAAATATAAAAAAATGGAATAAAAAATCCCACAAAAAATCTTATTCCCTTATGATCAACATCCACAAGGAATCATTCACCTTCTCCAGCCATCACCAGTATAATTGTAGTGGTGAGTATCCTTATCATAAATCCAAAGGCATCCTATGATGAAATTAAACCCAGGAAAACCCTTAGGCTGCACCTCTAAAAGTGTCACATAGAACCTAATTCCATCAATCACATACCAACATCCAAAAATAAATGCCCAATAATAAGTACCCTGTCCCTTAGACACTTTCTCAAAATCTCTCATTACCTTAAAGCCTGATGTCCTAAGACAAAATGGTGTATGCCCTCCAAAATGTAAGCATTGTTGTATCAATAACCAAAATCCCGAGGAATGATGGTATTTTTCCTCCTACACAATCCTGGCCCAATGTCCTCAAATATGGTAGATGTATGTCCCCAAACAATGGTCTCATCACCACCAACTGATGGATCCTCACCATCCCTATGGATTTCTAGGACAGTAACCTCCCACCTTTCTAATGGTCAACACTATTCTAAGATGCATCTAGAAAATGCCTCTACCCACACAGGTGGTAAACACCACCACATCATTTGAGTCCCATCCATGTGAACATGAATCCAACAGTGTATTGTCTAATCATGATGAGAAAAAATCAAAAAAAAACCTAAGTTGCATCATCATGACACCATGTGTCCCTGTGACCATATCTCTTAACCTAATGTTCAACACCATATCAAGTCCCGAGCTGTGACCTCAATCATGGTGACATGCTCACCTCAATTAGACAACCACATCACCCAACCTAGTGATCAGCATCTCCTTAATAATCTAGGCCTTACACAACCTAATAAACCATGTTTCCTTATCTAGATGGTCAACACCATCTCGATCTTCGAGTCGTGCCCATCAAGTTCCCATGGAATAATTTTAAGAATCATAAAAAATTCAATTTAAATAAATAAACACCCTAGCCTAATCATCATAAGGTATGAAACCTCTCACTAGGATCAAACCATTTATGTTCTTGTGGAAGAATGCACATAGGCATATCTAACGATCAATTTATTAATTAAAAAAACGTATTAATTAACTATGGTATTTTCAGACTAGCCAATGACATGATCAGGAATGCACCCCAAAAACAAGAGTGAAATCAAAGAGAAATATAGGCATCACCTACCTCATATAGGCATACAATCACTTGTATTATATCAGACACTAACTCAAGTCGATTCGTAATAAATATTTATTTTATATGAATTCCCTAAAAATAGGGTAAATTGGATCACACCTATTTTTCGTATCATATAACAAGATAAAGGAATAAATGAAATAAGAGGACTCAAAGTCTTACTAGTGCAGTTCCAATAAGACTAACAATTTGAAGAACAGAGCTCATATGAAGAGTAGGTATCAACACCTAGGTGAGGAATAAGAGATCTCCCACAACTTTTAGAGAAGAATCCCATACATGAATAAAGAAAAGATGAGAAACCCTCTTAAATAAAATGAGTTAAAATGGTTATTTTGACCTTTTAAATAGGCTTCAAATTTACTGTGTCTTTTGGAAAACTATGAGCAAACCATATGGTAACCACTATCTAGAAACCACACCTTACATGGTTTTCCCACATGGTTTTCCAAACCGTATTCCAACAATGTGTGAGCCTCTTCTGAAAACTATATAATTCCTCCATGGCTGTGTTCCCCCTCTCGCATAGTTTGTCAAACCATGTCAAAAGACAAAGGAAGGCCACATGAGTTCACCTCGGAGGATGTATAGTTTTTACAAACTATGTGCCCCAGTCTATGCCTTCTGAAAATATGGTCTTTCGGCCTCTAAAAAACCCAAAAACCAAACAAAACCCCAAGAAAATTTCTCAACATTAAATATCATCTAAAAAACAAAGGTTTGGGTCAATAAAACTCTTGGAATTAAATTATGAATATCATCAAATAATTTTTCCCAACCACCAAACTCCAAAAATTGAAACTAGTTGATGAATTCGATCCGCTTCAAAAAATTGGGACAATACAATTATAATATCATATGAAAATGAAAATGGATTTAGTTAAAATAATATATTTTATGTTTGGATCTATTCTTAATTTCTAAGAAAAGTATAGTTGATGAGAGTGATATCTTTAATATTCTATAAGCTGTTTGAATAAATTCAGCTAGTCAATAACTTGAATAATTTATTATTCCAAGAAGTATCCAGCTGATGTAAATATAATATATTTATGAAACTTAGGATGATAATTTGAGTTGAGTTTTCATTAGATGTTAGGCTTGAGAAGATATATTTTAAATCATAATAAGGAAAGAAAGTACAAGAGTCTTAAAAATATCTTTTACAGGCATGAAAGGTTTATATACATTGTAAGGTTCAAACACTATCTTTTTACTGTTTATATAAAACCAATCATATGGTACATGAAGGTCTCTATAAGGTTAAGACAACCACCAGGGTAAAGATGAAATATGGAATTATAAGGTTGAGACAACTATTTTATGTCTTTATAAGGTTAATATTAGTGGTTTATAAGGTTTATATAATGGATTTGTATGGTTAATAAAATCCATAATATGGTTAAGTTAATACATGACTTAGATATTTTTTTAATCAATATATTCATGTAAAAGTCATCTCAGGATCAATGTATGAGTGATTTCACCAAAGTATGATTCAATGAAGAAAAAATTTACAAAGGGAGAAATACCTATGAGTCATTACCACTACTCTATATGTGTCAACTAGATTTGGGTATGATTTCTTTACACATATGTGTATTAGTTATTATGGAATATGTATGAGTCATTTCCATTCTGATAATTGATCTTTTTGGAAAAGGAATGACCTGTGTATGAGTCATTATTGAGATGAGTATGATTCCTTATCAACTTTTTATGATTTATGTACTTAGACAATTCTAAGAAATCTAGGATAAGAAAATACAAGGAAGTATATAATATTTATTATAATGAATTAAATAAGAAATTAGGTGATGGAAAGTTATTCTTCACCGAAATAAATACCACAAAAAATGGGATTCATGCAAATGTAGTGGATCAAGATAAAAATGATTCAAATGGATAGAAATGAGTTTTACACTGTAGGTTTTAGTTTCAAATTGTAGTTCATGATTTCATGCACACATGGAAAAAATGGTTCAAAAAATATTTAAATTCTATTGATTTTGGGGATGAAATAACAACATGTTAATTTCAAATATGAAGTATAGGAAATAAGACAAGTATTTGGAAGGACATAAGGAAAATATTTTTCCACTGAATGGAAATATTTTAGGGAGTTTTAATAGCTATAAATTATGGAAATTAAATGTGAAGTATTCATGTAATGTAGTTGAGATAAAAAATAAAAGGATACTCCAAAGAAATAGAGAGAGAAATCCAACATTATGTATTGATAATTAAAAAAATTCAAAGAAAATAAATTGCACTAAAATGTGCGTACTATACTGATATTTACAAAGAACAATGAAGTGGAAATACTATCCCCATACAAAACATTTTATAGAACTTCTGTATCAAAGAAAGAAAGACATACCTTGTGAACTTTCAATTCATCAAAGAAGATTTATAAGATAATATAGATTGAGGTTTTCTTATTAAAGATCATATTTAGGTTATAAAAAGTGAGATATAATTAATAAATATTTCATGTGTTGTATAATATTAAAGATGTTTGAGGTGGAATGGAAGACTAATGTATACTGATGAAGGAGATAATATCAATGTGTTAAGAAAAGACTAAACTTAAATTACTAATCACACTTTATAAGGTATAGATTTAATCTTGTATTATATAGATATTACATAACTGTGGTCAATTTCTAACTTTATATATTGTTTATTCTTAGATAGTGGGTCCAAGGACATACCCTTTCCCATGCTTCTATTGGTAATTAGAAAAAAGTTACATGTTCATGGGATAATAGCAACTATACACAAATGATGTATTTAGAATTAGGGAGGAAAAAAACATCAATAAATACTAGAATTATTGTAGTGTTGTGTTTCTATTTACATCTTCATGCATGTTAAATAAGGGGGGGGATAAAGAAACGAAAAAAATCTATTCACTGAATAAGTGAAGAGGTTATAAGAGATTAAAGTTTAAATTGGATTAAAAATTATAACAAAAAAGGTTCACCCCCCTCTCAGTGTTGGGAAAATTCCATTACGATCCTAAAAAGAACTCCTAAATCCAATAGATTACTTAAACAAGACCAGGAATAATAGTACTCTCCATAACCTTGACAATACAAATGAATATTTCATCTAGAATTTGATCAAAAAAAGAATTATCTTATGAAGGATCATTGCTTCTCCCACATTGGGGTTTATTAGAAATATTTCAGGATCTATGATTCAATAAATACCATTAAATGATAAATTTAATTTGAACATAAATGTGAAATTTAAATAATTCTAAACTAAAATAAAAAATATTGAAATAAAAAAATAAATTTTAAAAGTCCACAAAATCATCTAAAACATGTAATCTACCAGAAATAAAATAATATCCATACATGAGGAGTTACCAAAAAAGATTCATAATTCTCCTTGAACTTGTTTAAAATTGAGGGATATTTTGGGACATGAAAAAAGATTTAACTCTAAAAATAGATGACATAAGATCTATATAAGGGTAAACATTCCCTACCTAGTATAACATCAGATTCTACCAAATATAGAATAAAAATATTTTAAATAATATTCTTCCCAAAAATATTAATTAGGTAAAAGTTATATACTTGAGATGAAATGATTTCACCACTTTAAATTTTTATCAATAACTCAACCTCTATGTATTTAGGTGGTGTTTTAATATTTATAGAGAACTTTAATAAAATAAAATTATTTTTAGAACCAAAATCAAACATTATCTTATCTATTGTTGAGTAAAAAAAACTTTACCTACTACCAATGTGTTTTTATGATTAACCTCAGTAGTAGTATTTATATAATATCAACATTGTTCTCATTTATTTTAAAGGTTATTTTCATTACCCATCCTCAATAACTCTTATTCTGGTGTATTAAATTGAATAATTTATGTGTTCCATATATTTTAAATATTATACCATGGCTATAGGATTGAGTGGAACCCTGTTTTCTTACATCATATTAATTATATTATTTTAGTCCATTAAAAATTATTACACTCTATTCTATTATTTTCCACACATAAATAATTTACCAATACCTTTTATGAAGTTTTTAGGTTCTTTATCCCACGTTTATAGCATATGGAAAGTTGAATCTTCTTTCCTCGAAGATATTTCTCATAAAAGACTCCAAAATTAAGGCATATTATTCTCTACTTATCACAATTCACATGAGACCATTGCGAACAAATATTCATCCCTACCTTAAGGTCACATCAAACCATTTCAATATAACTACCAAATACTTGAATCACTAAATATTTTTGAAAACTTTGTTTCAGGACAGTAAATAGTTTTCAACCATAATTTTAGGGTCAATGGAAAATCGTAGGAGTAACTTGAATGCCTTGTGAAACTTTTTTCATACAACCCAATTGATTAATCCCCTTTTTCTAATGTCTAAGAAATTCTATCCCTATATTAATACAGAGAGTGAAAGGAAAATATTTATTGAAAAATATTTTCTTTAATTCACTTCATTCCATAAATTAATTATATTCTTTATGGTTTTTATTTTTGGCTAATGTCCACCATTGATATGATTCTCCATCAAAGCAATAAATGATCATGAACAATATCAATTTTTAGAATAATTCGAGTAAAAAAACCAATGGTAATTATAGATTTTATAGTGTTTTAATTATCTCTTAATGACTCATTAAATTTTTTTCCTTATTTGTGGATGTTGTGAACCCCACATGGTTTAATATATTATTCATATATTAATATAATTTCGAAATTAGAAAAATTAATCTTTAGAATCTCGCTCCCATCATATTAGGTATCTCATTTGGGTTATATTTATATTTCCAATCACCTTGGTTGCTGATATGATTCATCCCATTTACACCCAATTACATAAATAAATTAAATGTATAGATGTGAGGACTTATATTAATATAAATATAAATAGAAAATTATAAACATAGAAACAATAACTCTTAAATCAGTAGTATATCCAAACTTATAACTTCCTATGTGTCAATCAAGGTTATTTATAGTGTATATCAAATAATATTTACTAACATAATCCTTGAAAATAAATATAACTTTATTTGAAATCAACTATAATAACCCAAATCTCATAAAAATAATATTATATCAATATTCACATAAAAAATATAATAAAAAACCCAAAAATCTAAAGGTTAAGTGTATTTTGGGAGATAAGCGATATAATAAAATATTTTAAAATAAAATAAATAAAATATTATTTACACCTTCATAATATGATTCTATATCTCATCACAATATAATAAATGTATTTGATACCCTAGGGATATACATTAAAGAAGACTTGAGTTAAAAATCATAGTGAGGGGATAAATTAGTGTAAAATTTAGGTTGAGATATCATAAAAGATAATAATTATAAGATAAAATAAAAAAATATGAAGACCATAAAGTATCATATAGAATCCTGGCATAAAGAAATAATATCATTAAAACATAGTAATCAAAATAATTATAATAATTTTTCAAAAACATAAAACATATAATCATAAACATAAATCGAGACTTACTATTGAGACATCATAACATAATATGCCAACCTTATTTCCCATGTACCATGCATAACATCTCATGATATGTAATAATTCGCCAATAAAATTTTATTATGTATAATTATAGTCACCCCATCACATTATAACATTTCATTCATATTGATTCGAAATTTAAAATGAAATATACAACAAGAATAAACATTAAATAAACCCTTGAGAAAGAAATGGGCTATATAATAATGCCACAAAGCGTAATCAAATGGTGAATCATGTCGATACCCAAAATAATAATGGGATATATAATATTAGATATTAAATGTTGAGAATAAATAAAAAATAAAATAGTATAGTCTATTAAGTGAAGGATAATGATGAAGGAAAAAGATAATAACTTTTTAGATGAAGAAATATAACGGAAAAGTATCCCTTATAAAAATAATAGTGTTTTATATAAATAAATAATATTAAAGAAACCATAAATACCTACACATGTGTAAAAAAAACAAAACATAATGTTTAATAACATTCAAATTTTAAGGCACAAATTTGATTAGATTTCCCCAAACCTCATGTATTTTGGTGTGATTCGGATATTAGTGGTGTTAGTGGGGAATTGTGGGGTCCCTTTTGGGATGACATGCATAGTTTTAGGTTTTGTGTATTTATTATAGATGCCACCAGGTACTAGGTACCTAGTGGGCCACAATATAGGGGATTGGCTATGTGAGGGTCACTGGGAGGTCAAGACCCCCAGAATAAGTACCCAGTAAGTACTAGGTACCTGCTAGAAGTTGGGATGGTACTCAATGGGTACCTAATCTTTTTCTAAATTAATTAATTAATTAATTATAATAATTTCTAAAAAATACTTAAAATTATATTTATCTCATTTCCTCCCCTAACCATTAGTTGACCCTTATCTACCCTTTCACTCAGTTCTTCTCTCCCAAGAGCCTAATGTAATTCACTCTCAGAAGGATCTAAGAATTATCTATCCCGAGGTGACACGGTGGGTAAGTATAACTCTCCTATTGCATATTATACCTATTTCCCTTACTATATCATCATTATTCTTCATTTATGCCTAATGTTAGTGATTATTTTAAGTTTTTTGATTTTTGTAGTTTGAGGTTGAATCATCCAACATTATTCTATAAGAGGGATCCTAATAGGTAAAAGTAGGTGGTCTTTAGATTTTCTAATGTTTTTGGAAAGGTTTTAATCTTTCTTATGAAACACAGGAAGTTTCAACTTTGTCTTCATTCCATAAAAATAATTTAAATTGGTTCCTTGACTCAATAAGGTGAACATGAGATCCATTTGGGCCATGAGGGGTCCCTTTTGCATTATTCCTCGATTCCATAATCACACATGACCATGTATATCATGTGGGTAATATAAATACTTAACGTAGTAATAGTGATATGTGCCAATTGTCGAGTGATATGACCTTAATAACTGAGAAGGAATCCTCAACTACATCCTACAGGGAGAAGATGTGAAAAATACCTAGGCAAAGGGTGATTCATCCCTGTCTCATGGCTTTTCTATACTAGTGATATTGTTTCACTTAAAATGACTATTTTTCATATAATAGTCACTTTATTTGTTGATATAATATTATTATTAATAGTATCTCATACACCTAAAATGTTTTTATGATGGTGATATAATTCCCACCCATGAAGGTTGTATAATGGAAGTATCATTTCCACCCATGGAGGTTATGTGATAGTGGTATCTCATCCATGAATGGATTTTATATAATGGTGGTATCATTTCAACCCATGGAGTTTGTGTGATGGTGGAATATCATCTAACCATGGAGGTTATGTGATGATATTAACTAATACACACTTAGATGAGATATGATGTGATGATGTGGAATCCAACTAGAGGAGGTGGTATGAAGATCAGAAATTCTCTTGGATAATGTGGGATGATGGTGTGAAATATAAATTAAAGATTTGGGTTGATGATTTAGAATCCAACAATAATAGGTTGAATGATGATGTGAAATACAATCAAATAATGTGGGAGGATAATAAGGATTAAACCTAGGAGAGGTGTATCTATAATATTATATTCATCTGGGATGTTTGGTAGTGATAGATCATTCAATTCATGTATATGTGATAGTTATTAATCATTCTCCTATGTTATTATAATCTTAGTGATAACTCATTTACCTTGATTATAAGATTGGGAGTTATGGATCAATCAATTTTGAGGTGTTTTAAAATTATGTGTGTGTAATATAATTACAATAGTAGATAATGTAGTTAGGTTTACTCATGGGTTGTTTGTTAATCACCACATGATTCAATGAGTTTTTTTTGATATTATTAAATACCATTTCATAAATATAATTGATATGTATTTAATATATCTTTTATTGGAATAATTGGTGTTGTATTATTGAGTTGTACTCACACCCGGGTTAGGTGCTTTGGGACCCAATTAATTTTCATGGTCACAAGAATAGGTAAGGGAAATGTACTTATGTTGGATGACTTAGTAGATGGTGCATGGTTTGAATAATGATATGGGACTAGATAGGGAATTAATACCAAGTTTTATATTAATATCCTTTAATTTTATCAATCTAGATTACCATGTATTCGATCAATCCACATGTGATCTTGATTTTGGTTTCATGCTCATGTGACATTATAATATAGTTAATTTTATTATTGTATGTGCTATTTAAATATACATGGAGATCCCTTAGTTGTAGTATCTATGTTATACCATTATATTGATTGATGTTTTACTATTTATTTTGAGTTTATGTATGGTTATTTTTACCAGAGGGTATTGTCACCCCTAAGATCACCTCTAGACCATACTTTCATCAACACCAACTATCATACAGGGAGGAATTCCTGAGGTCACATGGAGCCATCCCGTTTGGGTATATTCATGTCTTTGGAATGGGGAAACTACATAAAAAACATAGAAAGATAATATGGTAAATAGATAAATATGAACTAAGAGAGAGATAGAGAGAGTGAACATAACCAAAAGAAAGAAAAAAATGGGAGAGTCCCCATACCTCAAGTCCCAACATAGTTTGTATGCTCTTCTAAAGTTCTAAATAATAAATTTTTATTTATTAATTTTTTTATTTGAAACCTTATTCATGTTTTCTTCATCTATTATAACAAATTTATTTTCATATATTATTTATTTAATAGATTAAACTTTCTTACATCGATCATTTTGTGGTTGTTAAATTCATAGTTTTAATACTCTTTTGATGTAATAGTAATAGTCAATATATACTATATAGTGGTTCCATAATATCTAGTGGTTTCATGGAACTCCATTTATTTACTTCCAAAACTAAAATTGATTAATAGTTTAGTAGATATTTATAACTTATTGTACTTTTATCTGTAAGTTTTTTATGCTTAAACTGGCCAAGTTGAATTATGTTTATTATCATTAATTAAATCCATATTTTATTATTCTGAAATATTAAACATAACACAATTAGATTATTAATATTATAATTATAAATGAAACCCATTTTAAAAACATGAAATAAAATGTGGAAATGAAAAAAAATCATTTCTCAAATCAATGGTATAAACCTACAGTGGTTTAAGAAGTGTTTTTAAGAGAGATTAAAAGAAAAGAATAATAAATGTGATTTGATTTTTAAAATTATAATAATATATAATTAATCTAATTTAATCATTTTATTAGAGAGTAATATTTACTTATAGAATGGGTAATAAGACAATGAATATGAAAGCATTTAAATTTCTAAAACATTACCTCACTCATTGTTGAACCTCATTTGGAATCAAACATAATCCTTTGGAAGATGGTATTTTTGTCATATAAGAGACCTAATAACATAACTAAGTGTCTTTAAAGAAATATTTTGATAAATAATTTAAAATTTAGTTGTTTTATAAGTGAGAAGAAGTAGGTGGAGATGGGGAATATTTATATGTGGATGAGAGACACATTAATGAATAAAACAAGGGAAAATTTATTATTTTTTATGAAGACAATGAATAATATTTATTATTTTGAATAATAAAAATTCTTGATTATATATATATATATTCTTGATATTTAAATAAATCTAAAACTGAATGGTATCATTTGAATATGTTTTTCAATGTAAAGAATAAAAAATGATTTTTTATCAGAATAAAATATATTGTATACAATTAAACTAAATTTATTGTTTTTTAAATTAATTTTTTTTAAAGTAAGTATTTTAAGCATCATATAAATTTTAATTATTGAAGAGAATTATAAAATTTATTGATTAATTTTTATATTATAATTAAGTCTTAAAAGTTAATATAAGTTCACAATTTTTTTTTTATAATTCTTTTATTTTAAAAAAAACAACAAAATTCCTTCCTCATATTATTCTGATGTACTAATTCTAAAAATTTGGTCCATTTTATCCAAAAAAAATTATAAATTGTGAAATTTAAATACTTAAATTTTGACATTAAAATTAAAGTTTATCTAAATATTTCAAAACACACTTTATTAAAATTTTCACATATACATCATTTAAGTTACATAATTTGATTAATAATTTTATGTTATTATAATATTTATATTTTAATATTTTTTATGATAAATATTACTTATCATTCATTTTACTATTTCAGTGTCCATGTTACTATTCAAATGGTTAGGTTACTATTCCAATGATCATATTACCATTCCAATGTATTTTCTACTATTTTAATAGTTATATAATTAATATACTTACTATAAATACTTATTATTTTGTTCATTATTCGTTAAATAATTTTTCTCTAAAAGTTTATTATATTTCAATTATAATATTCCAATTTTTCTTTTAGTGTTTTTTCTTTTCACAGTCTTTATCACAACAATTGTATTTTTTTGATACCACGACCCTTTGAATTTAAAAATTTATGTAACATTATTTACTTATTTTTATTATCCAATTATATAAGTAACAATCTTATTGAATATATTACCCCTTTATTTAAAATGTTACACTATGAAATAAAATTATTTTTACATTGTTAGTGAGTACATATGATAATATAACAATTAAACATATAAGTTTTATGGAAGAAACATTCATATAAAAATATGGATGTAACATTAACCTAATCAAATAATTGTATATTCCAACACACCCTAGATATAAAGAGTCTTCCCTCAAAATACACCCATCAATGAATTTTTGAACTCATTAGATCATATGTGTGGGTGATAGTCATGAAATATGACATCACTATAATTGTCTCCATCTACCATATTCATGAATGGAGGGGTAGTGTAATAATTTCATCATATAAAACTTTACATATTGGAAAATTAATGATCACTAGATCAACCTAAGAAGGGAATCATTGGTCTCTTGTAAAAGTTATACCTATAAAGGTGGCCTCCCTAAAACCGAGAGAAATGGCAAAGAAAATAGACTACAAAAATGGATTTAGTGTCATCAATAGGTTCATCTATACAAGTTGGTTAACATGAATATCATCTCTTTATTTAATTATAATTATAATAAAGGAAACCCTCCATAAACATGAATGTATTTAATAATAAGTCTCTTTAGGTTAATTCTTTCTGGTGATTCACGATGGTCGATAATCCATCAAACTAGTATAATTCACTAGTTGGATATCATTTCATAATTATGATGTGAGTCATTGAATAATAACTATATGAGAAAAAACCACACTCTACACCAAATAATCTCCGATAATAAATAATGACAAAGATACAAGTATCATAATGCCAAATGTTTCATTGAATTAAAATGTCTATCATAGTTCTTAATATCAACCAATTATAAGTAGGGGTGATTAATCAACCTCACTCCCACGGTATGAACCTACCATATGGAATTTATGGGTTGGAATAAATTAAGAAAAAGTTCTACATTTTAAATAGGCTTTAATATATTGGGAAAAGCCTAAAAGTTTATGCGAGTAGCTATAAAATATTTGGGCCAGCCAGCAAGCTAGGATTTTTTATTTTTTATTTTAATGTTATTTAAATTTATTGTAACATTTTATATGAAAAAAACATATATATTTTTAATAATGTGATGAATATATATATATATATATATAACTTATCAACTAGGTGATAACTATGATGTGTTTATTATTATATATTACATAATAATAATAATCATTTTTAAATATTTTAAATCTTAATTAATAATTTGGATCAACATATGTAACTAAATACTTTAAGCATGGAACAGAATAGAAAAATTTTTCTAACCCCGTATTAAATTTCAACCTAAATGGATAATACATTTTTAGGCCTGATCTATGAAAATATGGACCACTATGCACCAATCCATCTTGTTAAGAACTCCTAATTAAAAAAACATAACCATTAAGGAGGGTTTATAACTTTAAAAACCCAATGAAGTCTTATCACCATCCATAGTTGTAAATAAAATAAAAAAAAAGACTTCATTTTATGATTAATATTATATCTTAAGTGGTAATAATAGTCTTACATAAGTTCCTAGGTCCAACTAAAATATTCTTATGCTACACCATCATCGTAACTTACTTCAGGCTATGTTCACATATGTATTCATCCAAAATATTTATTTAGATGAATTTATTTATTAGAAGCTCAAAATAATATAATAAAACAAAACATTTTTATCTAATTTAGTAAATAAATGCAATGACACTCTTAATATTTTCCTAGGATAATTGTACATCAAATTTGGAGTCCAAATGTTGAAAATGTAAAACAGACCTATAAATGATCTTTAATAGAATTAAAAAACTCATCAAAATAATCTATTTTATAAACATGTAAAATTGAATATAAATTTATCTAGAATGGATAACCGGGTGGAAAAATTATTTTGATCAATAACTGAACATAAAAAGGGAAAATACACCTGAATGGAGAGGTAGAGCCTTAGGCGTGTTTGGGGGATTTTCATAGGGAAACCATTTGAATAAATAAAACTAAATTAATATAATAAAATAAATTCACCACATGATCCAAAAATTAATTTTAATTTAATAAATAAAATAATAATAATAATGTTCCTCAACACAATCAAACTTGGATCCCTTTTTGCCTCACTGTGGTTAATGATGATCACTATGAAATAGTCAAAGGACCCCTACCTCTTAGGGTATCTATGAGATGCTATGAATCTCCACATTCATGGAAATAATTCAATATTAATCATAGTTTATTAAAATATCATTTAATAGGAATAAAAAATGAGATCTTTTATTCAATGAGTATTACTTTCATAACTCTTATACACCACCTCACAGTCTTCACCTAAAAATATTTGCTTCATGGATGTTCATTTAGAAGTACTATAAAGCCAAATGTTTTATAAACATTCAAATTATGATTTATTTCATCATTCTAAAAATTTATCAAACATTTAAACCATGGAACATTGTACCAACATTTTATAGTGTTTAACCAAAGCAATAATGAATAAAGTTAACACAATAAATTTTTTTATATTACTTTTAATGTTAAAATATAATATTGAAAACTGATGAGGATTTTTTTTTTGTGAATTTTGATCTATAATTCAACATGAACTATAATCTAAAACCTATGCTACCATGCACAAAACAAAAAAAATTGACCTTCACAACATTTTGGTTCACTCCATCATATACCATAACATAGTTAATACAAATATTCAATAGTATAAGATTTATTATATAATTTTTTATTCTACCACCTATATTAAATCCTTATAAACTTTGTATACTTTTTCATTTTATCACATAATTTTTTACCAATTATGAGACTATATCCAAAAATCCTTTTGGATATCCTTCCAAATGCCTTTTTTTGAAAATCTATCATTCATTTTCACCATATGTTATATTATCTGTAATAAAATATTAATATCCATTCACACTTCTTATGGATATCATCCAATTTTTTATGTGGTTAAAAATAATTTACAAAAAGTTTATTTCAAAACATAATTATAAATCACACAACCACACATTATAATCCAATTTTTTTAGAATTGATAATGATTATAAATTCTTTTATCCTTAATTTCACCCAAAGAGTGACCTATAATAAAACATTAGTGCTAAAAAATTTCAAAGGGATCTAGGATAATATCTATCAAAAAATTGTATATTCATACCCATATACTTTTGTTGAATCATATACAATAAATATAATTATTTAATCCCATTTTCCAAGTCATAATGTTCCTATGAGACATAAAGCATATCAATATCATATAAACTACTCATATATTATAGATTCTACAAGAAAAGACTAACCATATAGTATAATATATCATATTTCATTCACCAATATGGATGATCACATCACATGTACTTAATCCAAATAGATAAGAAATTTTATACTCTTAATTCAAGAGGACTAATCACAACATGGTTAAACATCAACCATTTATATGATTAGAAACATACCCTTCCATAACTTGATTATCTCAGCCTCAGTGTTGGCATAAAAAAACTATAGAAGTTTTAAGGTTATCATTGTAGATATATTAAAAAACATGGGTAATGAGGATTCAATTTGAAGCATGCATCTTTATAATACCAAAGACATAGTGTGTGACACTCCATGTGGTATACATATTCAATCATCCTGGATATATTTTTTTGTGTCTCATTAGTGAATTTTGTTTCTCTATATGAAACCCAGCAAAAAATAGTTATTGAATTTCATCACTGGATATTATACTTCAGGATTATTATTGTTTCGGGATAAATCAATGTTATATTTATAAAGGTCAATTATCATTTAAATTCATGTACTATATGAATCCAAAATAAAAAAAATGATAAATTAGAGGATTAATTTTGTATAACATGACATTTTCTATATATTCTTAAAATACTTTTGAATTACACTAACAAACCCATACATAAGTTCCAGTATAATAATATTCTGTAAGACATACCGCCAGTGAGGTCTTACATTTACTCCATTTTAAAGTTTCTTCCAAGATCATTACATAACTATGTAATTCATGTCACATATTTATTTTACGACAAAATAAATAATCATAATTAAATCATTTAATGGGACAAAATATTTGAAAAAGAAATTGTTTGAATAATGGTGATATTGGGATTCATTATCCTCATAGTCAAATATTTTAATTTAATATTAAAAAAACATTATATCACTAAATAAATGTTACCATGTTAATAACCTTTTTTCATAAATACATATAACAAGTTCTTTATTCATTCTCCCCATATTTCCATTTAATTTTTTCTTTGATATCAATTGTTTTTTTAATTTAAGTATATACCATATAATCATTATGTACCAACATACCATAACCTCTATTATGATATAAAGTGAATTTCACAGAAAATTATACCAGTATAAAATTTTATTTGTTAAATTTTTAACTTATTCAATGTTGAAATGCACTCCCATTAGACTCATATATATATATATATTATATTTTCTATAAAATATATTCTGAATATATATACTCACTTATGTTGGAAAAGTAATTTTTTTCATTTAGTGATAATATTTAACAAATAAATTTCATTACCATGTCAAATATGGTATTTTATGAATTTGGATGAATATTCTAAAAAAATTATTTTATTCTTTAAAATATTCTGTAGTTTTGGTGGTGGGAGTTATTTTATCTCATATTTAATAAATAACTTAGATAAAATCTTTTATCCTATATAAAACTCCTTTTATTCATACCTTCTTTTTAACATATGTAATATAATTTATTGAATTTTAAACCATGTATATGAAAACCATAATCTTATATCATTTTAAAAAAAAATAAAAATATTATATTTTATCACATAAGAGTGAATAAGATGAAAATACACATCCTTTTTCTAGATCTAATTGAGCTTTGAGGTAATACATTATATCCACCTATTTGATATGGAAACACTTTTCTTAATAAAATTAATACTAAATTCAGGATCCATAAATTATTTTTTAAAATTTGACTAGTATACATATATAAAATAATTTTTATATATATATGGAATTATATTTCCTTCAAAATAAAAGAATTGATTTCTATAATAATAATACCATACA
The DNA here is from genome assembly GCA_963277665.1 of Viscum album. NCBI lineage: Eukaryota > Viridiplantae > Streptophyta > Magnoliopsida > Santalales > Viscaceae > Viscum > Viscum album. Next base: position 270,830,797 of record OY728141.1, read on the forward strand.
AGGTCTCTCTATTGAGTTTGTAACACTACTTAAGGTATTCATAGTAACACTATATCCTTTTTCTAGGATTTTCATAATAGAAATATTACCCATCTATCCTAACTCTCCCCTTAGGTTTCAATAACCTAAGCTAATTATTGGACACTCCGATCTTCTTCTCTTTGATTATACTTTTTCTTACTACCAAGACCATGTTAGTTCTCGAAGTTCCCATGTACTTCTCATTTATGCTCAATATAGTGATGATATTTAGTAAACATTATATATAATAATTTATATTATTATAAATTCTTCACTAATTATTTCACAATGAAGTACATATCGCAATATAGCCTTTATTGAGACCTCATCCTCTTCAAGTCATCATTATATCTAATAGTATTAAGTTCATGAGCTGAGACTAATGTTACTTTTATAAATTTTCATTTAAATAATGATTTTTAAACCACCAAATGAATCTTTCATATGATTCTTATGAGAATATAGATCTTATTTTTAAAAAAATTCACTATTTAATTGATCATTGAAGGGTTTATCTAAAACAATTGATTTTTTTCCTTTTTAAGAACAAATCTTAAGATTTCACACCATTCTTAAAATTTTATTCTCCTAAGGTTAAAAATTTCTAGAGTTGATATGAAGGTAAAATTTGATAATTATGATTCCATTTTATTTATAATATAAGTTTTTATTTAATGAGTATCATTTTTTAAAATTATTTAATAAGATTTTTTTGAATTCACTACTGCAAAAATAATGAATCATTTTAATATATATAATTTACATTAGTTATAAAATATCTATATTTAATAATTACTTATCCATGATAATATCATAATATATTTCATGATTATATCTAGGATAAAATCATGTTAATAATATCACATATGAATCATGGATAGTTAAATGGACAATTCCATTCTAAAATACATCATATTGACTATCCCAACACTATTCCTTTGGTATAATAAAATTTACAGTCTCCCAAAATATTTTAACCCAAATATTGAGCTAGTAAAAGAAAAATAATAGTTAAGTTCACCTATATTATGATTTACTTATACGATATAATCTATGGGGGCATATCTTTAACATGACCTATTTGTTAGGATGATTGTAGTTCTTACAAGTTCCCTCATTATAAGTAATTCCACAATTTTTTCTATATGAATTTTTAATATCTCGCTATCTTATATCATGTACTCACTTAATGTATTTATGATTCTAATTATTTGGGTTTTATCTTATTACTTCATCCAAATTAATATATTCAAAACATATTAATGTAAAAAAAATTTATACAGCTCATGATTTCTGTTACATTCCCACAAATAAAATTCAATTATATCCACATATATCTAAATATATACCATGCATAAATTACATTAAACCCTTTCATGTAATGTTTTATTATCTTATAAAACCAAAATCTATGCAAGAGAAAGTATGGTGTGATATGTTTCCTACCCCAAATCATCTAGATAGAGTCTAACCTCCTTGGTTAGTGATAAGTATGAACCAATGTACTACTATCCATAGGTCAATAATCAAGAGAGTCATAATTACAATATAATAGTAACACATAATATATATAAATAATATTTTACCTTTTCTTTCTAGTTCGTAAGGTATAAAAAATCAAATTATTTTTTAAATGTAACTAAATATTTTTGTCATACTGAGCATGAAATCCTTCTATGTATGGTATTTCATTTATAAAAAATAATAAAAAACTTTAAACGTAATCATACATTGATTCATAATTTAAAAAGTTAAAAACCATTGATTAAATAAATTATGGAGTAAACTAAATAAATGAACAATTCATAAATTTTCTTAAGCGATAAAAATTGATGAAAAGATAAAAAATAAATTAAGAGAAAACATTTAATTAAAAAATATTCCTCGTTAATCAATAAGTTAATAAGCTTAAATATTTAATATTTATTTTAATATGAATTCATTCTATTATCAATTGACATAATATTAAACATGGACTCAATTATATTTAAAATGTGTCATATTTTTAAAATATAATTATTATTGCATTCAATATATACATTTCACATTTTATATATAAATTTTACATAATTAAATACCAAATATTTTACTTTATTTAAACCTCGATTAAATTTACCAAACACTATATAGCATAGTTTAACTAAAATTTAAAAAAATTTCTATAAATATGAATATTTAAAATAAATATTTATGTATATTTATAAAATTAATATAAAATCATTTATAATTTGGCTTATTAGGAAATTTATATATAACTTATAAATTAATCTACAATGTAAATTCACTTTAAACCTTGATCACATCCACTAAAATGTTATTGGTACAATTTTAAACCCCTTTCAGATTCAACATGGGGTTTGAAGACTTGTACCATAGAATGTTTGTGAGAATTTAAGAAAAATAAATTAATATTAAAAACATAACACCATGACTATTTTTTATACAAACAATGGTGTGTATTTTCTCAAACGACAACTCATTCTAAGGGAGTAACATGATTTTTTCACGGGGAAGAAAATTTTGGTGAAAAACATTAGAATTCCAAATTTTGAACCCATTTCATAGGCTTTTCCATCCATGTCATGTTTTATTATAGAAATCTTCTCCCCTATACAATCCATTATTATTTTTAGTTAAAACTAAAAACATAAATCATATTTGTATGATGCCTTATTTTTTGAAATACTTTCGATGTTAAATTTTATTGAACTATCATATTTTTTAATATTATTTACAGATAAAAATTTTCATGGTTCCTAAACCATTGATTAGTTCCATGAATTTTTATGAATTTTGATAAACTAGGAATATATTTCATAAAAAAAATCACTGTTTTGAAAAAACTCATTTTACCAAAATTTTGATTTTTTAAACATCAATATAAATGTAATGAATTTAAATCTATCAATATAAATCATAAAAATAGATACCTTATTCTATGGTTTCCATCATTTTCAATGAATATCAACACACTTGGGAAATATTATCTCTTCCTTAGAGTCTTCCATAACCTTAGTTAACGATTAATACAAAATGATAGATTTAGTTTTAGGAGTTTTCACTACACCCATATTGTATACCATTCCATGGTCTTGACATTAATTTATAGGATTTAGGGACATTTCCATAAAAATAACATAAAGTTTAATTTTTTACATACATTTAAATTATGGTTAATTTCATGATTCTAATTTTTTCTCAATTTTTAAAACTATGAAATATGTTAAAGAAAATATATATTGATCAAATAAATTAAGAATAAAAATTATAAACACACTAATGTTTTAGTTTTTTAAATAATCTTATGATATTACAATATGATTATGATACTTTTAGTAAAAGATAATTCATCATTTGACATTCTTTATCACATAGTGCACACACTTCTATAAAAAAATTCATGACATTGTGAAATTTATTATATCATTGTTCAATATATTATAAATTATAAGGTTGTTAATACCACCATTACATGGTCTACAATCAACTATAAAAATATTGATTCCCATATTCCAAAAATATAAGTTTTTTTATTTACAATAATTCTAATATTTTCTTCTACCCATGAATATATTGATAAAGTTACTTAATAACACATATTCTACCTAGTAAATACTTATTTAGTTGTATCACCTATATTACGGTTATAAAAAGCATTTAATATCATTGTCATCAATGAAAACATAATATTTATTGTACTCAATAAATATCATGTTCCATTTTATTTGGAAATATTAGAATACTTTCATATGTATTAGTTAGGACAATCCCAGATGATTCAATGCACAATAATGAATAAAAAAAGTGGATCCCTTGAATTTCACCCCTATAGAATTACCAATCATTTTAATTTAGATTATCCTTGAAATAATACCTTTATACCTGAAAGAAAAATAACTTATTCATATTAAAAAAAGTAAATGGGTAACATTGAATATGAATTAATTAATAACCAATCTATATCATCTTTTTATCACATGTATATTTTTAGAAAATGATCTCCCCAATGAAATTCCTCAGACAATATGAATCCATAATGAATTTAAAATCATAAATTAATATATGAATTTTAAATATTATATTGAATAATAATATTAATTTATTAAACTAAATAATGATAAAAATTATTGATCGTATCCCTCTTATAAACATCAGGGAGAACATTATAACAACTAAAATCTCCCAGATCTATAAAAATAGATTCCCAAACAAATATATTTTAAACAAATAATCTATAATCTAAAAATATTTCTCCATATAACAAATCAAATCTCATTATAAAAAATATATTGATTAATGATATTGAATTCAACTCTATAGATCCTTACTTGAATGATATTATTGATAAAAAAATAAATTAAAGTAGCTTCTATAAGCACAGGATAACATCATTATTCATTATAATATTAAGTATGAGTTATGGAAATGGCCAAAAATATATTTAAAATAAACCTAATTATCATAAAAATTTACAAATTTAAGATTAAAAAATACTTTTAAGAAACCATTAATATTAGAAAATAAAGGTTTGAAGATAAAAAAACTCATTAAAAATCCTATAAAATTTGGTTTTCATGCAATAATGAATTAGAAACCCACTATGAAAATAAGTGTTGATTTACCTAAGACTTTTATTCTTACTTGTAATTCAACCAATAATATATATTTAGATTCACTTTATATGGTTTCTAAATGATTGATATATTTTGGAAGGAAATATGTATCTCCCCATTATATAATAGGATTTTTATTAATATAATGAATAAGAAATTTTAGACTATTTCTATAATTTGGACAAAGTTTTCTTAGTGAAAATGAAGTTAATAAAAAAATAAACTTGATTTTTTGGTTATGATATCTAATAAAAATTGATTTATATGGATTTTATAAGACGCTATAAAATATACAACATATTTGTTTTTAATAAAATGAATATTCTTTGGGTTTTGATAATTTAATCCATAATTACTATTTGGTGTTATTTTGTTAATACAAAACATTGAATTACACGATCATAAAAAGATTTTGTAATATTTGACTAATATATCTCAGATTATCTATGAGCCTTCAATTGTACGATTTTATTTTAATATAACACGTTTTAATGATGAATTCCAAGGGAATATATTACCAATACATAATAATAAAAATTATTTTAATGAAATCTTATATAGATGTGATATTTAAGAATTTTCTATATGAGGTACCAAATACACATGGACAAGGGCCTAATTTGGTGGTCATTTAGAGCGATAATCAGACCACATTATTAATAACTTAAATTTTTTTGATCCTTTTGATAAATTCATTTTTCAACACTATAATTGGAGTACTTCTATCAACTATAAATACTTTACTAAATTTGAAATCAATGACCATGAATGGTCCTTTGTATTTTTACTTATAGAAAATGTGGAACTTTAATCTAGGTTTTGTTGATTTTATTTATAAGTGTTGGTGGTATTTTCTTTTGTATCATGGAATAAAGGTTTGTTTCTAAAGTTTAATGATTTGAAAAATAAATTAAAATCATGGAATAAAACCATTTTCCTGATAATTTTGAAGGATTTAAGTTATATGAATCAAATACTCTATTTATAGAAAATAATTTTAAAGAAGATATATCTTGAATAAATTAGTATCCTTATTCTAGGAGTCATGGTGAATTTATTTATAAATTAAACAATAAAAACATCATTTTGAAAAATATTCAATATCAAGTCACATAAATAAGGAGGTGTCAACAAAAAATTCTCATTAAACTATTTAGAAAAAAATCTGTAATAAAAAAATTCACTCTAAAAAACTCCAAAAGAGAAAATTATACATTAATATATATTTTATTATCTAGGATGACATAAAATATTTCATTTCCCACTATAATTAAAATTTCATATGTTCTATATCAAATATTATACATTATGTATCTATAGTGATCAATCAAAATCAAAATAAATCACTTTGATGAATCTCATTAATTGGTAAATTTAAATAGAATTCTTGATACTAAACCCCAATAGATCTCTAGGAACTAATGGTTATAGTGGGGTTCAAACAAAATTTTCTTAGGAATTTTCAACTATGTTGTTATTTCAACTTTATAAGAATTATTTTTAGAAGTTCCTAATCAGAATTTAATAGTTATTAATACCTTATTTATTATCCCCAAAGTAAAATCTTTATAATACTTTGGTAAATCTTAACATATTAATTTATGAACATTAATTTATAATCTTTTCTCAACAATCATTTCCAATTTTATAAATATCCTATTATCAAATATAATAAAAAATGAATTGATTAGTCTTATAAATGGTTGTGATTCTTAATAATAGATTATTTTTTCTTATTATTTGATTCGTTATATTTTTAAAAAGGATAGTGGATCTAATATGGTTAGTAAAATAAACATTGAAAAAGTATTTGATATAGTATATGGAAACATTCTACGAGATATAATTCTCAAATATGGTTTCTACTTGTCTATGATTGACCTCACTATGAATACATTTTCTACTACCAATTATTTTATTATAATCAATGGGCTATTTTTCAAGGTTATATTAAAAGTAATAGAGGACTTAAGAAATGATATGCACTTTCCCATTTTGTCTTCTTTTTTCCTGAAAACTATTTTAGTACATAAATGAAAACCCATATGGATTAAATCATATTAGAGATTTAATTGTAGGAAATTTAAGAAAAATAATCTCCCACTTAGACTTTTTTAATAACCGTATCATTCTTTGTAATGTAATTTCAAACTCTATTATTTATTTTTCTGATATTTTTATAGAACTACCAATTGAATTCATGCCAAATATTTTATATTTATTATAGATACATTATTACAAGTGATAATATTATTATTACTAACACAATAATTATGATTAAAATTATAACATACTTCTATTTCTTTCAAATACTTATATTCATTTTATTTAAACATCATTCATTTTAGTTCATTATTTGGTTTATTCTATAAGTTTTAAGAAAATTTTTATTTATATGGGCCTATGAGTAGTTTTAAAATGATTAGGTGGAATTGTGTGGGTCTTCTTATGAAACTGTACAACATGTTTAGAGTCCCAGATGAGGTAACACAGTTGGTTCATGGTTCGGAAAAACCACGTGACCTTATCCTCAAACAATGAAACATGGGAGATAGAAATTTGGAATCATTAGTGAATGGTTTGTCCAACCATGTAGCCAAACTATGTGACACCTCAAATATCATCGAATGGGGAACACAATTAGTAAATTATTTTCCAAAACATGTGACCAAACCTTGTGACGTTAAATAAATAATATTTATTTTATTTTTAAAACCCAAAACACCTCTATTTGGACTCATTACACTTTTCATGAATTAGGATCTCAACCTAGGATACTACTATTTAAGATTTTGGAGATCTTTTTCTATTCAGATTTTTAATCAACTAGATCTAATTGAGCTAGATCTAGAAAATTAAAGGTATGTACTAGTTCTAAACCATTCTTCAGGGTTATTGATGCTAGATCTAAGGGTTGTGACATGATATTATTGGGTTTCTTATTTATCCATTATGGATTTGGGGATTATTTTCTAGTTATTCTTTGGTCATTATTGCTTATTTAGAAATCATTATATTAAGTGATTCCTCTAACTTCTATTGATCTTGAGATTGATAAATAGGATATTCTTAATTTGGGATTCATGATTTAGGGTTCTACCTTATTTCCTTGATCCCTCAACTCTTTTGGTCTTGGAGAACCCATATGGGTGTTAGAATTATTTTTTTTTTCAAGGTGGGTAGTTTTTAATAAGCCTATATTTTATAAAATATTCATGCTTGCTCATTTTTAGTTAGTTTTTTAAATCATTGAATTGAATTAGTAATATAATGCTAAAATTTGTATATTTTGTCTATTTTTGTGAAAGGCAATTTGTCCTTGGGATTTTGATGAAATACGATTTCAAAGAAAATTGTATTCTAAGGAGATGTGATTTTAAATAATGTTGTGTTTGATGAATGTGATTTCAAATTCTCTGTAATTTTGATGACGGTGATTTCCAAGCATGTGGTATTTTTATGAAAAGAGATTTCAAATCATGTTATGTGAAAATAAATGTCCTCTAAGTGTTAGCGATAAATGTTGATTGAATTAAATTGATAGTCCTTGACATAGGAAAATCACATGGTATCCTAGGGTTATAAGAAGGTGGATAGAATTGGTTTAATCACTCTAAACCCATTTAATTTTATAAGAATTTTTTTGATGTAATATTTTAGTATTTATTATATTTCTTTACCCATAACCTCAAGTCTAAATAAAACAGAATATATTATAACATTTAAAACCTAGTAATTTTTTGATATTTATAAATAAATGTTTTCATTAATTAAAATTTACTGATTAATTCAAAATAAATAATGATTAAATTTTTAATAAATTCATTTCATGATGAAATAACATATTTTTCAATGATTTTTTTTTCTGCATGTTATTTATTGTTATATAAAAAAATATATTTTTAACAATTGGAAAATATTTTCAATAAAATAGAGTGATAATATATATATAAAATGAGAAAACAATTGTACTATTCTTATCTAATGGTTTGGAATAAAGATAAAACTATTTAAAGGTGAAAATAATTATTTTTTAGAAAGTTGTTTTTATTGTCACAAAGTTTATTATCTTCATAAATCAAATAAATAACCATTTATTAATGATTTTAATTAAATTTATAGAATATAAATTCAATAAAATATTTTAATATTCATCTATTTTTTTAAAAGTGATTTAATGGATGTAAATTCAGATTTATGTTTAAAAATGGATGTTTCTAAAAAATAAATGTCAATGCGTATTGAAAAAATATTTTAATATAACTTTATGCAAATTATAGAAATTTAATTTGAGAAAATGGATTTCATATTTTAAATCATCATTTTCAAATTAATTTAATGAGTCAAACTTCTTTTTTTGTCATAATTAAAATTTAAAAAGTAATTTTTTAGCACAGTTAGGGTTAAGATGGGTTTATCAAGTTTGAGGGATAAACTAAAATATAAGGTTAATAAATCCACTTAAAAATATTTATTTATTATTTTTTTGGAAAAATATATATCTTATATTATAATGAATTTTATTTATTTTCTATTTAGATCCACTTTCCCAAGAACAATACTATATTATTTAAATCTTTTTTGTAATTTCATTTGTGTCCCTCCCCTCACTTATAAAAGGGAACCTTTTATCAACCATAAGTCACAATATATGTGGACTCTAGGTTGTCCAATACCTACCCTAGTACCACAAAAAAATCCTATACTTAATTATAGAGCATGTGTTATTCATGTAAACCATATTTTCATAGATTAAAGAGTTATCTAAAGTAGGTATCCTGAAGAAGAGATAATTGAATTACCTAAATACTTTAAATTTATTTATTTGTTTTATTCCTATGAATCTATTGTATAAATCCAAAAATAATTATCCCTATATTATAAAAATAATTATATGTTATTATTTTTATGATAAAATCATTTTCCACCTCATTTCCATCAAATGGTAAATGAATGTATCACTCGTGCGTACGTGTGGACTACAACCTCCAAATAGTGATGTGATTATTTTACCACCACCACATAATATTGATGATTATAATTAGGGATATAATTAATATATATTATATATTATATTATTATTATTATTATTTATTGATAAAATATTATTTATTTTTATTTTTTTTCATTAGAAAATAAAAACAATGTTCATGTGTACGTATGAACTATAGTGTGCATGAACGGTGTAATTCATTTTTCTATATATAAATTTTATGAAAAATTATAAATTTGTATACAATGAATATATAAGATATTTATATCATGATTAAATTTCTCAAGATGATTGAACCATGATAAATATGAAAGGACTATATAATCTAAATCGAAACATACATGAAAAACAAAATAGTTACTACCTAGAACAATGGTCTTACTAAAAAATTGTTAAGAGAAAATTGATAAGATATTATAATTAAACAATATATGGTATTATAATTATGAATATGATTTTTTATATAATTATAATAAACTAAATTTATTATATAATATTTTAGAGCACTTAAAAAACAAGTCCAACTTGTGGTAGGGGTTTTAAATTACAATTACATTTTTTCCAAGATTGTCTGTGCTTAAATTTTTTGATGATGAAATTTTATGATCTATATATCAAATATATTATGAATTTTATTGTAATATTTATAATTATAGATATTAAAACTTTTAACTTCATTTATGTCACTATAGGTATATAATATTCAGAAATAATTGCTTTTAAGTAAAATCGACTTTGTTTTTTATTCATTTGGGAATCATTTTATTCCATATCTATATTGTAACTAAAATGTTTTCAAGAATGTTTTTAATATTCAAACATGATTTATCAATGTCATTTTTACCCATTTTTTAGTTTCTATAAATTTTTTTAAATGGAATATTCTTGTCATTTTCCAAACGGGGGACTTTTTATCAAAAGGTGAACATAATATTTTCTTTAACAAATACTAAAAAATGAGTATTCCCACTGTCATGACCACGGAATTATTTAAAGGTTACCATTCAATGTTTCATGGTTGTTTTCAAGGAAATTTTTTTTCCTTCTTATTTTGGAATTTTTTTTGGCTTTTAAATTAGTACTTTTGAAATAAAAATGGTATTTCTCTCAAGAAATATCTCAGTGATATTTAAATATATTTTCTATCTATGATAAAATCCTTTTATATTTGTTATGATTCAATAACAATATGATAATATTATACCATAATTATTCCCATTATGGATAGTTTATTATTCTGATAACAAAACATTGATGAAACCCATTTTCTATTCCACTGGTTAAGTTATGAAGAAATGATAAATAAATTCATGATCTTGTGTAATACATAGGAATATGTTATGATTATGTGATAGGTGAGTCAATTATGTCCCCCTAATTCATTGGGTAAAGATTAAATTTCTATGAGATAAAATTCAATATTATAGGTTATACCTAGACCAAAATAGGGTACACAGATGGTTAGACCAATACCAAAAATGGAACATAAGAGGTTATCCCAAGGCCAAAGTAGAGAAAAGCGTAGTTAGACAAAGCCTAACATATGATTATTGTCTTAGTGGTTAGTATTGAAATAATATTTCTATGATTGTTATTATTCCACAGATTATGACACTCTTTTATGACATGATATTATGCTAATGTTAGGATCTAATGGATTATATTATTTGAATTTTTATTATTTATGTCATTTTTTCTCCCATGATTTATGCCATGACTCATGATTTTGACCTATGAATTACTGGGTATGGTTGGAAATTGTTAATATCATGTTACCATACCTTTATTCTTATAATATGATTATATATTATCATTAAATAATATCTCCCCTATTTTTTCTTACTATTCATCTTATCTCACCCTTTATTATGTTTCCTTTTCCATAGGATACAATGAATGGTTTTAAGTATGATATTACTAATAATGTTGATAGTTGTGAAGAACATAGTGGGGGATATTGTATATCTTTTATGTACCGATTATTTATATATCCAATTTTCCAAGGACACAAAACTTTTATGGTTCTGGTTTTGATCATAATTTTATTTCATGAATATTCATATAAAATGATGTAATATTTATATATGTAATGTTTGGGTCTCCTCAATTAGCATCGAAGTAAGGTTTAATTATTTTTATAAAAAATAATGGGTGTAATTTAGTGATAAATCTTACAATAAGCTTAATAAAATGAGAAAATATTATATTATGGTAAATAAAGGAGAGTTATTTTCCTAGAAAATACATCACTAACTAGATATTTTCAAATAGATGTGACTATAACATAGATGCACCATGGGGTAACAACTATGAATGGGATGGATTGTGTTTTAACTCAATAATCACTAGTGCATGATGAGTATGCCTAACACTATACACCTAGATAGACACTCTCGGGGGAAATGAATGGGTCAATTCAGATTCTTTGTTATGAACTATTATGTACAATTTTAACAGATGATAACCATGTATGACCTAGAATGTCATGGATTGAAAAGAATGTCTCATGATTTAGACATCATATGAATAAATTTTCATGATTATATGATTGGTCACTCTAGTTAATGATTTTTCATTTCCACACTAACTATTTTGGGGTTTTAAGGAATTGAATATATAATGATAAAATTTAGGTGGGGATAAGTATGCTAAAATATTAAATTAAACTATTTAATATTTGTTATATGAATTCAGGTATATAATTAATAGTATTAATGAATGTTAATTGATATCTTCAATAATTAGACATTTAATTAGTAGTTAAAATTACTAATGGTATAATGATCACATATCAAGTCTATGTTTCTTATCCAATTGAGATTTATGGAAACATGCTTCCCAAAAATCTCATTATTAACACTCTAGTTGAATTTGAAGTTATTTTGGTCATGGATTAGTTTTATTTATATAGATCCTATATCAATTATTGAGTAAGGGAAGTCATATTTGATATTTTGAACAAACCTATGATCATCTATTTGTGTGAGGATAAATATTAACATTGAATTTAAATTACATTCATTGTATGGGTATTGATTTATTTTCAAAGGGTGTTTTATCTTATATTATTTGATATAAAATCAATTTCAAATATATGCCTATTTTATGAGAGTTTTTTTTATTTTTTCCACAATAATTACCTTGTCTTCCTCCAAATCATGATGTTTAGTTTTCAATAGAACTCATACCTAGTACTATATCCATTTCTTTGAATCTATATAGAAAAAACCCAATTGAGTTCAAATAATTAAGTAATAAACTCTAAGAGAATATTGATAATATATTTATTCATCCAAATGAGTCACTATGGGGTTGACATGTTCTTTTTTAAGAAGATATATGGATAAATGAAAATATACATTTATTATTGGGAACTTAACAAGATCATGATCATGAACAAGTATCATATACCCAATATTGATGGGTTTTAGAACAATTATGAGTATCTCAATATTTTTAACAAGATTGATATTTAATATAGATACTATCAATTGATAGTTAAAATTAAAGACATACCCAAGACAACTTTTCATATAAGCTATGTATACTAAATATTTATAGTGATTCCATTTAATATTACTAATTCTCCCACTATATTATTGGTTTAATGAATATATTATTTATCTATTCCCTTGTTCAGTTTGTGGTAGTCTTTATAGATGATATTATTATAGATTCAAAGATCAATGAAGACAATAAAGATTACTTGGGGATTTTACTAAATACACTATGGAAGGATAAAATATATAAAAAATTTATCAAGTGTTAATTTTGGATAAATAAAGTTTTCTTTTTTTTGGGTCATATAATCTCAAGAAAGGTTATATTAGTGGATCAATAAAAGATGGATGTTTTTGAAAATTTACCCTGACTAAGATCCATATTTTTCATAGATTGGATGGATATTATCGAAACATAGTGAATAATATATCACAGTTATCTAATCCCCTATCCAAGTTAACTTTGAAGGGGGTTTATTTCCTTTGGATGGATGAATGTAATTAAAATTCCAAGGAACTAAAGAGAATGTTGGTCAGTGCGCCTGTACTCACACTACCCTACACTGGATAAGGTTTTGTGATTTATAGTGATGAATCAAATAAAGAGATAAGAAGTGTAATTATAAAAAATTACATGGTGATAGATTATTCCAATCATAAATTAGTTGTTTATGAGTAGAATCACACAAACCATGACCCAGATTTAGTAGTGATAATATTTATATTAAGGATAGAGAATAAATATATTTATTGAGAATGGTGTGACATATATACTGATTATATAAGTTTAAAGTATATATTTACCTATATAGTGTTGAATATGAAATATATTATATGGTTAGAGTTGATTAAAGATTAATAATTCTTAAGACGTTACGACTGTAGAAAACAAAACAAGGTGGTTGATTCTTTAAGTAAAAAGTATCTTGTTATAATATTGAGTTAAAAAAATATCCAATATTTATGGATTTTAAAAGCACGGAACTTGAAATCATGAAGTAATGGGAGAAATATTATCCTATTAAAGTATGTTCTCAACCATATATCCTTGAAAATATTAAAGTGGCACATAAGGAAGATGAAAACTTGAAAAATAAGGTGAGATATATTTCTAAGTTCAACCTTGATTGTGATGGACTGATATGGTTCAGAAACGGAGTAAGTTTCCCATCATTACCATACTTGAAGAAGGAGTTATTTGGAGAAGATAAAATCTAATACTTATTTATTGTTCATGGAAGTATAAAGATATATAGATATCTGATTGAGTATTTCTAATGGGAAAATATAAAGAGAGAGGTTGTAGAGTATGTATCTCAGTGGTTGATATATATAAGTTATGGTTGATAGAAATAAGTCAAATGGGATGCTACAAACATTACCCATACCTTTATGAAAATAAAAAACATTAGTAACACTCCCCAAGAAATTTAAATGAAATAATACTGTTTGGGTCATAGAAGATCACCTTAAAAAGTTAGCACATTTAATTTCTTTAAAAACGTTTTTTCTCTTGATTAGATTTCCAAAATATACATTAAGGAAGTGGTAATATTTTTTATTGTGACACATTTTATTTGTCTTTGGAGTCTTCCATGCATAGAGTATAAGAAAATAAGTTCTGGGATGTTCTTATAGGTCAATTAATTAGGGATCAATTTTCCAGGGGAAAATATGGAATGGATCTAGATACTTTACTTAATCTAAATTCATCAATATACTATCTCTAGTTTATCCTCTAATATCTTCTTACTATTTGGAGGAACATTCATATTAGATTATTGGAAAAGGTAAAATTTTATTCTAGATGTATAATTTTTTGGAATTATAATATTCTTCTTTAGGTTTTCTATTTTTAATGTTAATTTTTGAACAAATAGACTCTTTTCAAACTTCATCAGATTAGTCCTCGATGGTGATCATAAGGAATTATATGAAAAGATTTAGTTTTGAGATAAAGAATATTAGTTCAATTTAATCCTGTAATGTTTTTAAATTTATTTCCAAAAGAATATTATAATATATTACATGTTCAAATGGTATCAGGTAGATGTATAAATATTTTTTTGGGATATCTTATTCTACCAAGGATGCGATTTATAATTTGGAATGTGTGCTATGAAACCTTAGCCACTAATAATATGAGATACTGAAGTACATATTTATTACTTCTTAATGAATCTATTACATCAATGCATAGGGAGAGAACTAGAGACATCTTTTCTTGGGTAGAGAATAGGAACTCTTCATCTGGTGCCTATTTAGCTACACCCTGGGCATTTTCATTGATGGTGGGTCATTCAATTTCTTTCCCGGTGCCTAATTTTGTAATTTGTATTCATACTCCCCATAATTCAAAAAATTTAGTATGATTTTTATTACTGGTTGTGGGGTTTTTTGGGAAACCCACAATAAAATTAAACATTTTCCTTCATTATTCACCCAAAATTACCTATGATGGAGGATGTTCCACTAAAGTTTTGAATTATCTATATGTATTTATAGCCTAAAATTTAATCACAAATTGATTGAACTTTAGATGAACTTATATCCTATAATGACTATTACAAATAATATGGGGTGCCACATCTCAGTCCATTGGATCCCTCTTTCTAGAAGCTAATGACTCAACAAAAATGGAGCTTGCTTCAAGGGGATCATGCATTGTTCTTTCTATGTTGAAATTAATTACCTAATTAAAAATGATTAGGATTTTTCTAAAAGACTCATCTAGATCATGAATCACAACATACCCCTAAAAATTATACCCATTGGTCAGTTGCCAACTCTATAAAGAGATTCTAAATTTTTATGGATCATAACACTACTGTGGAGCATAAATAGTGTAATGAAAATATTGTAGAAGTTCAAATGGCCTTGTTGGGTGAACTGAAAACTCATATTTAAGTGTTGGGGTCTCTTCTTTATCTCCCTCTGAACTAAAAATCTATTTTTTATGAATTTATAGACACTGATTATTTTAGAACTTTATGAGGTTACTTCATGGGTGGTTTTCACCCCCTCTTTATTAATAAAAATCTATGATTAATTATGGTTAATACTCTATATTGATAATTATTGATAAATAAGTTAGAAGAAAATAATTATTATTCAATGAAATTAATTATTCATTTATTAATTACATCAAATAATAATTCTTCAATTATTAGTTTTTTGTGAAATATAATTATTTTATAGAAAATAAAATTACGAGTAAAGTTTTTCTATTTTAGCTTCCAAAAATAAATAGAAATTAAAAAAAATTTAATCACTCTTAATACATTTATATTTTAAGATATTACTTAATTGTTTACTCATTAAAGAATTAAATTGTTAATAGGATTTAATAAAGTTCATTATAAAAAATTTTGTTCAATTTTTTAATAATTTAATTATACTAAAATATTTAAGATGATTAATATATTATTTTATGATAACATATTGATATTTATTTAGTCCCTATCAACCCATGAATAAATATCTTATATATTAAAATCATAAATATAGCAAGTATTATCAAAATAATAGACTATGAGGGAATAATGGAAGAATTGTATAAAAAAATAATTATTTTAATCATGCTTCCAAAAATGTAATAACTATGAATAATAATCATATATATTGTAAAAAACAATAACAATATATAATATGAAATATAAATGAAGAGTTGAGAGAATAAAAGGAATCCTTTATATGACACCCTTATACTACTTTGTATTTTTGTGTTTGTTTCCCTTGAAACTATCTTTATTTCATTAGGAATGTCTCAAACTCTACTCTTTATCTATTAGTTCAATCCAAATATTTATAAAACACACTTCAATATGTCTCACAATTTCATAATCCAAAGTCCCAAAAATCACCAATATACGAATATATGGCTCCTTTAATAGATATTCTCCCCATCATTATTATTGAGATAAAATATTTTGAATGGATCCAACATACATTATCTCTTGAAATAATTTAGTTTTTCATTAGTGTAACAACAATCCCCAAGTAAATGAATCCTGAGACCTGAACCAGATCAATAAAATCCATCCAGTATTCTCCCTAATCACTAAAATCCAAAAAACTAGTGAAAATTGTCAAAAATAAATTACTGGGGACTGAATTTCACCTAAAATAAATAAACCATAAATTCATATAGATGTATAAATATTTTTATAAATATATATTAAATATAATCTTATAGTGGAAATATTTATGTTTTACAATCCAATATAAAGCAATGACACCATTATGATATGAGAATAAATTTTTTACTCAAATCCCCAAGACACCAAACTTATCTAACCATATCTTTATTTTTTTATTTATGACTCATCACTGATGAATATTTAGGAATTACTCTTTCCTATATTGAATCTAACATAATCAACATGACCACAAAAGTGAACATGTAGGGGTGTGTATAAACATAGTATGATTTTCCCAAGACTATAAAATAATCCCATGCATGATTAATCTAAACATGAAAATATAATGCATGTTTTTTTAAAAAAGTAGTAATATAGTTAATCAAAACCATTTCAAGTAAACATATCTTTATTTAAATGGAAAATAAGATAATAATAATTTTAAAATAAAACTAATCTTTTATTTATCGAACAATAAATGATGTTAATCCATCAAAGAATTATAATACAATATAACATCCCCAAATATTAAACACAACTAACCATATGATAAATAATAAATTTTCCAACATAACACCCTTATATATAAACTATAAGGTAACCAAAACATAATATGAGAAACCACACATTTTCTAGGAAATGATCCTATATTTTCACATCCATACAATTATCCCCATGGGTAGGTTAGCCCATTTAATCTACCTAAATCACTATAAAGGGTAATCAAGAGAAATTAAAACGGGTAAAGTCACATTATTTATAGATAATGACCCCCAATTATCACATTTATAAAATCATTCCCAGTAATATATGAACTATTTAATTTTCCTAAATAACACCAAAGTTTTATCATGAGAAATTAAAAGGGGTAAACAAACATGAAATATAGAAAATGATCCCTAATTGTCAAATACTTCCAATATGTCTTAAATGTAGGTCATCCTATTTAATCTACCAAATTTCATCTTAATGGAATCATTATTACATATTTCAAAAATACTATCAAAACCCATTTGATGGATAAATTTTGTTACCTATACCAAAATAAAATGAAAATATCTCTACTAAACCCCTATTATAAATGAAATCCAATATAAAATACACAATTTTGGAAATAATTTCTTAAATATATAAATTTTAATCATGTTAATTTTATATCAATACATCCAATTTGATATAAAATATATTCAAAAAAGCCACTTTTCAAAGAAAATTAATATTTTTATGAAATAATGATTCTGGTAATCCAAAAAATAATTTATCATAAATAATATATGACTAATAATTGTTTGAAAATCCATAAAAATCACATAAATACAAGATTAAGATAAAAATAGCTCAAATACACCTTCCTATATTTGTTATCCATTGAATTTTTATGATCCTTAGTCTATTGATCTCAATAGTATGTAGAACCAAGACTTATCAATAAGATTTATTTATAAATCACATTTCATGAACCAAAGATCAAAACTCTATATATTAAATAATCTAGTTTTATTTGAGAATAATTATTAGGACCATAATCCATTATGTTATGAAACTATGAAACTCACTATAAAGGTCTACTAATCCTAATATATTAAATATATCCAATGTAAATTGGAATTAATCCCCATGATACACACTTGTCTCGATGTATAGAAGAATAAAAATTGTTAGTGCATAAAATTTTCTAAAAAAGTGGCATAGACCAATGCCATTATGTCATTACCCATAAAAATTTCAAAAATATCTATTATTGACTGATCAAACATGATAACACCAAAAATAATGACTTATATTACATTCATAAATAATTAAGATTAAATATATTATATATATAAAATATATAATAAAATAGTCTACATACCTCAATTTCATGACTAATATATGACATAATCACATTCCATATAAACTCATATCCAAATTTCCACCATCATAAAATAAATTATATTGATAAATATCAATATTGATAATGTTTTGACCCACTGCAAGCTCTATCTAGAATAATCTATCTAACTCTAATTTAAATTTTCCATAGAGATTCCATTATTCAGCCAAAACCCCCCATCAGTCCTATAGTTTTTATGTCATTATCCTCTTTATAATTCCTCTATATTAGTTCCTATAAATTAATTCACATTCTCTCCTTACTATAACACTCAATTAAGTCTATATTCTATTCCATCATAATATCATCTATGCCACTATTCAATATTCCTTATTTCTATAATTCAACCATATTTGACCATAATTATTTCAAATCAACCATGTAAAAGTTTAAAATATTTATATTTTTTTCCATGGATTAATTATCTATTTCACATAATCATCTAAACCCTAATTAATCGTGAGAAAAATTTATAATACCATAATTAAAAAATATAAATTTATCCTCCTTCCATTCCCTCGATATTTTAATAAAAAACCTAAAACATATTCCATATAATTAAGTAATCACAAACCATGGGTGTTATAATTCTCACTGCCATATAGAATTTATACCCCCAATATTTTCTTAATAAACTTTAATACCTCTAGTAAATTTTACCCCATGTGATATTCAATCTCCCAGGTCTCTTCCTAGTCATTCTAATTGTTTTATAATAGACATATTAGAGGGGAAAACATTAAAATATTTTATTGATGATAATAAATTTACACTAGTATTTCATAGAAAGTTATATCAGGTTCGGAGTCCATCAATTTCAAATCAATAACTTGAGATAGATCTTATATATATATATATATATATATATATATATATATCCTTCACCAAGATATATGAAATACATTATGGATTTCATTATATCATTTTTTTATTTCCAATAGATATTCCATTTTACCAATCAGTTTCTAAATCTCAAATGGACCAAAAAAATATGGTTCTAATGTTACAAACATTCTAACCCTTTAATTATGTCAATGATTTGACATTTATAAAAAATTAGATCAGGAATAATGTGATCCAATTTCCATATTCATTTATTAACACATGATATATCTCATTTTTTCATTGTTTTATATACTTATGAATAACACTAATCTAGCCCATATTGTTATCCTTCTATGGATTAGAAGTTTACTCATCCTCATTTGAGTTCCAAAATCATTCTGATGTCCCTTAAAGAAACTAGATATAACCTGATTATCTTTATTTGAAATAATAGATTTTGGATCTCAAATAAGTTTTACTGCTTTCTTGACATATATATTTTCAATATCCTCTGCTGAATCCACCACATCCCAAATAACTTAATAATTTAATTATAAACTAGGGACACATGTTAAAAAGTTCATATCAATGTTCAATCACTTCCAAGCTAATATAGGTTAAGGTTTAAATGGTATAGATTATGATTGATGATCTACCTTCAAAAAATTAAAATTTGGATACATACACAATGATTTCCTTACACATTCTTGACTATTAAAACATCCTATTGAGATCACAACACATCACTATAATTTCTAAATTCACTAATAAATCAGAATGATTAAATATACTCATCATGTAATTCTTTAAAGGCGTATGAATAAACATCAATTTCATGAAATAATGAGTTAATTAAGATTTTATGCTCCCTTTAGTGGAATAAAAACCCAAAAATGTTTCTTGTATACCCTTAAACTCATATTTAGACAAATGTGACTCTTTTAGTTGTTACCATTATGTAAAAGTAACATTTACACTAGAATGAAATATATCATTCTTCATTTCGACTATATCAAAATAGAAATTAACCAATATGGGAATAAATTAAATATTTTCTTCTACTTCCTAATAGGTTAAGCTTGAGTCAATATACTCAAGGTGTTAGTTATAAAATTTCATTTTCTAGGGGTATTTGAATAATCAAAATCAAAAGTCTAAACATATACTACCCACTTTTACTATCTCAAATTGAGATCATGATATAAGAATATATATCTATAAATCTTATGATTGGTATATACTATAGAATATTCAACAATTTTATAATTTCTCAAACTCTTCAATGTGTGAAAAACCAAAATTAACTCCAAATCATGCATAGGATAGTTCTTCTCATGCTGTTTCAATTGTTTCTATATATAAACTAAAAATTAGGAACATTATAAAAGGGAACATTCAAAAAATAAATTTTAAACATTAAAATATGATTTATAGATATCCCCATCATTATTAGGATGATAACTAATGGTGAAATAAGTATTCTATTAAATTCATCAAAGAAATTTTTACACTTCTTGGCCCTTTCATACTTAACACCTCTTTGAGTTAAAGTCATCATTAGTGAATCCATACTTGAAAAGTCCTTAATAATACTTTTATATTAACAATAGAGTCTATGAAATCTATAAATATAAAATATATTCTTGGGATTCTCTAAATACATCATGAATTTTACTTTACTAGGATCAATGTATATTATTTTATTTAAAATAGATTTCCCTAGAAATTTCAACTCATGAATAAAAAAGTTTTTTTTTAAATAGACTTATTTAAAACCTATTTTCATGACAAATTACAAGAATATTTTATTGGTGCCTTTTTTGATCTCTTATTGATATTTAATAAATCAATATGTTTTTAATTAATTCCATTAAAAATTATATTGATAATTATGGCAGATTCAATTCATCAAGTCCATAATAAATGCAGGTGTGTTGATAACACTAAATGGAATGAACAAAAAATTTTAATAGAAATAATGTATTTTATAATCCATATTTAGAATATAATATTATATTACCCTCAATTTATGATATCATGATTTAATATCACTTGATTTAAAAGTACTATAATAATTTTTCTGTATATTTTTATTGAAAAATATACTATTAGATCATCTAAATGAGTCATTATTTAATGGAAAATTCATTATATATAGTGTTGTAATATTGGCGGAATCTTATAGATAATATGGTTAAATTAAGGAATAATGAAGTAAACCACACCATGGTTTAGTGATGTTTATATCATGGAGATGACCAAAAACATTCCAAAACAATAGAGTGTCAGTTGATTGCTCATGGACTTTTTAAATAATATAGAAATTGAGAATACAGATTTTTTCTATATCACGGATGATATCATAGTGGATTATATAGTATATTGGATTATGATTAAAAATATGATCTTGATGAAAAATGGACACAAGGCATGTTATGGTTCATAATGTGGGAAAATATACCGTGTTTAAAAGCATTTTGGTGCTCTTGGTTTGAAGATTAATTTGTAAAAGTACATAAATTTCATGGGGAAGATCAATGTAGTCATGGGGGTCATCATGGTTAGAAGTAAATAACAATAAATGAAATATACTGAGTGTTTTATTTATATTTTCATCTAGAGCAGCATCCATAATCAGTTATGTCATGGTCCCATAAACACCACATCATAGAGATGTCTAATATGAATGTTTAGATTTGAAAATGATAATAATTATTTGATTTTTTTAAAGATATGGTTTCTAAAGACAAAATTGTGACTCGAAGGAGATCGCACCATAATGGTAAGAACTATTCCATAGTCGATCTAGATACAATTTATATCTCAACTTTTAATTTAAAATCTATTACAAGATATTTTTGAGATTAAAATAGTGACATATTGACTTTTTATTGAAGAAATTATTGGAAAAAATTTCCCATAAAGCTAGAAATTGGTGAATGGATTTAATCATGGGTAACATGTAAATTTTCATCAAATTAATGAATCATATCCCCATGAAAATATAAGAGGTTTTTGGAGGAAGAAGTGGATGAAAAGAGATATATAACCATATAGAGTTATAGAAAATTCTTGAAGATAAATATTATATGGAATTAATGGAGGTCATCATATTGATGAATACAATATATATTTTTAAACTATTCTGGAGTAATATCTTACTATGGTTTTTGAATATTAAAGTGTTCACTTGGACAAGAAGTTAGCTGTTCTAGAGAGAGGAGATAATTGAGTGAATATCTTGGTTAATTTTATAAACCAAGATAAAACACAAGAGGCATCATTTTAATGGATTTTGGTATATATACACATTTCTGAATGTATGATCCTTAGAAGTAGCCTAGTGTATGAGAACCAAGTAAAATCACTTATGTATATTTTTTGATTTATTAGTTAAATATTTACTAGGTTATAGAGTGAGATTTTATTTTTGAATAACCATATAATAAGATTATTGGAAGGGGGTTTTTCTAATTTAAGGTACCCAGATTCATGCCCTCTCAGGGAATCTTTCCAGGTCTCGGACCACCATCAATCTCAAAAAACTATATAGATTTATTTATCAACTTTAAAAGATCATTAATATATGGTAAGGTATATTTTTACTTTATTTTCATTTGATTTAGTTTTTGGTAGTTTTCATGACTATAAGGGGGTGAAAAATATTATATCTATTTTTCATAGTGCAATATAGTGTCAAACTGGGGTTGTCTCTCTTAAAATGGTTTTGCAGTCAATCACTCACTACTAATATTTTTTTTATTTTTATATATATAATTAAAAAAATAAAATATAACTAGTTTTAATGTGGGCTAAAAAACAAAAAATAACTATGCAGATGAAAAATGTAGATATAATAATTGGTTATCATGAAAGGTATTGGTCCTAGGATTGGTTACCCGAGTTCTTTGATTATTCATAATTATTATCAAAATAATTCTATTATAGTCAATCCCATCATACATATAAAACTAATTCCCATTTTTAGTTTGAATTTTATCAGTCATCAGATATATCTTTAGCCCACAAAACCTCTCATCCTCTAATATTTAAGAATCATGAACACACCCCGATCAAGAGTGTGACACCTTTTAAGACCTAGATCAATCATATGTTGTCTTATCTCTTGAACATTCTCAAATATATTATATGAAGTGTATAATATATATAATAGAGGGAGTGGTTATTAGGTAGTCAATAAAATTATTTTGAGTGTTTTTCCAAGGAATTGTGGATGATCAATGTTCTTAAAACCAGATCAATTATTGAACTCGAATGGGACACACTTCATGGTTGGATCAATCATATATATTAGGAGAGATGTTTATATGAGTTTTATTATTTTATTTATTTAAATATTATCTTATTCTTTATTTTATCTTTTTATTAAATGTATCTTATTTTTATTTTCATATAATTATTTTTATGATATTAAATTAATCAAATTGTTATTGTAAACCTTAAATTTTAATTTTTTATATATTTTCCTTTCGCTTTTTTTAATTTAATTTATTTTTAATTAATGAAATGTTAATTGTTTTTTAATTAAATCAGTATATATTTTGTAACCATCATATTTATTACGATAAAAAAAGATTTATTTATATTTATGTGTGTTTGGAACTCATTGACTTGTTTTTTAACGCCACTCGATACTCTATTGGGAAACTATGGTAGTTTGGTGAGCCTACCAATGTTATTGTAAGACTCTGGACACTACTGGAATCCCAGTATTAAAACACCATGTTCAGTGTATCCACTAGAATTCTAGTGGCGTGACATGAGATACTTTGTGTTTTTCTCAAAACCTATTTTTAATGAGGTGAATTCTTTTGTTCTAGTTATGAATTTTTAATATTCTCTTTATTATATTATTTTTTTCACCCGATGGATTTAAATAAACCCCTCTCTTATATAAGTCTCTCATAGGATTTTACTTCCTACAGACTTATCATTTCATAATGAAATCATGATTTTTTATGGTGTTGGAGTCATGTGGTCGATGATAAGTTAATCTATATATTTTTATAAATTTTTTTAATTTGGTTCTACTGTATTTCAATATTAACTTCCTTGATTGATTTTAGTTTAAAGTATTTTTATATTTTAAATGATTCTTTTTAAATTATTCATTGCCTATTTATTCTAATCTCAAATGTA
Source organism: Viscum album (assembly GCA_963277665.1). Lineage (NCBI taxonomy): Eukaryota > Viridiplantae > Streptophyta > Magnoliopsida > Santalales > Viscaceae > Viscum > Viscum album. The sequence goes on from OY728141.1 coordinate 270,855,921, forward strand.
CTATATGGTAGGTGACTATTATTTCTTTTATTTACTTGTTAATATATACGTAAATATATTAACGTGATATGTAATATTTATTGGGAGAATACAAAGAGTCATCTTTGGTGTTCAGATTTTGATAAATTTGATTAGGTTCACAATTATTAGGATAAGATTGATTCCTCATATGATAAAATTAATTTATTATGTGTTGATTTCAAAGATAAATTGTATAGTGACATGTTTAATGAACTAAAATAAAATCTAAAAAAGTAAATGGATTATTTGAACATTAAGAGAATGAAACATATTAAAATATATTTTTCCTTTAAGTAACTATTGAAAAAATTATTTGATATTTTTTCTCAATTGAAATGTTTTTGAAACATCATTATCATTATCCCTGATTTAATAAATATGATAATTTTTATTGAACTATTATATTGAATACCATTGATGTGTGTGAAGTAATATGAAATGGATTTAATAAGTCGAACATTGTATGGTAAATCTTGGGGGAAATTATGTATTCTCTATTTGACAATCGTTCATAACTGTATTGAGTATAGATCATTATTATTTATAAAATTTTGTTATGTAAACTGTGATAATGTGTTCTTTGACTATTGTTCAAATTTATCTTAAAAGTGAGACCCTAGATTTATACAATATAAATTTGTGTATAAATGATTATAATGATTAATGTTGATAATATCAATAACTTTACTGGATAATCAATATGTGGTTATGATTAAGATTATTTTGTATAGAATTAGTAAAACTAAAACATTAAATGTTAAATATTTAAATTATTATTTTGTTATTTAATGAAAAAATTGAGGATATAGTCATTGTTTAACTAGATGTTTAATCATTTTTTTATATTTTTAACAATATACTAATGAATATAACATTTTGATATTAAAAAATATGAATTCTAAGATAAGTTTGGGTCAACTAAATAATGCTTATGATTTATTGAAATTGTATTTTAATATTTAATGAGTTATTAACAGATTAATAATTGTTTAATATGTGTGTTTAAATTGTTTATTAAATATTTATATTAGATGATCCTAATAAAATCGTTGTATTCTTAGGTTATATTAAATTATGAATGGAAGGTTAATATAATGGGATTTTTTATTCTATGAATGAAATGTGAATATCATGGACTTTGTTAAACCATGAATGAAAGAGTAATATCACAAGATATGTTATTCCATGAAAAAAATTGGAATATCATGGGCTATTTTATACAATTAATGTAAGGGGTATATTATTGTGACCTATTTTTTAAATCTAAACATTTATATTATTTAAAAATGAATTTTTAGGTGGCCTCATGTGTTATCATGAGGTTTTGAGTTCTGTAGAGCCTTAATAATATTATAATAAAAATAATTTATTATTTTTAATACACATAAATGTGCCTATGAAATATTGGCATGTATTCCAAAATGGGAATCATATGGGGAAACTGATACAGTAGTTTTGTTCATAATAGGGGGCTTACCCTAGAAGGAATTTTATTTTCTTTTTTCATCAAGGTCCCTTAGTTTGGGTCATCAAGGGTGGGATTTATTAATAAAATTAATTAATTCAATTAAATCAATCAATAAATTAATTATAAATGCTAGACTTAAAACTACTTTCATATTCATTATCAATCATTGTATCTAGAGTTATTCACTAAAAAACCTATGTAAAGGAGGGGCGGGGAGAGGAGGATATCCATTTATGGATGGAATGGATCGACCTTGAATTGAATTAATGTGACTAGATCTATGATAAAATAGTTAATAATATCACACAATGATGATAAATGGAATCATGGAGTCAATAATGGATTAAATCAACTAGCATTCTTCCTTGCGATATGACACTTTATTGAAATTATTTATTTGTTATTTGTTATTCTTTATGGATTTTATTCTACAAAACCCCATTAGTGAATCTTTAATCCTTGATTTATAATTTAAATCCCTATTTTTATTCCCTAATACTCTTGATTGAAAATCTTAGGGTAGAGATTTTTAATCCTACATTGGTACTTAATGCCTGAATTTTTAATTGAATCCTGATGAATAGATCATAATCCATGGATTTAAATCCAAACATGATAGAAATATAGGTTCATGAATTTTTATTTTAACCTTTTTTGGTTGTTTTAGATATTTATGTTTGTGAGTTACGAAGTAGAGACCACTTTGTGATGACATGATGAAGTAAATATGGTCGGTCATACGATGATGGATGGAGACAGATTGAATGAAGGAACCACGAAAGGAGGGAATAATAATTTTGATGTTAGTGTGAGTTTTTTGCTAGGTGGGTTTTGATAGGGTAGTGAAGCCATGACATGAGGTCACAATGAGTTCTCTTCTAGTGAACACTCAGTCGTCATGGAGTGGGCCGACCAGTAAGCATGTTAGGCATGAGATCCATATAATATAGCATATGGGACCACCCTATCAGGCCCACCTAGTGCACTAGGCCATCAAGGCTAGCTGCATGGTCTATGGGTAGCTCACCCAAGGAATCAAGGGGGTTAGGACAATGAGCCAGACAAAATTTTCCGATTTAGGTCCACTAGACCCAACCCGTGAAACATTCTATGGTGCACATAGATAATATAATATAGCATTATTCTATATATTTTATATGGAAATGTGAATTTGTAGGCACATAAACATTCCTAATTTTCCCGATGGTGCACCCAGAGGCCTTTATATGGACCAAGATCTCATATATTTGGCTTTTTTGTAACATTCTCATATTGTGTTAGTTTTAGGAAACTGAATATCCTATCCTCTGAATTTTTCTATATAAATCAAAATGGTATGGATTATATTACCCAATAATCTTATTAATAGGGTGATATATATAGTTTTAGGTTTTATATCTGTATGTAAATAAAAGAAAACCAGGTGTGGAAATCAGAGTTTTCTCAAGGATGGTATCGCTTAGAGAAATATTTATGTCAAGGAATGGATCCATTGAATTCAATTTGGTGTTATATAACCCTCTTGTAAGTTTTGTTTTACCTCGGGAGATATTCCTCTATTTATTAAGTTAATTAATCCATCGTCTTTTGTGTGTTTTTTGTGTTCTAGGTAAAGTGTGGGTCTTCTACATTTAGAGTTAGGTACTCCATCATCTTATGTGTGTTACTTGATGATCCACAAATACTCTATTGTAGTTTCCATGAGGTGAAATGAGTTTTTCCATATCTAGGTGGATATGGTGGTAGGGGTTGGTTCTACCTTATCCTATATCTGTCCTTGGTCGGGGTGTGGGTACCCCTACTGGTTTCTATAATGGTGATGTGTTAATGTTCAATAATAAGGTATAAAATCATATCAATTAATTCTTATACATTAGAGATGGACATGCCCCCTTAATAAGAACACATTGATATATAATTAAAACTAATATGGGATGAATCATTTTTGGGAACGTTTTCACCAATTATAAAATTTATACCTTTTACCTCTTAGACCTGTTAGGATCTTGATTCTCTTTTTCTATTTTTTTTGATCTTATACAAGAATTTCAAAGTAGGTAAAGATAGAATAAATTAATTTTAAAAGGTTCACTAATCAATAAGAAAATCTTTTCCTTTAAACTTTTTCTAAATAATCCAATACGACACAACCACTTTAAAATAATAAATGTGATTAAAATAATTAGGGAATAACCTTTCTTTTTCTTTTCACTATAGTCAATTGGCAGTGCTTGTTTACATCCCCTGTCTATTTCATTATTCCTAACAAAAAGATGATCTTGACTTTTTAATGTTCTTTATAACACTATGAATTTATTCCACCTATTGAGATTCTAACTGATGTTACAATACTATGTTTTTCTCATCCTCTTACAACTTCTTTTGTTACTTGCACTGTAGGGGGAAAGAAACTTTCCTTCTTCATGATAGAAAATTAAAAAATTCTTAATCTTATTATTCTTCCTCCTATGACAAAAAAATGCACAATAATCTCTTCTTCTCTTTTTTTCTTTCTTATTTAGTGATAAACAAACTACACATGATCTCCCTTTTCTTCTTTATAGAATAAAAATTTCCTTCATTATTACTGAAATAGTGAATGTTTAACTTTGAATAATCACATTCATCTCATGTATGTATTTATAATACATTTCATGAGTTCCTAATTGGAAACCCTAGAACAAATAATATTGAAATTATTTTATATTATATTTATAAATAATATTTATTTAAACTAAATTGAAATATTTAATGAAAATGGATTGAATATCACAATTAATTACTTCTACTTCAATTAATTTCTCATGTGATTAATCATTTACATATGCATGTTGTTAATTTTTTATATTTCATGCAATATACTTCATGAAAACTAGGTATATTCACACAATTTATAATTATATAACACCTTCAAAATAGCCCAAGTCCTTTACTATTTTCTTCTCATACACAAGACCTTCATGTTACTATATCACAAAGTCGCCTCCTCTATGAAACACAACAGTTTTCTATACTTATCACCATTAATCATGTATCAATATAGTACATTCAATTATCTTCCATCTTCTCATAAGTATTTGAAGGATATAAACATCACGAACCCTTGAAGATCATGTAACACTACTTCAACTGTAACACCCCAGGTAAATAAAGAATATGACATTTTTATATTTATCCATTTTTGTGAATAAAGTATTAATATTACTTTAAAGGGGACGCTATGCTCGATGGCGTACCCAACACGCAACAATGAGTTTCCTGGGAATCTTACGTTGTACTCTAATAATAAAATAATATTATTTTAAATGGTAGTTAACATGTAGCCGTTGTATTGGAGGGAATGGATAGAAATAACTAAAATATGATTATACATGTTTTTAAATGTTTTTACATTTATCCAATAAAAGATAAAGGCTTAAAATACGGAAAGAATTCAATTTTAGGCGTATATGCCCTACTTTTCACTAAAGGTTCACTTATCGCCTTTTGATGGCGAACCGTCATTAAATATATTTTTGTTCACTCTTATACATTCTATTGGACCAAATAAAACTTTTCTTAAGAATCGCGACATCAAAATTTACTTTGTGTAAACTTTTGGAATCTTTCCGATAAAGTTCATTTTTTAAATGAATAGTGTAAAATGTTGTATTTTAATTCAAAACCACTTTTTAATCTCATTTATTTATAGGATTATATTATCTTTTGAATTGGTTTTAAAGTGAAATTAAAATATATTTTTACCATTAAATCCAATAGTGGTCATTGGAATTAATTTCACTTTGAAATCAGACTTAAACTAGTGTCAATCTTTTGATACTTATTGTTTCATAAAAACACGCTATTTGATCTGACAGCGGGAATTAATTATTAAATTAATTAATGTGACTTATATGTTATGAATTTTGTAAAATACACTTCATTTTTGAATTCTAAATATCAAATATAGCTTAGGGTGAATTTTTGGGATTTTTCTGAAAAACTTCAATTTTTGATGAATAGTGAAACCACTAAGTGGTACTTATAAAAACTGATTTTCCGTTTAAATGAAATTTTACCACTTATGTGTTTTGAATTTTAAAAATCCGACATACATGGTTGTCATTAAGAAGTAAAATGTGGTTCAATGTGATTAAAATAATTTTTTGATGAATAGTAACTTTTAAGTTCTTAATCGTGATTAGTGGTAATTAGTATAGTTTAAGGTAAAAATAATGCTTTAATAATATAAAATGACCTAGACACATGTCCTAACATTATTGGATGTGTCATGGCCGACCAAGAAAAGCCATGGGTCAACTTGGGGACCCCATGGAGCCACTTTGGTTGGAAAATGATATAAATAACGTTTTATTTAATGTAAAAGTAAAAACGACACAAACATAATATGTTTTACGAAAACAATTTTTACATGGGGTTATACAAATCCGATTTTTGACTATAAATATTAATTGGAAAGATAAAAATATTTCCTACATCATAGTAGTTTTTTTATAATTTTTAGACGTTAAATAAATTATATTATTTATGACATCATGATGATGCAGCGATGACCTCATTATTTAACGATTTAAATAAAATGGAATGATAATGTAATATATAAGATCCACACATGTCCAAAACCTATTGGTTGAGTGGATTTAGAACCATTATCACCTTATCCTCAAAACAAATCAATGTGGGACCTTTAAAATCCTAAACTCTTTTGAAAATAAAGTAACATTTTGTAACTTTACAAGAGTGCCCCTCCTCTCCTCTTATAAAAGGCCCCCACCCTGACCTCCTTGCCCACACTCCAAAAGCCTTTGGATCGGCCAACATCTTCACATTTTCTCTCTACACTTCCCTATCTTACTCCTTGAAGCCTCACTTTGGGCATAAGTCTTTTCAAGGAAGCCTTTGAGCTCAAAACAAAGGGAGTTACCCGATTTTAAGGTAATGTCTTCACTTGAGTACTTTTGTTTTATTTTTCTTCTCCAACCCCCTAAACTCTTTTTATTCATTTATTTTGTAATAAATACAGTATCATCAATATACTAGGATGTTGTTATAAGATTTATTCGAGCTACACTTTCACACACCTACATCTAATGGTTAAAGAACATACCGTTTCTGTGGATGACGAATTTCGGCCTCCTGAAATGATGATTGTTCAACATTCTTTTAACACATTCAAAGGTGGCCATTAAGATGAAACTATATTTATATATGATATATAATATGTTTATTATTTACTTAAGCTTCTGTATTTTTCATTTTGGGCATAACTTTATGGTTTCCATTATGGGTAAACGTGATATCTTCATTTAAGGAAGTGCGGACTACCACCCCCTCAAAGTGATTTGATTCGTTAATACCATATGTGGTACGTATAAAGGATATATTTAATGATATTATATATGACACCATACTGTAATTAAAATACTATTATGTATCATTATGTTTTAATTACATTAAATATGAAATAGAAATGGAAGTAGCGTTCATTCGTACATACGGCTTACCATCTCCATGAACGGTACATTTCATTTCTTATCTCAAAATGTTATGTAATAATATAAGTACATATATATAATGGATATATATGTAATATATTACATCAAAATTATGGATATAATTCTGGAATTATAAAATATATATATCTCTCTCATTTTGTTTTAATTCCATTAATATGACAAAAAATGAATGTAGCGTTCATGCGTACGTACGACCTACCGTCTCCATGAACGGTGCTTTTCGTTTTTTATTTCCAAATGATATGTAATAGTATGAAATGAATATTTACTGGATATATATGATATTTTAATAATTAATACTATTCTGGAAATTATTTACTTATAACTACATGGGAAATCTTTTTTCAAACAAGTTCATTTTTGACTCATGTACCAAACATGGACAAAAATGTCTGATATGAACTAACATTATTAAACAATTATTATAACATTATAATATGTGATATGAACTGAATAATAATCTCTAAAAGAGGTACTTAGGAAATTATTAATTGGAAAAAGTTTATTATTCAGGACGTTAAAGAAACGAACAAGACAAGTTGGACTTGAGGTAAGGGATCTTACTCCTCTCTTTATTTTTAAGTACACTCTTTTATGTCATTCCCTCTAAATCTCATCTTACCTGTTATTGGGATGTTATTTTATATTACACTTACTTTAATTTTTATGTTCATGTGATGAGAGACCATATTCTCTCTCATCAATCCATTTTGGATGTTTTGAGTGGCGCTGTTAGGCTACCGAATTTTCGTAAGAGATCTAACCTCTCTCTTTCTTTTTAAGTACTCTCCTTTATGTCACTTTTTTTAAGCTCCTCTTTGTTATGTTGGGGGATGTTATTTTATATTCCTATTTCTATAAACTTTAAGTTAATATGATGAGATACCCTATTTGATCTCGTTAATCCATTTTTGTAAGTTTTATGTGGCGCCGTTAGGCTGTCGAGTTTTCGTAAGGGATTTTTCATCTCACTTTTATTCCCATGAGATTTATGCTACATTTGCCACAATTTCCTTTGAGTGGTGTATGTACTGCCCATTATTCTACTCCTTTTGTAATATAATTTCATTTATGGGTATTTACATCAATGATTTATTGTTCTTCTTTCATGGGGTGTATGTTTTGAAAGATACCCAAGTCGGTAAGGGAACCTTTCACCCTCCTCTTTTTAAAAGAATTATTTTGTTGGGTCTTTTAATTTACATATTGTTATGTTGGGATATGTCATCATATATCTTTATTGATGTATATTTTATGTCCAAGTGATGAGATACCCTTTTTTATCTCTCATCGACTCATTTTGATGTGACGCCGTTAGGCTGTTAAGGGAACTTCTTAACCCAATCTCGATTTCTTTGGGTTCAACATGTAGTTATTGAATATGTCATCCATTGAATATGTGTGAATTAACTTTGATTATTTTACACTTAATATACACTTATATTTGGTGTATTCATTTGTCACACATAATTATGTAATTGATTTATCCTTAAACCAAGGATACCGTCTTTGTAAGGGACTTCGTCTCAATCTCCTTTCATTGAGGCATATTTTGTTTTATACACAACCTTCTTTTATACGGTGTATAAACCCCTTTGAATTTTACATTTATCCAAAAAGGAATCTTTTTTATACGAATCATTTTACTAAACGACAAAACAGAATGTTTTTGTCGTACATATGCGGCGACAACGACTTCTCTGCCGCCATGACCATTATTTCAGTTTCGGCTTCTTCTAGAATCCGTAACTTCATTTTAAAAGAAAAATAAATACCATTTTTTACTTTTATTTTATTTTGGTATTGAAAATGGTTTTCATAATGTTTTTATATCAATGTGTTGTATTGATATCTTGTTATTGAAAGGTGGAAATGTTATGTTTCCTTTATGCATGTTTTATGTGATAAGATTATGTTATGGTTCTTGGGAATTGTTATGAAGACGGGTGGTTCCGTGATAAACTAAGGGTGGGTGAGCCCGATATAGCTCTCCAATGCATTGGGTAATGCGAAGGAGTGAAACTTTAAGGTTTCTCCGAAGAGATTTAGGGAATATACTATGATGGGTATTCCAAACGTAACCAAGAGGCTTACTCCCTACGTAAGAATGTTATGAATGCCTCAAGTTACCTTTATGTCTTATGATTTCTATGATTTATTCATGATTTGATGAGGTATGTTAAATTGCTTATGTTTTATGGGTAAAGTATGATTTCATTCTTATGTATATATGAACTCATGTTTCCTTTCCATATTTTTATAACCCTTACTGAGCTTTTTATGCTCATCCCAAGTTTTTTAAATGTTTTTCACAGGTCAAGGGAAAGGTACATGACCTGATGATAGTGTCAAGGATGTGTCAAGAAAGAATCCGTATTTTATTTTAAATATTTTTCTGTTGATGGAAGAATGAATACTGTCTTTTATATAACCACTTTGTTTAAATGTGGAATGAAATGCATGTTTCATGATCTAATTCTCTAAAACTCTAAACCTGAAAAGATCCTCAATGTGTAATCTTGTAATAACTCAAGATTAAGTAAGGTTTAAGGTTGAGGCCTTATAGTTGGTATCAAAGGTCGATTTAGATAATTTTAGAGGTTAGGGTATTCTTTAAGCATAAGTGACAGTACCATAATGGATAGGATTTCAGAAAGAGTCCTAGTTTTAGATAAAGTGAATGAGTAAGTATATCTTAGTGGTTATCTCACTCATTAGTACATGATGTTTTTTTGATATAATCACACTGACATTTCTGTTTTTAGTGAATGGATGGATCTAGCAGGCACCAAAGAGAAAACAGGTTTGAAGGAAACTGTGGTTGTTCTATGATTAAGATACTAGATAAAATGGGGGATTCAATGAGGAAACTCGTGGTAGTTCTAAACCAACTATCAAGGAGTCATGATCAACCACTTGAACCTTGGTATGATCTTTAATGCATCATGTACGAGATGACCAATCCATGTGGAAGTTCAGGTAGTAATTATAATGGTAACCATTAGAGTTTATATGATCCTTACTTTTGAGGTAATTATGGGTTATTATATGATATGCTGGAAAATGAAAGGCATGAGATAAACTTGAGGTTAAAATATGTTATGATCATTTTTGATGATTTTATCTATTTTTGGGGAATGATTTAAGAATTATATAGTTTTGGAAAAAGGACAACACGCAGACCGTGTGACAACCCGTCGCGTCGAACAAAGCTGCGGGAATCGAACCCACAACCAAAGTGCGACTGGTATTTATCGCCTACCACTGGACTACGTGAAGTCCCTGGTTAGATTGACCGATTCTTTTTATTTAGATGATTTTATGAATTAAGAGTAAGTTGATTTTGGGTTATTTATGAAAATGATTAACCTATCATGGAGGATATGTGATTAGGTTAATTACTTTTCAATACGAGACTTTAGGAGCAACTGATATTGTTTGGAGATAAATGTTACGATTTAACTTGGAAGACTATGTGACTAAATCCTTCAAATATTTGGGTTTCAATCTTATATTGGTTTAATTTGAAGAATTTTATGGACAAATTGTTTATTGGACGGTCCTCGTTGAACTTTGGGTTTTGTTGGACAAATTTTGGAGATTAAGCATAGATTTTCTTTTTAAAGGGTTATACTTTTCTGGATTATCTAACCTTGTAATAACCTTTTGGTTTTGGTTTTGGTTAAAGCCTAAAGAAATGGGAAGTATATAGTTCTAGTTGGTGGATTAGGTGATTCTCTAGAAGTTGTTTATAGTACTCTTAATGCAAACAAGTCTCCCTAAATACTTGTCTTTTGGAAAAAATATGAGTTTGATTAAGGAATCAAGTAAAAGTTGGAAGTCAACATGACAAGTAACTATGTTTCCTTATGTTTTAGATAAGCTAAAAAATAAATTCCTCAATAAAAAGTAACTCAAAACAAAAATGTTGTCTATTAACTTTTCCTACTGGGGAACCCAACACCGTTTAACCCATCACAAGTTTTTGATTTTCTTATTGTTAACTTTCTCCTAAACATGTTTTCTATCACTCTCCATCAGAACATGACCCTATGTTTTCTCCTCCATGTCCATGTTTTCCAACATGGAATCCTAGTATGGGTTAACTCGGGTGACCTCTGTACTTATCTTTCTTTATTCTAAAGTGATTGTTTTACCGATTCTTGTTCCGATGTGGGACTTTCAAGGATGTTTCTAAGCCCAATTTTAAAATTGTGAGGACGAAATTCCCAAAAGGGGGGAAGGATGTAACACCCCAGGTAAATAAAGAATATGAGAATTTCATATTTATCCATATTTGTGAATAAAGTATTAATATGACTTTAAAGGGTACGCTATGCTCGATGGCGTACCCAACACGCAACAACGAGTTTCTTGGGAATCTTACGTTGCACTCTAATAAGAAAATAATATTTTTTAAATAGTAGTTAACATGTAGCCGTTGTATTGGCGGGAATGGATAGAAATAACTAAAATATGCTTATACATGTTTTTAAATGTTTTTACATTTATCCAATAAAAGATAAAGGCTTAAAATACGGAAAGAATTCAATTTTAGGCGTATATGCCCTAGTTTTCACAAAAGGTTCACTTATCGCCTTTTGATGGAGAATTGTCATTAAATACAGTTTTGTTCACTCTTATACATTCTATTTGACCAAATAAAACTCTTCTTAAGAATCGGGACATCAAAATTTAATTTGTGTAAATTTTTGGTATCTTTCCGATAAAGTTCATTTTTTAATGAATAGTGTAAAATGTTGTATTTTAATTCAAAACCTCTTTTTAATATAATTTATTTATATGATTAGATTATATTTTGAATTGGTTTTAAAGTGAAATTAGAATATATTTTTACCATTAAATCCAATAGTGGTCGTTTGAATTAATTTCACTTTGAAATAAGACTTAAACTAGTGTCAATCTTTTGATACTTATTGTTTCATAAAAACACGCTATTTGATCTGACAGCGGGAATTAATTATTAAATTAATTAATGTGACTTATATGTTTTGAATTTCGTAAAATAGACTTCATTTTGGAATTCGGAATATCAAATATAGCTTATCTTTAATTTTTGGGATTTTTCTGAAAAACATCAATTTTTGATGAATAGTGAAACCACTTAGTGGTACTTATAAAAACTGATTTTTCGTTTAAATGAAATTTTACCACTTCTGTGTTTTGAATTTCAAAAATCCAACATACATGGTTGTAATTAGGAAGTAAAATGTGGTTCAATGAGATTAAAATAATTTTTTGGTGAATAGTAACTTTTAAGTTCTTAATCGCGATTAGTGGTAATTAGTGTAGTTTAAGGTAAAAATAATGCTTTAATAATATAAAATGACCTAGAAACATGTACTACCTTATTTGATGTGTCATGACCGACCAAGACAAGCCATGGGTCAACTTGGGGACCCCATGGAGCCACTTTGGTTTGGAAATGACATAAATAACTTTTTATTTAATGTAAAAGTTAAAATGACACAAACATAATATGTTTTACGAAAACAATATTTACATGGGGTTATACAAATCAGATTTTTGACTATAATTATTCATTGGAAATTTAAAAATATTTCCTACATCATAGTAATTTTTTATAATTTTTAGACATTAAATAAATTAAATTATTTATGACATCATGATGATGCAGCGATGACCTCATTATTTAACGATTTAAATAAAATGGAAAGATAATGTAATATCTAAGACCTAAACATGTCCAAAACCTATTGGATGAGTGGATTTCAAACCCTTATCACCTTATCCTAAAAATAAATCAATTTGGGACCTTTAAAATCCGAAAATCTTTTGAAAATAAAGTAACATTTTGTAACTTTACAAGAGTGCCCCTCCTCTCCTCTTATAAAAGGCCCCCACCCCTACCTCCTTAACCACACTCCCAAAGTCTTTGGCTCATCCAAAATCTGCCCATTTTGTCTCTCCACATACGTCTCTTACTCCTTGAAGCCTAACATTGGGCATAAGTCTTCCCAAGGAAGCCTTTGAGCTCAAACCAAAGGGAGTTACCCGATTTTAAGGTAATGTCTTCACTTGAGTACTTTTTTTTATTTTGCTTCTCCAACCCCCTAAACTATTTTTATTCATTTATTTTGTAACAAATCAAGTATAATAAATATAATAGGATTTTTTTATAAGAAGTATTCGAGCTTCACTTTCACAGACCTACATCTAATGGTTAAAGAACATACTGTTTCCGTGGATGGCGAATTTCGGCCTCCCGAAACGATGATTGTTCAACATTCTTTTAACACCTTCAAAGGTGGCCATTAAGATGACAATATATTTATATATGATATATAATATGTTTATAATTTCCTTAAGATTATGTATTTTTCATTTTGGGCATACATTTATGGTTTCCATTATGGGTAAACGTGATATCTTCATTTAAGGAAGTGCGAACTACCACCCCCTCAAAGTGATTTGATTCGTTAATACCATATGTGGTAAGTATAAATGATATATTTAATGATATTATATATGATACCATACTGGAATTAAAATAATATTATATATAATTATGTTTTAATTCCATTAAATATGAAATAGAAATGGAAGTAGCGTTCATGCGTACGTACGGCTTACCGTCTCCATGAACGGTACATTTCATTTCTTATCTCAAAATGTTATGTAATACTATAAGTACATATATATAATGTATATATATGTAATATATTACATCAAAATTATGGATATCATTCTGGAATTATAACATATATATATCTCTCTCATTTGGTTTTAATTCCATTAATATGACAAAAAATGAAAGTAGCGTCCATGCGTACGTACGGCCTACCGTCTCCATGAATGGTGCTTTTCGTTTTTTATCTCCAAATGACATGGAATAGTATGAAATGAATATTTACTGGATATATATGATATTTTAATCATTAATACTATTCTGGAAATTATTTACTGATAACTACATGGGCAATCTTTTTTTAAACAAGGTCATTTTTGACTCATGTACCAAACATCGGCAAAAACGTCTGATATGAACTAACATTATTAAACAATTATTATAAAATTATAATATGTGATATGAACTGAATAATAATCTCTAAAGGAGTTAATTAGGAAATTATTAATTTACCAAAGTTTATTATTCAGGACGTTAAAGAAACGAACAAGACAAGTTGGACTTGAGGTATGGGATCTTAATCCTCTCTTTCTTTTTAAGTACACTCTTTTATGTAATTACCTCTAAAGCTCATCTTTCTTGTTATTGGGATGTTATTTTATATTACACTTACTGTAATTTTTTTGTTCATGTGATGAGAGACCCTATTCTCTCTCATCAATCCATTTTGGAAGTTTTGAGTGGCGCCGTTAGGCTGCCGAATTTTCATAAGAGATCTAACCTCTCTTTCTTTTTAAGTACTCTCCTTTATGTCACTTATTTTAAGCTCCTATTTGTTATGTTGGGGGATGTTCTTTTATATTCCTCTTTCTATAAGCTTTAAGTTAATATTATGAGATACCCTATTTGATCTCATCAATCCATTTTTGTAAGTTTTATGTGGTGTCGTTAGGCTGCTGAGTTTTCATATGGGATTTTTCATCTCACTTTTATTCCCGTGAGATTTATGCTACATTTCCCACAATTTCCTTTGAGTGGTGTATGTACTTCCCATTATTCTACTCTTTGTGTAATATACTTTCATTTATGGGTATTTACATCAATGATTTGTTGTCCTTCTTTCATGGGGGGTATGTTTTGAAAGATCCCCAAGTCGGTAAGGGAACCTTTCACCCTCCTCTTTTTAAAAGACTTCTTTTGTTGGGTATTTTAATTTACATATTTTTATGTTGGTATATGTCCTCATATATCCTAATTGATGTAAATTTTATGTCCAAGTGATGAGATGCCCTTTTTTATCTCTCATCAACTCATTTTGATGTGATGCCGTTAGGCTGTCAAGGGAACTTCTTAACCCAATCTCGATTTCATTGGGTTCAATATGTAGTTATTGAATATGTCATCCATTGAATATGTGTGAATTAACTTTGATTATTTTACACTTAATATCCACTTATATTTGGTGTATTCGTTTTTCACACATAATTATGTAATTGATTTATCCTTAAACCAAGGATACGGTCTTTGTAAGGGACTTCGTCTCAATCTCCTTTCATTGAGGCATATTTTGTTTTATACACAACCTTATTTTATACGGTGTATAAAACCCTTTGAATTTTACATTTATCCAAAAAGGAATATTTTTTATATGAATCGTTTTACTAAATGACAAAAGGGAATGTTTTTGTCGTACATATGCGGCGACAACGATTTCTCCACCGCCATGACCATTATTTGAGTTTCGGCTTCTTCTACAAGACCTACCTTCTTTTTAAAATAAAAATAAATACCATTTTTTACTTTTCTTTTATTTTGGTATTGAAAATGGTTTTCATAATGTTTTTATATCAATGTGTTGTATTGATATCTTGTTATTGAAAGGTGGAAATGTTATGTTTCCATTATGCATGTTTTATGTGATAAGATTATGCTATCGTTCTTGGGCATTGTTATGAAGACAGGTGGTTCCGTGATAAACTAAGGGCGGGTGAGCCCGATATAGCTCTCCAATGCATTGGGTAACGTGAAGGAGTGAAACGTTAAGGTTTCTCCGAAGAGATTTAGGGAATATACTGTGATGGGTATTCCAAACGTAATCAAGAGGGTTACTCCCTACGTAAGAATGTTATGAATGCCTCAAGTTACCTTTAGGTCTTATGATTTCTATGATTTATTCATGATTTGATGAGGCATGTTAACGTTCTTTTTTTTATGGGTAAAGTATGATTTCATTCTTATGTATATATGAACTCATGTTTCCTTTCCATATTTTTATAACCCTTACTGATCTTTTTATGCTCATCCCATGTTTTTGAAAAGTTTTTCACAGGTCAAGGGAAAGTTACATGACGTGATGATAATGTCAAGGATGTGTCAAGAAAGAATCCGTGTTTTATTTTAAATATGTTTCCGTTGATGGGAAGAATGAATACTGTCTTTTTTGTAACCACTTTGTTTAAATGTGGAGTGAAATGCAAGTTTCATGATCTAATTCTCTAAAACTCTAAACCTGAAAAGATCCTCAATGTGTAATCTTGTAATAACTCAAGATTAAGTAAGGTTTAACGTTGAGGCCTTATATCAACTTCACATAACATAGTGAGAGTGAATGACTAATGTACTATCTCATGGAAAGTTCTTCTTGGTGATAAAAGAGGTATTCACAAAACTAGTTTCTTTCAAATATCTTCTAGTGTGTTTAACACAGGTATAATTCCTATTATTATTATTCTCAAAAAAATCCAATTCTTATAGTATCTCAATTTGTGATATCTTTTTGCTTTGTGGTTCCTTAACATAGCCAAGAATCTTTGATAACTTTTCTTTTTCTATATACTTAATCACATATCCTCTATTTTCACAATGAAAATGAGAGCTCTCAAGGATTTTGGAAACTCAACATAGACTGGTTCCTCTATATTTATTTTTAAGGATCACCTACTATACTTCATTAATTCAATGTATTAGCTCATATTTTTATAATATGTGAAAAATATGATCTTTAAGTTGTTTCAAGATTATCTTAAACACCTCACTCATTCAGTGTTTCTCAAATATTATACACCAAAAAACAAGGTATATTTTCTTATGAAAATTTTAAATCTACCTTCATTTTGAGTATATCATGTTCATGTGAAATTAATCTCATTATTCTACCTTATCTCAATGCACACAAACTACCTCTAATATTTCACTACTATATATTGTTTTATTATGACCAAAGCACCATTCCTTTTGAATAGTCACTTGCATGGAAGATATATAATTCATGTAAGAGTTATAATAAATTTCAAACTAATAAATCATAAATGTGAAAAAATATTGTTTTATAGAGTTATTTGGAATGACACACTCAAGATTATAGGAACCCACAATAAGGCTGGAGGTAGAAGATAATGTTCTATAGAGATCGAGTGGTTGTGATTGATAAAATCAAATGATGTTTCTTATATCCATATCATTTTAAATAGATGAACAATGGTATAACTTACCATGTACCACAATGATCTATGATTATTTTGAGCATCACTATATATATCAATATTTTCCTTTTGTTGGTTCTAGCCAGCAATGGGGTTCGACACCCTTAACAAAACATGCACCACATGGGACAGGTGGACCAAATCATACCCTTTTATGCCTCTATGTTCACCCTCCTAAGTTCTATGAGTCAACTCTTATAATTTTCATACAATAAATTATTGTGGGTTCTATGTCCTCCTCACATAACTCTAGGGGATGGTCAGGTAGAAGTCCTCTCACATGGTTTACCCAAATGGTCCGACGTATGTGGTTGAGGTGGTCCTTAGTTGGATTATGGTTGGATTTTTTTTGGAAAACTCCCATAATTTTATTTCCAAATATTCAACATATGTTCTATATAATTCTTAATATAAAATTTCAAACCAACCTATTAATTAATTATCTATATCTATTTATAAATAAATTAATATTTATATTGAGTCAACTTTATCTACTTCATCTAGAAAAATGATATTTTGTATGATCTTCATTAAAATCTTATTTAGTTTTTGGAATATAAAATACAAATAACTCTTCAACATCACATCGTCTTAATTTTTATCATATTATTTATTATTGTTAAAAATGTTTCATTTTATAAAAATTAGAAACACAGGTTCTATAAATTAAAAATATTGTGATAATAAATAGACTTATAAACTCAAATTCTTCAAAATAACTTCCTTAATATAATAATACTTGGGTACTTTCATCATCATATATTCATACAAGCTATATTCATTTTGTTATCATGTGCAGATATATTGGATACTTCAATATACAGTAAATAACATCTTTATTTATAACTTCTTTAACAAATTGAAATCAATGTTATATTTCTATTTGATTGAACAACATTATCAACCAATAAAAATAATTTAAAGAAAATAAAAACGATACATAATGTTCATTTTTCACCCCTTAGTGTGTTTTGGTAATGTTGTGGAAAAAAATATGAGAATATTGAATTATTCTAGATTTATGAATCCTCATGAACCCCTTGGTTTCCTTTGAGATGTGTCATAATTATAGGCTTTTTAATTAATTATTTTGAAACTTTTTAGTACTATGAGAATCCCTAGTTACTCATGAGGTATGAATGTTGTGGATTAGAGTTGAGATGACCAAGATTTCATTACATCATTGTAACTTCTAATAGAAGAGATTGTTTAGAAACTTTCTTTCCATCATACTAGTTACTCTCTCATTCCAAGGGTTTTGATCTAAATGATTTCATTGTATTTCATATTTAGATTATAGGTGTCCTATTGAGTATGTTTATTCTCACCCTTCATGGGTTTTCTCCCACACATGTTATGTATGTATAGTCGATTTATAGGTTGGAGATGGTCTTAGTGGTTGTGGAGATGGTATGGCATGTTTAGAGATGGATCTTAGTTATACTTGGAAATGTATGGTGAAATATTGAGGTTTATGATGGTGGTTAAAAGACTTAGAGGTAGAGATTGATCTAGGTGTACACATAGTGATGAGGATATTTACAATGACTTGGGTCTTTTTCATTCATATGAATTTTGGATGTACAATTCCATTGATATTTTACTAGGTGTCACTGTGATAATATTTTTCCCCTCATTCATGTGTGGTATAAATTTTAGTTATATATATTAGCATTATTACTAATTATTTTTTTATTGGAGACACATGTAAATTGAATGTTGATATAGGATAAAACATCCTATATTATGTTTTATTCATACTCGATGTTAGTCATCAATCTCAGGACTATTAAAGGTGGATTTGGGGTGGCACACTCAGCTTAATTCCAATTTGGGTATGACTCTATTAGGGTGGGTTACATAAGATTTATTAGAGAGGATGATTCCTAGAGGTGGAGTTTAGAGTTAATAGTCACATGAGGAATAGTTTGGGGAGTTTTTGAAACTATAATAAGGGGTGATTAGATTGGTTATTAGACTAAAGAAATAAGCGTAGGTGAAAAAAATGATGTATCCTTCCTTGAGAAATTTTATAACCTTTTAGTCCACTTAGATCTCTCATAAAATGATGTATGTTAAAAAAAATTTGTATATGAATCATATAATTATGATCCTTCATGTCCTTCCATTATCATCTTTTCTAGATATTCTCAAACTCATATGTGTTATAAGTATAAAATATTGGGTGTTATCCACTGATATCCATATTGTGTGTAGAGGTAGGGTCATGAAGATCCCATGCTCAGAGTTAAGCCTCACTTTACTAGTTATTGAGTAATGAGGCATTATTTATGAGAGTCAGTTTAGAGATCTTCTTTCTCTATCATCTGAGGCAGTTTCCCTTCACATTTTTCTTAGTGCAAACTTTTTGGATGATTATATGGTAGTTCCCACTAATTTTGATTATATTACCCATAGGATGGATATACTATTTATGTTATGGTGATATATTCCTCATGGGTTTTCAAGGAGATATAAATTTTGGGTGAATAAGGTTTAATGGAATTATATGACTCATGTTTCCATTTGGTATATAATTTCACTAACCATATGATGATTCTTTCATTGATATTCTTATAAAATAATTAATTTCACTAATTTATGATGTATTTATTGAACTCATGATGAGATTTCAATTCCATTGTTAGAGTTTTAGTCCATGTATAAGGTGGAGTATTATCTAAGGTTACTAGACCATATATAGGACAATGTGATCATGTATGGGTATGCATTAAGGCCCACTGACCTCATAAAGTGTTCTCTAAATATATTTCACGATGGACTCTTTTTAGCTCAGTGGATCATGTGGTGACTCCAAAGAAAAATTAATCAATCTATGGTTGTGTTTTCATGTAACACCACCATTATTACAGACCATGTAATGTTTATTTACTATTTATTTTTCATAAATGGGATGCACCCTAAATTGTGAATTATTCTAGAGTTTCCCTAGAAGAAAACCATAATGATTATAGGGAAGGATATTTACATTAATAATAAAATATAATATATATAGTTTTTAAATGAAGTCATTTCCCAAACTGGGAGAGGATTTTGTTGGGAAGAGGGTGGTATAGGATCAGATTGAAATGGATGATCTTATAATCCTATCGCATCATCACCATTTATGGCTGGCTTCAGTCATGGTTAAATTACTAATATTCATAGCTATGTAAAGATACACATGACAAATAACTATGGTTATACATTGATAGGTGAAGTCCAGAGTTTTATTATTTCCCCATACTTGTAGTCCCTTATATAGATGTTTCAGGTGTAGGTTATTATTTTACATCATATTTTTTGGATTTATAAATTTTGGTGAAACATGTAGCTTGGTCCTTTTCAGTTAAGATAGTTTTAACTAATTTTTAACTTATTCACTCATCTCCATGGTTAGATCCTTTTACACCTTAATAGATAATGGAGAAATTAATGATGTTATTTCATGTTATAGATGGTACCTAGTGAAACATGCCTCAGGATGAATTGGTTAACCATTGCAACAATCATGAGGTGTGGCAAGAAAACTCTATCATCAAGAAGTTGTAGTTAGTTATCCATCTACTGTGAGCATGGATTTATCAAATATGTGTATGGTTGAAGATTTAATTCCTATGAATGTGGAAAAATTCATGAAATCTTATGAAGGGAGACCTATGGTTGTACATTAATATGAGGCTAATGTATGCATAAACATTCATTTTGGAGATAGAGTTTTAATATTTATGAGCGTAATGATGTTCTAAATCATTCCTTGTATTAGTTTTCAAATTTTTGTTTTTTAGAGTATGATTTCCAACAAAGTTTCAGTGAATTGAGGAAATAATGTTCAAGGTAATATCTTAATGGGTTACTATTCTAGTGACCTAGATACGGTACATTCAATTTTCAACCCTACCCATACTATAAATTGAGTTGAAGGGGAAAATATAGATAATATATATATTATTTTTAGAATTTATAAATTTTCAATCACCTTTCTTTCATGAAGATCAAACCTCTCAAAAATATGTGGAGTGGGTTAAGAAGATCATAGAAATCATTGATTCATCAAGAAATTCTAAAACCTATACAATAAGAGTCTCCATAATCATGTTTGAGGGGAAAAACGAGGAATTGTGGAATAAAACTATTCAAGTGAATCCACATCAAGTCATATCTTGGGAATATTTCAATATTATGTTTTTTTAATAGAGTTTTCCCAAGGATATAATGATAGTGAAGGTGATTAAATTTACATGTATTGAGTAAGGTGATTATATTGTTAATGATTAAGATGGTTGTTTCATTAAGATAAAACCATTATATATCGATATACACACCAATGACTCAAAGAAGGAATGATTCTTTTAAAAGTCTCAACATCCTAATCGTAGTTCGATGATGCTGTTATTTAAACTAAAATCTTATGAATTTTTTTATTAAGTTCATTTCCATGGAGGTAACTTTGGTAGGATAGCCTATAATTGGTAATTATTAAATTCCATTTTATGATAGTAACAATGATCTTTCTAGTGGGAAGATGATTCAAGAGGAGTCCAAATATGAAAAGTAATGATAATGGGGGTAATCTAATAATATTATGCCCACTTCTCTAGTAAGGAATATATCACTAGTATGCTTCAAATATGGAACACTAAGTATTTATTATCCCTATTGTTTGAAATATCCAATAAATTTTCAATGGTGCAATAAATTAGGTAATCATTGAGAATTATATACATTGAATTATTAGAAGAGGAAGAAGCCTCATAAATTTCCTGAATTTGGAAAATAGTCAATAATGGAGCTATTACTCAATTAATTAGGAATTAAAACAAAGGGTGATGAGGTATAATGTTATTTATTCTTTAAAGAGTATTATTTTATGAAATGAATGTACCTATTTCTTTTTTTCTTCTTGTAATAGATCATTTTGTTATGAATACGAGGTCTATATATTTGTCACGTTTCTTAAATCTTGTGCTATGTGGGGGATTGAGTTGAGTTAGAGGTATAGTTCCTGAATTGTGGTATGGATATTATTTATCTCGTCCTTATATGTTGATTTAAAAATGGCAGGGAGTCCTATAAAAAGTCTCACTCGATGGGATTTCATTGTCTGATGTTATCACTCTAATTAGGTTTTGTGTCTAAAGGTATTTGATTTGTGATATAATAACAAGATTCAATCTTGGTAACATGGAATTCATTCAATAATAAATAATTCATATAGGTTTAATCCATATCTCTTTATGATAAAAATCTTTACACAATCCTTATAAACCCATAATCTAATGATATCAATATTTTGATTGCTTAAAGTCAGAATCCCTTGTATGAGTCATTTAATTTTGGTAGTTTATCTAAAATGCAGTCATTATAAATTAATCTAATGATTATAGTAGTTATTGGAGATAATTGGATATAGATCCAATGATTCTCTTTATAATTCGATAAAGTGGTTTTCTAGTATTTGACCTTTGGTATTCATCATTGAAATATTTTCAAGATAATATATACAAGATTTCATAATTCCTTTATATTTTCAAAAAGATATCCTTTCTTCTAATTTTTCCTTTTGAAATAGTTTTTATTATATTGTATTAATTTTATATCCAATGGAGAATATATATATATACTGATTCTATATATATAATTATATGGTAACTATGGAATTAGATAATATGTATGATTTGTGAGATAGGCTATTTATATTCTTAATTACCAAACAAATCATCATAAATTAAACGAAATAATTTATTACAACAAAGTGGTTTTTGTATTTATCTATTATTTAGATCATTAATAACTTTTTGATGAAAAAAGTAGTATTTTGGAGAGAATTGTGAAACCCCCTTTTCAATTTTATATATTAATTTTACTTAATAATTTATTTCCTTATTTTTGGTGGATTCAGAGATGAATATTTTAGAGTTCTTGAAAGTTTTCCAGATTGTACGGTTGGTGCACGGTTTGGAAAACCTTTCACCTAAAAAATGATGGAGTGTATGTTATATTTTAATAGTTGATGCACAATTGGTTCATGATTAGGGGAACTATGTATCCTAACCATGAATATGATGTAGTTCTTATTTAGTGACTCTCACATGGATTGTTCATAGATTAGAAAACAATCTAGACAAATAATGCATATTATAAAGAATTTAAATTTTTTTCTTTTATCAAAATTATTATGGGATTATTATATTAAACTTCTAAATTTTCGGAACATTCTCTAGTAGTCTATACAGTTGAGATCTACTTCTTTTTCCACTCCCTTAAACATTGTTCTTCAATATTTGTTTGATTCTTTAAGGTAAAACCCACTTTCTCCCTCTTATATTTCCACTCTTATTATATCCTTTCATTATTTTTTTCATCCATCACTAATTGAAATGGTGTTGAACCTTAATAGTTAGGTTGTGTCTCAAAAAAAGGGTTTTTATTTATATTTTTTTTGGATTTATTCTCTTGAACTCAAAATTATATATTCAATATATTTACACTAGTTTTACTTGATTAAGTTATAGGTTTCCATACCCTTCCTTTTAGTTGATAAGACCTTAGGTCCCCGATGTTCCAAAATTTTCCTTAATCCTCAACAAATGTGATATAAGTTATATATATTATATTTTTTAAAGGTCCATTATGTTTAATTTTTTTCATTAGATATAAAGGTGTAATTTCATAACTCATGTGTATTTTTTTACATCATGTATTATTTTATGCACACCGTATTTAAGAAAATGAATGATAGGTTATTTAAAAAAATGAAGTATTAAATTTCTTTTATATATGAATAATTTTCCATGTATGGATATTCATAATTTCTTTTGATTATTTCATATAGGGGTGAGTCTTTTTATGAAATTATTCATGAAATTTTGTTATCTTGTTGATTATGTTTTTATGTTATTGACATGTTTATTTAATTTTATATTATTTCAAGTTGGATTTAAAGTATAATTTGATTCCTAATTTTTATTATAAGGTTGGTTATGTGGTTTCAATTTCTTCAATGAAATCAGTTTCTTTCTTGAAAAGTGTATAGGTTTTTTTAATGTATTGATGATACCCTCAGAATAGATGACACTTGGTCAAGAATTTTTTATTATGAAAACTATAGTATGTGAATAATTTATTTTTAGATATCAATATTAAAAAGGGTTGTTTCTTTGAAGGGATACTAAAGGTGATATGTGGGGTACTTATTGATCATGTTAGGATATAATGTGAAATAATAATTGTTTCCTCCACTCCCTATAGAAAATTCATGGGAATCCTTGGGTAGTTATGTGTGAAGTTGAGAGTTGAGTGCTGTGATAGTTTATATTTCAAATTATTTAATATCTATTATTTATTATTTCCAATTTTATATGGGGTGTGTCACAGAGTGAGGCTACGGGAGAGTAATTCATGGGTTATTCAGCTTGTAATGCATCATAGGTTGAAATATGGTTCCACCCAAGAATTTCTATAATTGTCTCTGTTGTACCCCTCTCTCTTGGATTTTAATGATCACAATCACTCTCATCGTGTTCTAACTTGTTTTCAACTGTTTTTGATGATAGGAAAAAGGTTGCCAAAGAGTTGGCCCAAGAATACTGGAAAAGGACTCTCTGAGTCCACCGGCCAACCGGTGGATTACCACCGGCCAACCGGTGGATTACCACCGGCCAACCGGTGGTCTCTGGTAGAAGCAATGCTCTCTGCTCGGTTCCACCGGTCGGCCGGTGCCTGACCACCGGCCAGCCGGTGGAACCAGACAGAGAGCTTACTCTCTGTCTCGACCACTGGCCAGCCGGTGTCCCCGCACCGGCCCGCCGGTGGAACCCAGACATAAAGCTCTGGCTTCTGTCTGGAGCACCGGCCAGCCGGTGGCCAAGCACCGGTCAGCCGGTAAGCAAAGTCAAACTAGCCGTTGGGCTTTGACCAGACTTGTCCACTTGACCCCCAACGGCTCCGAAAGCCCTCCAACGGCCATATTTAAGTATTTGGGGATATTTCTCCTATAAATAGACGTGGATGGATGCCGAGAACAAGTAACGATACATTGGAATGATATTTTGATCCCTTGAAGCTCTAACGACAAATCTCTAAGGCTACTTGTGATCCATCTCCATCCTTGAAGCTTGGGCTGCCTCTGCATTAACTACTCTCACACTCTTGGCGCTCAAGGCTTCCTCTAGTTTGTTATAATTTATTTATTTCAATTGTTTAGTTCTTCATTGGGTTTGTATTAAAACAAACCATCCTTTTCTTCCTCACTTTCATTTTGGGTTTCTTGCTACAACCATAATAAAAAAGCAAGCTGTACGAAGGTGATCTAGCCTACCTTAAAACCGCTAGTGGGTTTCTTTCTACAACCATTAAAAAGAAAGCTGAAGTAAATCTCTCAACGGTTGAGTTGGGAGCGGAGACGTAGGCTTTGGTCTAAGCCGAACTCCGTTATCAAATTGTGTCTTGCCCCTTTTTATTTCCGCTGCATTTATTAATTGTTTTAAATTGTTAATTAATTTTTAAAAGGCAATTCACCCCCCCCTCTTTCCATCACTCTCCGACCAACATTTGGTATCAAAGGAACGTTTGTGTAATACCTTAACCGGTTACAAACCTAAAATCCATAGTGATTCCTTCTTCCTCACAAGCACCCGAAGGGTATTCCATGACTCGGGCTCCATTCTTTGATGGAACCGACTACACTTATTGGAAAACTCGCATGATTACATTTCTTAGAAGTATTGGCTATCCTATATATAGAATTGTTATGCAAGGCTACACTCTCTCTAGCAAAGATGAGTCTAAATAGACCCCCGAAGACATTGCTAATTTTGAGCTTGATGGTAAAGCCATGAATGCTCTTCATTGTGGGTTAGACCGTAATGAATTTAATCGTATTTCTACTTGCACCACTTCTCATGAAATTTGGAAGCTTTTGGAAGTGACCCATGAGGGCACTAACAAAGTCAAAGACACTAGATTAGATATGTATCGTCAAGACTTTGAAAGTTTCACCATGCACCCACACAAATCTATTACGGAAATTTTTACTCGCTTTACTGATGTGTGTAATGGGAGAAAGTCTCTTGGAGATGATTTTTCTGCAGAGACGATGGTCAAGAAGATTCTTTGGGTCCTACCAAGCTCATGGGCTCCAAAGGTGACGACAATCCACGAAGCGAAAGTTGTCAAGAAAATGCCGGTTGAAGAACTCATTGGATCACTTATGACCTATGAGATTACCATGAAGAGGCATGCCGATAAAGAAGGTAAAATCTTCAAGGAGAAAAAGAACATAGCATTCAATGCAAATCAAGAAAGCTCCTCCGATGATAGCGGATCCGAGATTGCTCAACTTGCAATAAAAATGAGCAAGTTCATGAAGAAAAAGAAGAATTTTCAAAGGGTACGAAAGGAAGAGCCAAAAGCAAAAAAAGAAGTTACATGCTTTGAATGTGGAAAGAAAGGCCACATCAAACCGGAGTGCTCTCTTTTCATGAAAAGGTTAAAGGAAAAGAAAAACAAGAAGGATTTCAAAGCGTCAACATGGAGTGCAAGCGATGACTCCATGTCTTCAAGCGACTCAAGCAATGAAGGTGGAAAATGCCTAATGGCATTTGATGAGGTATCTTCTTCCGACTCCTCTTTCTCATCTTCTTCTTTTAATAATGACATGTCTTATGAAGATCTCCAAAATGCGAGAGATCAATTAGAGGAAGGTTTTCACGAACTTACTTCTAAATTTTTGGCCTTAGAAAAGAAACACAAAATTCTAATTTCTGAAAAAGATCAACTTCTCAAAAAGAATGAGGAACTTGCCCTTAAGGTCCAAGATATTCCAAATGTTGATTCTTTGAATTCAACTATTAAATATTTAAGGGAATCTCTTTCCAATTTCACCCAAGGTGAACACAATTTGACCAAATTGCTAGGTTCTCAACGTTCGGCTAGAATAACACATGGACTTGGGTTTAACAATCAAGCCACTTCTTCTAGAGCACCCACTACTTTTGTAAGGGGGAGCTCTCAAAATAAATATTGTAATTATTGTAGAAAAACCGGACATATGATTTATGAATGCAATTGTAAAAATTCTAGATATGGCCGCCCCAAAATCATTACCTACTCGGATGAATATCTTAGGATGTATCCCTCTAGACAAGTATGGGTTCAAAAGTCTCTTTTAGCTAATCTTTCCAGACCCAAACTTATATGGGTACCAAAATCTATTCTCTCTTGATTTTGTAGGATAAACACCAAAGAAGTAGGACTTCGAAAGGCTCGTGGTGTCTTGACAGCGGATGCTCGAGGAACATGTGTGGCGATCCCTCCGAGTTCAACTCCCTTGAAGAATTCGATGGAGGATACGTCACCTTCGGTGACAATTCAAAAAGCAAGATCGTCGGAATAGGTACCATTGGTTTTGGTAGCACCTCCTTTATTAAAGATGTTTTATTTGTTAAAGGTTTAAAACATAATTTAATTATCATTAGTCAACTTTGTGATAGTGGTTTTTCGGTGAATTTTCAAAATGATTTATGAAATGTGTTTGATTTTCAAAACAAATTGATATTTTCTGCTTCCCGTTTTCAAAATTTTTACATTATTGATTTAAAGTCTTTAGATAGCCAAAATGTTAAATGTTTAAGTGCTCTTGACAATGATTCTTGGCTTTGGCATAGAAGGTTGGGGCATTGTAGCTCTCATTCACTTCTAAAGCTTAATAAGAACAAGCTCATCCGTGACCTTCCTAAACTTAAGTTTAAGAAAGATTTGATTTGTGAGCCATGCCAACTTGTCAAGCAACAGAAATGTTCTTTCAAATCTAAGAAGGAAGTGTCCACTTCAAAATCTCTTGAGATCCTTCATCTTTATCTTTTTGGTCCTACCCCTGTAGCAAGTCTAGGTGTAAAATCCTATACCTTTGTTCTAGTAGATGACTTTTCTCGTTTCACTTGGGTTTTCTTTTTAGCTCATAAAAATGATGCTTGTAGAACCTTTTTGAAATTCTCTAGGAAAGTAGAAAATGAAAAAGGATATAAAATTATATCGCTCCGTAGTGACCATGGTGGTGAATTCGAGAACAAAGAATTCGATGAATTGTGTTCCTCTCAAGGATACAATCACACCTTCTCTGCCCCTAGGACTCCACAACAAAATGGAGTGGTTGAAAGGAGAAACTGAACTCTCCAAGAAATTGCTCGAACCCTCCTTAGTGAATTCAATCTTCCTCAATATTTCTGGGCCAAGGCAGTAAACACTGCTTGTTATACTATCAATAGAGTCCTTGTAAGACCCCTTCTTAAGAAAACCCCCTATGAACTTTGGAAAGGAAAGTTTCCCAAAGTTGGTTATTTTAAAGTGTTTGGCTGTAAATTCTTTATCCTTAACAGAGAAGATAACCTAGGGAAATTTGATGCCAAATCCGATGAAGGTATTTTTCTTGGGTACTCCAACTCAAGAAAAGGCTATCGTGTCTTCAATAAACGTTCAAAAACCATCGAAGAATCATCTCATGTCAAATTTGATGAATCTATTCCTAAACCTCACCCGATCATTGAAGATGTTGAAGATAAGCTTGATAAGCTTCATTTGAATGATTCCTCTTCTCCTCCCAAGGAGGATGACCATCAAGAACCCTAATCACCTTCTTCGCCTTCCACCTTGCCTAAGGGTTGGAAACCTTCTAGAGACCATCCTTTAGAAAATGTTATAGGTGATCTTCAAGCCAGTACTCGAACTAGAAGATCAATCCTCAACGAGGTTGAACATCAAGCCTTTCTTTCTCAACTAGAGCCTCAAACCATTAATGATGCCATTAATGATGATAATTGGGTTCTTGGAATGCAAGAGGAACTAAATCAATTATCTAGAAATGATGTTTGGACTCTTGTTGAAAGACCCAATGATCATCCAATTATTGGCACTAAATGGGTTTTTAGGAACAAACTTGATGAACAAGGAAATATAACCCGGAACAAGGATCGCCTAGTAGCTAAGGGCTATAATCAAGAAGAAGGAATTGATTATGGTGAAACCTTTGCGCCCGTTGCTAGATTGGAATCCATTAGGATCTTGTTGGCATTCGCCGCTCACTTAAATTTCAAACTTTTTCAAATGGATGTTAAAAGTGCTTTTTTAAATGGTTTTATTTCATAAAAAATCTTTGTTGAACAACCCCCCGGTTTTGAAGATCAAAAATTTCCAAATCATGTTTTTAAGTTAACCAAGGCTCTATATGGCTTAAAACAAGCCCCTCGGGCTTGGTATGAGCGGTTAACAAAATTTCTTTTAGAAAATGATTTTAAAATGGGTCAAGCTGATTGTACCCTATTTTTAAAACACACTTCCAAAGATCTTTTAATTGTCCAAATTTACGTTGATGACGTTATCTTTGGTTCAACCAAAGAATCACTTTGTACTGATTTTTCAGATTTAATGAGAAATGAATTTGAAATGAGCTTTATGGGGGAATTAAATTTTTTTCTTGGTTTTCAAATCCTTCAAAATTCAAATGGTATTTTTCTAAGCCAAGGGAAATACACAAACGAACTTTTAAGTCATTTTGGTATGGATCAGGTAAAGGAAATTAGTACCCCCATGAGTACTTCTTGTAAAATTACGTTATATGAAGCTGGGAAACTAGTGGATAACAAGCTTTATAGGAGTATGATCGGGAGTCTACTCTACCTAACTGCGACCCGTCCTGACATCATGTTCAGTGTTTGCCTTTGTGCTCGTTTTCAAGCCAATCCCAAAGAATCTCATTTTAAATCGGTCAAAAGAATTTTTAAGTATTTAAAAGGATCAAAAAACATTGGTTTGTTTTATCCATCTAATACTTCTTTCGAACTTTCTTCATTTTCGGATGCTGATTTTGGCGGATGTCAATTAGATCGTAAGAGTACTAGTGGAACCTGTCATCTGCTAGGCAAGTCCCTTGTTTCATGGAGTAGCAAAAAGAAAAACTGTGTTTCTCTTTCTACTGCCGAGGCCGAGTATGTAGCAGCTGGTAATTGTTGTTCCCAAATTATTTGGATGCAGCACACTCTCTTGGATTATGGCCTTTTCTACGATCATGTCCCTATACGGTGTGGCAACAATAGTTCCATTAGTATTTCTAAGAATCCAATACAACATTCTAGGACAAAGCATATAGATTTAAGGCATCATTTCCTTCGTGACCATTTTCAAAAAGGGGATATCACTTTGGACTTCATTTCTACTGATTTCCAATTAGCTGATATTTTTACCAAACCGCTCCCGGTTGAACGTTTTGATTTTATTAAGGGGGAGTTAGGAATGATTCGTCAATGAGCACTATTAAATATTTGAATCTTTTTGGCTTGCTTATATTTCTTTTTAAGTTATTTAAACTCTTTTTTATTGTTATTTTATTTTAATTTTTTTATGAATTTCAATACCACCGGTCAACCGGTGGTACATCACCGGTTAACCGGTGGTGTCGGGTTTGTCTTTTTTGGGCCGGCCAGAGGAAGGGTTAAAATTAAAAATAAAACCCTTCCCCTTCATTTCTTCTTTCTCACTCGTGCGGCCCCTCCTAACCCGCACCTCCTCCTAGCCCTCTCAAAACACCATTTTCTCTCAATCTCTCTCAATTTTTTTTCCTTTTGCCATCATGGGTCCTTGCTCTTCACGCAAGGGAAAGGGCATCGCTCAAGAGGCACCTCCTCCTCCTTCAATCCCTCAACTTCCGGACATTTGGCATGACAAAGTCATTCTGAATGGTAGAGTAATTGATTATTCTTGGCTTTCTTCTGCTCGTCTCAAGCTTTTCTCCATCATTGAATATCAACACTGTCATTACTTTTTTGAACCTCCTAAGAAGGATGTTATTTATCCCCTTCTTGTCAAAGAATTTTATGCTCACCTGACATGGTCGGTTTCTGACGACGTCGATACCATTTCTACCACCGCTCTTGGGAAACCCATCACTTTCACTTCTTTGGAGATTGCCAGGATGCTAGGGGTTCCTCATGTTGGACCTCATGCATTTGCTCAGGGGGAGTTTCCTCGGGACCCTGATTTTAATCTTGCTATCGCTCTTGAGCATCTCACAGGGCAGCCCAACAATCCAATTGTCAAGCTCTCCCAGCTCTCCCCTAACCATCGCATCATTGAGCGCCTCATTCAGACCACCCTTGCACCCCGTATCGGTGATCACGATACAGTGAAATTTATTGATATTTATCTTCTCTCTTATATCACCAGAGGCATTCATTTCAATTTGGTCTGGTTCATGTTCCGGGACATGTCATATATGGCTGAGCACCCGCGCCGGTCCAAAACTCTACCTCACGGGAGCTTGTTGACCAAAATCTTTACCTTTCTTGATGTCCCTCTCCGTGCTACCTCCTTCGAGCATCCAAAGAAGGATAGCATCATCAATTTTATGATGGTGAAACAGATGAACATTCATTGGCATTCATGGCATCAGGAGTGGATTACTGACAAGGATGGCCTTCTCAAGGCTTACTCCCCTCAGACACATTCACACCCTCCTTCCCATGCCATGCCTCCTGCTATTGCCGCTTCCTATCCTCTTTTAGATAGTGAGGACAATGGTGATGATGAAGAGGAAGGGAGTGGTGACAGAGAAGGTGAGGCTGCTGCTGCTGCTGCTGATGAGGGAGATGGAGAGGGTGATGATGCACCAGAGCCTGCTGAGGCTGTGCCCCCTCCCGCTGATACTGGTAGCTTATCGGTGACGGCTGATCAATTACTTCGCTTCCAGGATCAGATTGAGACCCAGCTCGACTTACAGTTTTCTTACTTCAGCTCTCAGTTTGATCAGCTCCACTCTCGGATCGATTCTCTTGATCGTCGCTTTGAGGCGGTTCAGGCTCCTCCGGCTCCTCCGACCTTCAGGCGTCGTCGTCACTCTCGGCCCTCTAGGAGTGAATAGAGCCGTTCCTGTTTTTGACTTGTCTTTGTATTTGTATTTTGAACTTTCTATGTAACGTTTCATCTTTTATAAAATTCATGTTGTCTTATCTATCAATCCTTTTTGTCATTGCTTACTTCCTTATTATTGTTTTTCTAATTTTCTTTCATACTTTTCCTCCTATTTTGATAATCCCAAAGGGGGAGAAAAACTCTCTATTACATACTTAGTTACTTATTTCATTTAATTAAGTGATCTTTTTAAAAGTTCAATTTTAATTTATTACTTTCATCAAAATCTGTTTTTAAATGGTTAAGTTTTTGATTTCAGTTGTTTCTTTTAAATGACCTATGGTTACAATTTCAAAATGAACCATTCTCTTTATTTCAATCCTTTCTAGATTAATATCATTTTCAATACATGATACATCTATAAAATTCTTGTATTAAAATGATCTCTAAAATTTTCCATGTCCAAGTTTCTTATTTCTTTTTACTTGGCATATCCTTTTTAAAAGCTTTCTCATTTGTGATTGTGATCATCAAAATAGGGGGAGATTGTTGTACCCCTCTCTCTTGGATTTTAATGATCACAATCACTCTCATCGTGTTCTATCTTGTTTTAAAGTGTTTTTGATGATAGAAAAAAGGTTGCCAAAGAGTTGGCCCAAGAAGACTGGAAAAGGACTCTCTTTGTCCACCGGCCAACCGGTGGATTACCACCGGCCAGCCGGTGGTCTCTGGCAGAAGCAATGCTCTCTGCCAGGTTCCATCGGTCAGCCGGTGCCTGACCACTGGCCAGCCGGGGGAACCAGACAGTAGGCCTTGCCGAGTGCCAGGTGCCACCGACCCCCCGGTGTCTGGACCACCGGCCAGCCGGTGGAACCAGACAGAGAGCTTGCTCTCTGTCTCGACCACGGGCTGGCCGGTGTCCCAGCACCGGCCGGCCGGTGGAACCCAGACAGAAAGCTCTGGCTTCTGTCTGGAGCACCGGCCAGCCGGTGGCCAAGCACCGGTCAGCTGGTAAGCAAAGTCAAACTAGCCGTTGGGCTTTGACCAGACTTGTCCACTTGACCCCCAATGGCTCTGAAAGCCCTCCAACGGCCATATTGAAGTATTTGGGGATATTTATCCTATAAATAGACAAGAATGGATGCCGGGAACAACTAACGATACATTGGAATGATATTTTGATCCCTTGAAGCTCTAACGATAAATCTCTAAGGCTACTTGTGATCCATATCCATCCTTGAAGCTTGGGCTGCCTCTGCATCAACTACTCTCACACTCTTGGCGCTCAAGGCTTCCTCTAGTTTGTTATAATTTATTTATTTCAATTGTTTAGTTCTTCATTGTGTTTGTATTAAAACAAACCATCCTTTTCTTCCTCACTTTCATTTGGGTTTCTTGCTACAACCATAATAAAAAAGCAAGCTCTACGAAGGTGATCTAGCCTACCTTAAAACGGCTAGTGGGTTTCTTGCTACAACCATTAAAAAGAAAGCTGAAGTAAATCTCTCAACGGTTGAGTTGGGAGCGGAGACGTAGGCTTTGGTCTAAGCCGAACTCCGTTATCAAATTGTGTCTTTCCCCTTTTTATTTCCGCTACATTTATTAATTGTTTTAAATTGTTAATTAATTTTTAAAAGGCAATTCACCCCCCCTATTGCCATCACTCTCCGACCAACATTTGGTATCAAAGGAACATTTGTGTAATACCTTAACCGGTTACAAACCTAAAATCCATAGTGATGGCTTCTTCCTCACAAGCACCCGAAGGGTATTCCATGACTCGGGCTCCATTCTTTGATGGAACCGACTATAATTATTGGAAAACTCGCATGATTACATTTCTTAGAAGTATTGGCTATCCTATATATAGAATTGTTATGCAAGGATACACTCTCTCTAGCAAAGATGAGTCTAAATGGACCCCCAAAGACATTGTTAATTTTGAGATTGATGGCAAATCCATGAATGCTCTTCATTGTGGGTTAGACCGTAATGAATTTAATCGTATTTCTACTTGCACCACTTCTCATGAAATTTGGAAGCTTTTGGAAGTGACCCATGAGGGCACTAACAAAGTCAAAGACACTAGATTAGATATGTATCGTCAAGACTTTGAAAGTTTCACCATGCACCCACACGAATCTATTATGGAAATGTTTACTCGCTTTACTGATGTGTGTAATGGGAGAAAGTCTCTTGGAGATGATGTTTCTGCAGAGACGATGGTCAAGAAGATTCTTTGGGTCCTACCAAGCTCATGGGATCCAAAGGTGACGGCAATCCAAGAAGTGAAAGATGTCAAGAAAATGCCGGTTGAAGAACTCATTGGATCACTTATGACCAATGAGATTACCATGAAGAGGAAAGCCGATAAAGAAGGTAAAATCTTCAAGGAGAAAAAGAAAATAGCATTCAAAGCAAAGCAAGAAAGATCCTCTGATGATAGCGGATCCGAGATTGCTCAACTTGCAAGAAAAATGAGCAAGTTCATGAAGAAAAAGAATAATTTACAAAGGGCACGAAAGGAAGATCCAAAAGCGGAAAAAGAAGTTACATGATTTGAATGTGGAAAGAAAGGCCACATCAAACTGGAGTGCTCTCTTTTCAAGAAAAGGTTAAAGGAAAAGAAAAACAAGAAGGCTTTCAAAGTGTCAACATGGAGTGCAAGCGATGACTCCATGTCTTCAAGCGACTCAAGCGATGAAGGTGGAAAATGCCTAATGGCATTTGATGAGGTATCTTCTTCCGACTCCTCTTCCTCATCTTCTTATTTTAATAATGACATGTCTTATGAAGATCTCCAAAATGTGAGAGATCAATTAGAGGAAGGTTTTCACGAACATACTTCTAAATTTTTGGCCTTAGAAAAGAAACACAAAATTCTAATTTCTGAAAAAGATCAACTTCTCAAAAATAATGAGGAACTTGCCCTTAAGGTCCAAGATATTCCAAATGTTGATTCTTTGAATTCAACTATTAAAGATTTAAGGGAATCTATTGCCATGTTCACCCAAGGTGAACAAAATTTGACCAAATTGCTAGGTTCTCAACGTTCGGCTAGAATAACACATGGACTTGGGTTTAACAAGCAAGCCACTTCTTCTAGAGCACCCACTACTTTTGTAAGGGGGAGCTCTCAAAATAAATTTTGTAATTATTGTAGAAAAACCGGACATATGATTTATGAATGCAATTGTAAAAATGCTAGATATGGCCGCCCCAAAATCATTACCTACTCGGATGAATATCTTAGGATGTATCCCTCTAGACAAGTATGGGTTCAAAAGTCTCTTTTAGCTAATCTTTCCGGACCCAAACTTATATGGGTACCAAAATATATTCTCTCTTGATTTTGTAGGATAAACACCAAAGAAGTAGGACTTCGAAAGGCTCGTGGTATCTCGACAGCGGATGCTCAAGGCACATGTGTGGCGATCCCTCCGAGTTCAACTCCCTTGAAGAATTCGATGGAGGATACGTCACCTTCGGTGACAATTCAAAAAGAAAGATCGTCGGAATAGGTACCATTGGTTTTGGTATCACCTCCTTTATTAAAGATGTTTTATTTGTTAAAGGTTTAAAACATAATTTAATTAGCATTAGTCAACTTTGTGATAGTGGTTTTTCGGTGAATTTTCAAAATGATTTATGCAATGTGTTTGATTTTCAAAACAAATTGATATTTTCTGCTTCCCGTTTTCAAAATGTTTACATTATTGATTTAAAGTCTTTAGCTAGCCAAAATGTTAAATGTTTAAGTGCTCTTGACAATGAGTCTTTGCTTTGGCATAGAAGGTTGGGGCATTGTAGCTCTCATTCACTTCTAAAGCTTAATAAGAACAAGCTCATCCGTGACCTTCCTAAACTTATGTTTAAGAAAGATTTGATTTGTGAGCCATGCTAACTTGGCAAGCAACACAAATCTTCTTTCAAATCTAAGAAGGAAGTGTCCACTTCAAAATCTCTTGAGCTCCTTCATCTTGATCTTTTTGGTCCTACCCCTGTAGCAAGTCTAGGTGGAAAATCCTATACCTTTGTTCTCGTAGATGACTTTTCTCGTTTCACTTGGGTTTTCTTTTTAGCTCATAAAAATGATGCTTATAGAACCTTTTTTAAATTCTCTAGGAAAGTAGAAAACGAAAAAGGATATAAAATTATATCGCTCCGTAGTGACCATGGTGGTGAATTCGAGAACAAGGAATTCGATGAATTGTGTTCCTCTCAAGGATACAATCACACCTTCTCTGCCCCTAGGACTCCACAACAAAATGGAGTGGTTGAAAGGAGAAACCGAACTCTCCAAGAAATTTCTCGAACCCTCCTTAGTGAATTCAATCTTCCTCAATATTTCTGGGCCGAGGCAGTAAACACTGCTTGTTATACTATCAATAGAGTCCTTGTAAGAACCCTTCTTAAGAAAACCCCCTATGAACTTTGGAAAGGCAAGTTGCCCAAAGTTGGTTATTTTAAAGTGTTTGGTTGTAAATGCTTTATCCTTAACACAAAAGATAACCTAGGGAAATTTGATTCCAAATCCGATGAAGGTATTTTTCTTGGGTACTCCAACTCAAGAAAAGCCTATCGTGTCTTCAATAAACGTTCAAAAACCATCGAAGAATCATCTCATGTAAAATTTGATGAAACTCTTCCTAAACCTCACCCGGTCATTGAAGATGTTGAAGATAAGCTTGATAAGCTTCATTTAGATGATTCCTCTTCTCCTCCCAAAGAGGATGACCATCAAGAAACCTCTTCACCTTCTTCGCCTTCCACCTTTCCTAAGGTTTGGAAACCTTCTAGAGACCATCCTTTAGAAAATGTTATAGGTGATCTTCAAGCCGGTACTCGAACTAGAAGATCAATCCTCAACGAGGTTGAACATCAAGCCTTTCTTTCTCAACTAGAGCCTCAAACCATTAATGATTCCATTAATGATGAGAATTGGGTTCTTGGAATGTAAGAGGAACTAAATCAATTCTTTAGAAATGATGTTTGGACTCTTGTTGAAAGACCCAATGATCATCCAATTATTGGCACTAAATGGGTTTTTAGGAACAAACTTGATGATCAAGGAAATATAACCCGGAACAAGGCTCGCCTAGTAGCTAAGGGCTATAATCAAGAAGAAGGAATTGATTATGGTGAAACCTTTGCACCCGTTTCTAGATTGGAATCCATTAGGATCTTGTTGGCATTCACCGCTTACTTAAATTTCAAACTTTTTCAAATGGATGTTAAAAGTGCTTTTTTAAATGGTTTTATTTTAGAAAAAATCTTTGTTGAACAACCCCCGGTTTTGAAGATCCAAAATTTCCAAATCATGTTTTTAAGTTAACCAAGGCTCTATATGGATTAAAACAAGCCCCTCGGGCTTGGTATGAGCGGTTAACAAAATTTCATTTAGAAAATGATTTTAAAATGGGTCAAGCTGATTGTACCCTATTTTTAAAACACACTTCCAAAGATCTTTTAATTGTCCAAATTTACGTTGATGATGTTATCTTTGGTTCAACCAAAGAATCACTTTGTACTGATTTTTCAGATTTAATGAGAAAATAATTTGAAATGAGCTTTATGGGGGAATTAAAATTTTTTCTTGGTTTTCAAATCCTTCAAAATTCAAATGGTATTTTTCTAAGAAAAGGAAAATACACAAACGAAATTTTAAGTCATTTTGGTATGGATCAAGTAAAGGAAATTAGTACCCCCATGAGTACTTCTTGTAAACTTAAGTTAGATGAAGCGGGGAAACCTGTGGATAACAAGCTTTATAGGAGTATGATCGGGAGTCTACTCTACCTAACTGCGACCCGTCCTGACATCATGTTCAGTGTTTGCCTTTGTGCTCGTTTTCAAGCCAATCCCAATGAATCTCATTTTAAATCGGTCAAAAGAATTTTTAAGTATTTAAAAGGATCCAAAAACATTGGTTTGTTTTATCCCTCTAATACTTCATTTGAACTTTCTTCATTTTCGGATGCTGATTTTGGCGGATGTCAATTAGATCGTAAGAGTACTAGTGGAACCTGTCATCTGCTAGGCAAGTCCCTTGTTTCATGGAGTAGCAAAAAGCAAAACTGTGTTGCTCTTTCTACTGCCGAGGAAGAGTACGTAGCAGCTGGTAATTGTTGTGCCCAAATTATTTGGATGCAGCACACTCTCTTGTATTATGGCCTTTCCTACGATCATGTCCCTATACGGTGTGACAACACTAGTGCCATTAGTATTTCTAAGAATCCAATACAACATTCTAGGACAAAGCATATAGATTTAAGGCATCATTTCCTTTGTGACCATATTCAAAAAGGGGATATCACTTTGGACTTCATTTCTACTGATTTCCAATTAGCTGATATCTTTACCAAACCGCTCCCGGTTGAACGTTTTGATTTTATTAAGGGGGAGTTAGGAATGATTCGTCAATGAGCACTATTAAATATTTGACTCTTTTTGGCTTGCTTATATTTCTTTTTAAGTTATTTAAACTCTTTTTTATTTTTATTTTATTTTAATTTTTTTATGAATTTCAATACCACCGATCAACCGGTGGTACATCACCGGTTAACCGGTGGTGTCGGGTTTGTCTTTTTTGGGCCGGCCGGAGGAAGGGTTAAAATTAAAAATAAAACCCTTCCCCTTCATTTCTTCTTTCTCACTCGTGCAGCCCCTCCTAACCCGCGCCTCCTCCTTGCCCTAGCCTCCCTTCTCCTCCTTGCCCTCTCAAAACTCCATTTTCTCTCAATCTCTCTCAATTTTTTTTCCTTTTGCCATCATGGGTCCTTGCTCTTCACGCAAGGGAAAGGGCATCGCTCAAGAGGCACCTCCTCCTCCTTCAATCTCTCAACTTCCAGACATTTGGCATGACAAAGTCATTCTGCCTGGTAGAGTAATTGATTATTCTAGGCTTTCTTCTGCTCGTCTCGAGCTTTTCTCCATCATTGAATATCAACACTGTCATTCCTTTTTTGAACCTCCTGAGAAGGATGTTATTTATCCCCTTCTTGTCAAAGAATTTTATGCTCACCTGACATGGTCGGTTTCTGACGACGTCGATACCATTTCTACCACCGCTCTTGGGCAACCCGTCACTTTCACTTCTTTGGAGATTGCTAGGATGCTAGGGGTTCCTCATGTTGGACCTCATGCATTTGCTCCGGGGGAGTTTCCTCGGGACCCTGATTTTAATCTTGCTGTCGCTCTTGAGCATCTCACAGGGCAGCCCAACGATCCAATTGTCAAGCTCTCCCAGCTCTCCCCTAACCATCGCATCATTGAGCGCCTCATTCAGACCACCCTTGCACCCCGTATCGGTGATCGCGATACGGTGAAATTTATTGATATTTATCTTCTCTCTTATATCACCAGAAGCATTCATTTCAATTTGGTCCGGTTCCTGTTCCGGGCCATGTCTTATGTGGATGAGCACCCGCGCCGGTCCAAAACTCTACCTCACTGGCGCTTGTTGACCAAAATCTTTACCTTTCTTGATGTCCCTCTCCGTGCTACCTCCTTCGAGCAGCCAAAGAAGGATAGCATCATCAATTTTATGATGGTGCAACGGATGAACATTCGTTGGCATCCTTGGTGTCAGGAGTGGATTACTGACAAGGATGGCCTTCTCAAGGCTTACTCCCCTCAGACACATTCACACCCTCCTTCCCATGCCATGCCTCCTGCTATTGCCGCTGCCTATCCTCTTTCAGATAGTGAGGACAGTGGTGATGATGAAGAGGAAGGGAGTGGTGACAGCGAAGGTGAGGCTGCTGTTGCTGCTGCTGATGAGGGAGATGGAGTGGGTGATGATGCACCGGAGCCTGCTGAGGCTGTGCCCCCTCCCGCTGATACTGGTAGCTTGTCGGTGACGGCTGATCAATTCCTTCGCTTCCAGGATCAGATTGAGACCCGGCTCGACTTACAGTTTTCTTACTTCAGCTCTCAGTTTGATCAGCTCCACTCTCGGATCGATTCTCTTGATCGTCACATTGAGGCGGTCCAGGCTCCTCCGGCTCCTCCGACCTTCAGGCATCGTCGTCACTCTTGTCCCTCTAGGAGTGATTAGAGCCGTTCCTGTTTTTGACTTGTCTTTTTATTTGTATTTTTAACTTTCTATGTAACGTTTCATCTTTTATAAAATTCAAGTTGTCTTATCTATCAGTACTTTTTGTCATTTCTTACTTCCTTATTATTGTTTTTCTAATTTTCTTTCATACTTTTCCTCCTATTTTGATAATCCCAAAGGGGGAGAAAAACTCTCTATTACATACTTAGTTACTTATTTCATTTAATTAAGTGGTCTTTTTAAAAGTTCAATTTTAATTTATTACTTTCATCAAAATCTGTTTTTAAATGGTTAAGTTATTTATTTGAGTTGTTTCTTTTAAATGACCTATGGTTACAATTTCAAAATGAACCATTCTCTTTATTTCAATCCTTTCAAGATTAATATCATTTTTAATACATGATACATCTATGAAATTCTTATATTAAAATGATCTCTAAAATTTTCCATGTCCAAGTTTCTTATTTCTTTTTACTTGGCATATCCTTTTTAAAAGCTTTCTCATTTGTGATTGTGATCATCAAAATAGGGGGAGATTGTTGTACCCCTCTTTCTTGGATTCTAAAGATCACAATCACTCTCATTGTGTTATAACTTGTTTTCAAGTGTTTTTGATGATAGGAAAAAGGTTGCCAAAGAGTTGGCCCAAGAAGACTGGAAAAGGACTCTCTGAGTCCACCGGCCAACCAGTGGATTACCACCGGCCAGCCGGTGGTCTCTGGTAGAAGCAATGCTCTCTGCCAGGTTCCACCGGTCAGCCGGTGCCTGACCACCGGCCGACCGGTGTCTGGACCACCAGCCCGCCGGTGGAACCAGACAGAGAGCTTGCTCTCTGTCTCGACCACCGGCCCGCCGGTGTCCGGACCACCGGCCCGCCGGTGGAACCAGACAGAGAGCTTGCTCTCAGTCTCGACCACCGGCCTGTCAGTGTCCCGGCACCGGCTCGCCGGTGGAACCCAGACAGAAAGCTCTGGCTTCTGTCTGGAGCATCGGCCAGCCGGTGGCCAAGCACCGGTCAGCCGGTAAGCAATGTAAAACTAGCCATTGGGCTTTGACTAGACTTGTCCACTTGACCCCCAACAGCTCCGAAAGCCCTCCAACGGCCATATTGAAGTATTTGGGGATATTTCTCCTATAAATAGACGAGGATGGATGCTGGGAACAACTAACGATACATTGGAATGATATTTTGATCCCTTGAAGCTCTAACGACAAATCTCTAAGGCTACTTGTGATCCATCTCCATCCTTGAAGCTTGGGCTGCCTCTGCATCAACTACTCTCACACTCTTGGCGCTCAAGGCTTCTTCTAGTTTGTTATAATTTATTTATTTCAATTGTTTAGTTCTTAATTGGGTTTGTATTAAAACAAACCATCCTTTTCTTCCTCACTTTCATTTTGGGTTTCTTGCTTCAACCATAATAAAAAATCAAGCTGTACGAAGGTGATCTAGCCTACCTTAAAACGGCTAGTGGGTTTCTTGCTATAACCATTAAAAAGCAGCTGAAGTAAATCTCTCAATGGTTGAGTTGGGAGCGGAGACGTAGGCTTTGGTCTAAGCCGAACTCCGTTATCAAATTGTGTCTTGCCCCTTTTTATTTCCGCTGCATTTATTAATTGTTTTAAATTGTTAATTAATTTTTAAAAGGCAATTCACCCCCCCCCTCTTGCCATCACTCTCCGACCAACAGTCTCATTAGATTTAAATGTATTATACCATGATACATGTTTTTTTACACTATTATATAATGATATTATTAATATAGTAATTATTATTTCCTTTTATATATTAATTTTTATTTTTTAAATTAATTTTTATGATTGATTAATATTGTTATTCATTATATTGGGAAACACTTATAATTATATTATTTGTGGTTTTTTTAATTTATATTTATTTTATAATGTATCATTCTATTATATTATTTTGAAATATTTTAAAAATAAAATAATGTTCTTTCATAGGGTGAGGTGACAAGGAAATATTCAATTTTCATTTCCTAAATTTACTAAGTCAAATCTTGACATCTCTAAATGCTCTTGTAGTACATATTTTCTATAATGTTCTTCTTTGTTTTTAATGTTTTTTCCAAAAGGATGAATAAAGATATATGTGGTTTTCCATAAAATAATGATGGTTCTAAAAAGAAAGTATTTTATAAATGATTATTGGATTTTCCCAAACATGAAATTTTAAGAAACATTATTTCTTATTATTTGTTTCCAACTAGAATTATAGTTTTATTATATAAAAGGTGTGTTGTGAATTCATTATGGTATCCATAAAAGAATTTGATCACACTCTATAAACACATATTTGTGTGTATGTAGGCTTCATGTATTTATGTAGGTATACAGGTTACTGCTTCCTTGTTTGGATTTATCCATCATTGTTCTGAGAGCTGATGGTTATTATATATAGATGTATCTTCAAGTCAAATGGATTTATCTTGTTTGATGTGTGGTAATTATTAATTATTTATGGATTAATCACAAATTGACTATATTAGTATTTATCTATATTTTGATCTATTAAGGTACTAGTGTTTTATATATATCCTAGTTACATTTTTTGGGAAATATATTTCTATTATTTTTAATTTTGATCCATTATTATATCTATTTTTATTTGTTTTATATTTTTATAAATTTTATTTTGTTTATCATCTGTTCTTAACACATGGAATATTCATACCTGATTCTTTATAAGAATTCATTATTTGTTTCTATATATTTGGAGGGTGTAATCATTCTTAAGTTTATGTTTTATTTCCTCTATTAATTTTTAAGATAATTTGTGATGTTTTTGTAAATTTTTTTTAATTTTTTATCAATATATTTTTTATGAATTTTTTGTTAAACATGTAAGAAGGAAGTTTCTAAAAGTTCTTAAAAATGTTTTTGTTTGAATTTTTTTATTGAGGTGAAAGAAGTTTCCATAACATTGTTAAGAAAATTTCCTTAATTCAAATGATGCTGATATATTTTCAAAGATCCCAATATAATGAAAAATCCCATAATCCAAGTTTCTTTCAATGGAGGAGATCAAGACACTGGGCAAAGTCCACTAGAAGAAGATCATCAGATGCAAAGTTTCAAATTTAGTTCTCTAGAAAGAACAAACACATAGTGATCATAAATTAATGCAAAAATGTGAAGTATATGAGGAGATAAATTAAAAATTGTTACTATATTAAAAATGAACAGTTTTCCAGACAAAAAAAGGATGAATTGATCAGAAAAATATTTTTTAAAAGTTATTTTTTGAGTGGTTGTATAGAGGTTGCATAAAGGATAGTATTTAGTTTTATAATGGTATAGGCTAGGTTCTAATGGTTGAAAAAAAGTAAAAGAATATAACAGAATTGAAAATGATATTATGTATTATGTAAGGGTAATATTTCCAATACATTAATGTAACTAAATTTTAGTGGCTAAAGGAACCAAAAAAAGATACCATATATAAAATAGATGATATTATGG
The DNA here is from genome assembly GCA_963277665.1 of Viscum album. Taxonomy (NCBI): domain Eukaryota; kingdom Viridiplantae; phylum Streptophyta; class Magnoliopsida; order Santalales; family Viscaceae; genus Viscum; species Viscum album. The sequence continues at coordinate 270,899,461 of OY728141.1, forward strand.
ATGATGATTTATAGTAATCCAATGTTTCTGAGTTTGTACAAATTTATACTGATTTTAAAAAAAATTATAGAGAATAAGTATAATAGCGTTAGTGCACAATGATAATGTTATAACTATATGGATAAATTATTCTAAGAACAAATTATGTAGAATTTTCAATACTGTAGTCGAATATCTTCAACATATAATGTTTACTAAAGAGTTTGAGATAGAGTTTCCATATAGAAAACCTATATATTTCTCAAATGAAAAATTTACTTTTTTAAAGTGTATAAATTTTAAAGTTATGATGATTATTTATTTATAAAGGAATTTTTTTAAATCCATCAAATGATGAACCATCAGAAATTGAATGACTGAAAAGATACAAAGAAGTGAAACACATAAAGAAGGATCAATCATATAGAAAAAACACCATACAAACATTATTGATTTTATCATATGGATGAATCATAGATGTTTCACCATAATGAGTTTTACAATCTAGGAAATGTGAGAAGTTTGAGATGAGGAATGATGAACAGATATATTTATTTAGACAAAGTAAAGTGTAGAATAAAATATTTTCACCAGAAATAAGAGTTATTAAATAATATACGTGAAACATATTCCATCAGATAAAGGTTTCAATAAGACATAAAAAATTATAAAAACTCCTAAGAACATAGATAATAGAGAGTTATTATATCATTGTTACATATCAAGCATAGATAAAGAAGAATGAAATTGTTTTTTTAAAATTGATTTCAAATAAGTTCAAGGATGGTTAGAGACACAATAATAATTATGAAGTTTCCAGAATATTCAATAAGAATCTATAATTCTAGAGAAGAGTCTAGAGAATTTGATAAGTGTGTGAGTTTTTTTGTGATTTTTTACTGATCATAAAATGAATTTTCTTTCACTACATTTACTCTCATTAGAATCCTTATAAATATTTTTTATAAAGTATAGTATGAACAGAAACTGTTCTTTCATGCAAAAAATATAACACACTGTAATTTTTAGCAGTGTGAGTTTCCATGAAAATTAGTTGAAGAATAGAGGAACTGATTAGATTAATCAGACAAAGATTCACATTTTTGTTACCAAGAATAGTTTCAATAACCATCTAATGGACATGGACTTACTAAAGAGTTGTATTAGACTAAGCATCAAACCAATTATATCAGACAGAGTTTCCGATTAGAGTTTGAGGAATATTGGTTTTATTTATAAAAAAACAAAAGTTAGAAAATATGATCATTTTTTAGTGACTCTCACTAGACATAGAATACTAGATAAAGGTAGATGAAACAAAAGGATAATTACTAGATGAATGAAAAATAGAAAGGGGTATTTTAGATGATTTTTTAGTGGAATGTGTAGAAATGTTTTTAATATTTTTTTACCTTAGAAACATAAGGAAAAATTCATTAATTGGTATAATTTAGTGTAATCATTTATATATTGAGATATAAGGAGTGTAATGTGAGTTGGGTCAAGTTTTATTCAATTATTATTAAGAGTGAATCTCTATGGATAGATGGTGGTCACCATGGAAAGGATATATTCTCTCACATTGAGTTTGAAACATATAAGTCATTTGTAGTTTGCATTAATTTCTTATCATATCATGCTTAGGAGTTTGTTATAAAATTTTGATATGGATAAAAACTCTTACAAGTTACAGGGGTTAATTTTAGAGAATTTGAAATTGTAAAAGTTCACCATGGATTCAACTCTTCCATATTACTATTTCTTATGATCCTATGGAACTTTAATTGGTATCTAAGCCAAGGTTCCCCTATTATATCCCTATCATGGAAAATATCAACTCAATGAACAATAAAGGTATTACAACTATTGATGGAAAAACGAATCATGGTTAGAAAAATAGGATGAAACCCTATATTTTGTCTCTTTTCTTAGATGTAATTGATATAATAATAGTTAGGTTTTGACCAATTTAGAAAAAATATCCTATGATATTAACTGATAGAATAAATATTTATGTAGATGGGAAATCATTAAATTATATTCTTATTCCTTTATCATCAATTATTTTTATGATGGTGATAGGTCTCAAAAAAGCCCAAAAACATGGAAAACATTAATGTATTTTCAAGGGAATTAATAAAGTGAATAAGGAAAAGATACAAATTTTTCATGGAAAGTATGAAGATATTATAACAGCTGATTAAGATATTTTTAATCAGTAACTTACCAGATTGAATTATGTGTGTTTAAAACATTATAGGTTTTGGATATGTCTCGGAAGATACTAGAATTTTTAAGAAACTCAATAGAAACTTCCCTGACAAGATATATTCTAAAATATCAACCTTAGAAAAGAAACGTTATTTATCATCTGATTAATTTAATAAATTTCTTATAGATTATAATATTTGTAAATATATAATAGTCTAAAATAATATTGAGTATGAAATGGATTTTAAAGTAATGATAATGTTGAAAATCCAAGATGTTAAGATTATTGACCTCAAAGTTTATGAAGAAAAGGAAGATAATGAAATGAATGAAAAAAATCATGTCTCTTATATCGAAAAACCACTAAAGAGGTATGTGAAATTATGGGGGGAAATCCCTCCCAAATGGGTTGAGTGTGGAGGAATTAGTCATTTTTTCTATGAATTTCTCTAAGAATAATTTTAGAGTATATGAAGATAATTATAAAGAAAAACCCTAATGAAAAAATTGGAACCAAACTTCTAGGGAATATTTTTTTCTATATGTATTTTGATTAAGAAAGATGAATTTGAATATATTGAAATAATGTATTTAGAGGATTAAAATATATAAATGTTCATAACATTATTTAGAATCGTTGATAAAATATAAGATTCATTAAATATGGATAAAGAAGTAGGTGAATAAAATTAAAGAGAATATCAATTGAGATCATAACTTAATGAATTTCTTGATAAAATCACAAAACACAAAAAATAAATCATGATTATTTATAAAGAAGGTGTGAAAACGAGTATAGTGTTGTAAGATCCTCTTAAAAAAGAAGATTTTTATATTGAGGAAATTAATAACCCCAAACTAAAATTTGCAGATACTGAAAATATGATGGAAGATATCATAAAGAAACTAGACTCTATAGAAGATGAGGTTTGTAAAACATAATCAACATTTCTTGAGGTTTAAAGTACCTTAAAAAAGATGAAAACAAATTTCAACAATGATTCAGAGGTAATAGTTTAAACCACTTGAGCTACTAAGAAAATTATTTTCAATAATTAGGTGACATATGTACCCACTAAACATATAATTCCATAAAATTAAACTTACCATAAAGATAATGGAAATGTTGATGGGAAATTCGAGTTGATAATGTATGTGATAAATCATTCACATCAATATAATTTGAAAATAAACTATATAATAATTATATCCTATTACATGGAGTTTGACATACAAAAAATATTTTAAACCTCAACAAACAGTCTATAGGGATATATCCTACTTCTATATAAGATCGAGTTTTAATAGATTTTTTAGGTTTTATGGAATCTATTGTCAAAAAGATTATAACTATTATAACTAGAAGTCACTTATTATAAATAGATATGAACTAAGGTGGATCAATAGTGTAAGAAAAGTGGGTAACTTTCCTAAGTATCAAGAAGAAATAAAAGAAATATCAAAAGATTCAAGAATGATTCCAATGAAAAACCATTTTTCTGTCCAGGATAAATTTTGTGGAAATATAAGCATCTCGGTCACTTTTCCAATGAATATTTGACAACATTTCAAGGAAAATATTATTATATAATGAAATAAAATTAAATAGGAAAGAATAAGGTTTATGAAAGGGATTTTTTTTATTAAGAGTGCTCTAAAGATAGAAAAAATAATAAACCTTGGATTATTGATATTGGTTTTTCCTCACATATTATAGGTGGTATAAATATATTGGAATCTATTTAAGAATGTGAATGAGCAATAGTTAATTTTGTAAATGAATGTTAATTAAATGTTTTTGGAATAGTAGTGGATGATATAAAAGATTACAAACTGAAATATAAAGATAGTTTATATGTTTATGGTCTCAAACTAAACTTTCTTAGTGTTAACCAAATTTTTTCATGATGGTAAAGAAGTTATCTTCATGAAATATTATTATCCCAATGGATGTATGAAAAAGGGAAAATTTGTTACTAAGGGAGAATGAATCTGTTTAAATATCTTCTGTATTGGAGATCTTTCTTACTCATTCTACTCATGTTCTGAAGATGAGAATAAGTTATGAAATCAAACAGTTGGGAATCATGACTAGAAATTTATGAAAAAACATTCCAGAGTATATGTTGTAATAAAATTACCAATGATTAAATTTAAGGAATATGATTCTTGTAAAACAAGTCAAAAAGTATATATATTTAGTGGAAGGAATAATAAAGTTGAAATCCAATCCACCAAACCACATGAGCTTATAAACTCTGATATTTGTAGGATTATGAGACATCAATCAAAAAGGGGATTTATAATTTAACACTTTTATGTATGAATTCACTAAGATGACCAGTGTATTATTTATGAAGAATAAATCATAGGCTATAAATATCTTTAGTTTTTTTAGAAAGAAAGTTTAAATAGAGATGTGTGTTTTAATAATAAAGGTGAGAACTGAGTTATCAATAGAGTACAAAAGAATTTATTTTCATCTCTGTTGAAAAATATGGAATCAAACACTTATAGAGAGATATATACACTCCTTAAAAAAAATAAAGTGGTGGAAAGGAAAAAACAGAAGTTTTAGTCAAATTGGAAGATGTATATTTGCTGAATATAAAAATTATATGTTTTTTGGGAGATAAGATATTAGTACTACTATTCATATATAAAAAAGGTTTTTTTACGGCCGGAATCCAAAATTAATTTCAATAAGATGCAGTGTAACAAAAAACTATTAGAGAAAAATTTCAAGATTTTTGAGAGTCCTTTATTAGAAAAGATAAAAATATTGGATCTATTAATGATTTATGAAAAATTCAAGGAAATAATTTTCATGGGATATTCATCCTTAAAAATAATTTACAAGTGTTTAAATAAATTAGTAAAAAAGTTGGATGATTGTTATGGAGAAAATTTGGTTGGAATTCAAAATTCATTAATAAATGATGTTGAAATTTTTATATAAGATAAATAAATAATAATAATAATATAAGTAAAGATGAATGTGATCCAAAACATGTACATAATGATTCAGAAAAATCATGTGATAATGAAAGTGAGATGGTTAATAAATATCTAAAATTTATTACCCTATTGAAACAATTTGAATATGAAAACATCATTGGAAATTAGAAATCTCTAGTTCAGACCAAAAGAAATTTGTGTTTGTAGAATAAGACATCATTTATCTCATAGGTTGAACATAAAATTAGTTTCAGAGGTAGTTGAACATATAGAATGGTTATAAGATATGAATGAATAATTAGATCAGATTATAAAAAATGAAACTTGGGAACTGGTTCCCTATCTAGAAGGAAAAAATTGTATAGGAAAAAAGGGTGTTTATAAAAAAACTCAATGAATATGGAGAAATATTGTGAAATAAAGACTGAATTGTTTACAAAGTTAGTCACTGGTTAAAGGTTTTGATTTTGAAGAATCTTTTTCCTGTGTTTCATGTTTGGAAATAATTAGATTTATTTGGTAGTTATTGCATGTCATTGTTCAAAATTTTATTAAATATATGCTAATCTAGATTTTTTAAACAGTGATATTGAATAAAAAGTTTATATTGAGAAACCTAGTGGGTTCTTACTTGAAAAAGATAGAACCATGGTGTGTAAGTTGAAGAATGATCCGTATGGGTTAAAAATGGATCCTTGTATGGTACTACAAACATGATAGGTTTCTAAAACATTTGATTTTTTCTGAAGGAAATATTTATTGAACCCTATATGTTATGGAAGTGAGCACAATTAATCTTATTTTTATTATTTAAAATGGTGAAATTATTTGTTATATGTGATAGAATAAGACATTTATATAGAGTTTTCTGAAAAATGAGAAAAAACATTGAAATGTTAATTTTGGAGAATTAAATTTCTTTCTAGGATTGCCAGTTCAACCTAAGAAAATATATATCTTATTATAAAAGTAAAATTATTCAATGTAGTTTCTATAAAATTTGGACATGGATGATTCCAAAAAAGTTTTTACTCCCATTTATATTGGCATGGAGATGAAAAAAGCTAAATCTAGGAAAAGTGTGAATTAAAAAGAATTTTGGATGTTGATATTAAGTTTTCCATATCATATAGCTTGAATGATAGAAATTGTATATGTTGTCACGTTGTGTGAAAGATATCAGAATGATCCAAAATAATTACATAAGCGGGTAGCTAAAATAATACTTTGGTATATTAATATAATATCTTCATGTGGAATGTTGTATAAACTAAATTCTGATATGAATTTTCTTGGATACACTAATACTGGTTGGCATAGATATTTAAATGATAGAAAAACAAAATCAGGTGGAACTTTTTCTTCAATAGAATTTTCTATAAGCTGGCACAGAAAGAAAAAAAATAGTTACTTTGAGTAAAATGGAAGAAAAATTTGTTTCCTTTACCTATGCTTTAATATAAATTATTTGGACTAATTTTTAGCTATAAGATTTGCGAGTGAATGTTTATAAACCATTGAAAAATCCTTGTGATAATCAATGTGCCATTGATCTATCCAAAAATAAAATATTTAGTACCAAATCACATTGATATAAAGTATCGCATCATAAAAGATAAAAATACTGGTGTATATGTTATTTATGATTAAATATCAACAAAGTTTAAATTTTATGTTTTTTTCACCAAATCTATGTTAAGTAAAATATTAGTGGAATGAATATTGAAACTATATATTCATACTCCATGAATTACTTCCTGAAGATCTTATGTGATAACCCCCACTATGATTTGGATTACGTTTATAAAGGGGGAGAGCAAGTACCACTTTGTAAGATGGTGTACCACTCTCTATATTATGAATCTAAATATTTATTATCATATAAGGGGTATAGAGAAAAATAAATAGAGAATATAAAATTAAGGGGGGGTATGTTAGCATGTCCACACAATTTATTTTCACAGAGGGATGTAATTATTTTAAAACATTTCTTTATCGAGTAGTGTAGTGTCTAGTAATTATCTATGAGAAATGTTTTGTTTTGATAAAAGTTCGGAAAAGTTGAGGAATTAAGTTGCTTAAAAAATCATTTGGGAAAAATTTTGAGTTGTTAAATGTTTTTATGAATGTTTCCAAAAATATATATAGGGATATATTAATGATTCTTTATGATGTTTTCAAAAAAAATTTAATTTTTTCAATATATTTTTTTATGAATTGTTTTGCTAGATGGGTGAGAAAGAAGTTACTAAAAGTTGTAAGGATGTTTTTTGTATGATGTATTAGGAGGAGGTAAATGGATTTTCCTTAACATTGTTAATAAACATAATTTATTTTATATGATGATAAGATATTCTCAAAGATTCCAACTTCATGAAAAATATCATGATCAAGTTTTTTTTAAAGTTAGGATATCAAACCACCATACAGAGTGCACCAGACAAAGACCATTAGACACAGAGTTTTAGACATAGTTCTTCATATAAACCAGATACATAGTGACCACCCATATATAAATAAGTATAAATTATACGGGGAAATAAATTAAATATTTTTACTAGATAGAAAAAAGTAAAATTTTCTTAATAGATCTTCGCTATGGTGATCAGATAGATATTTATTAAAATTCTAAATTTTAGAGGCTACACAAATGCTGCATAAAAGGTAATATTCAGTTGAATAAGTGTGTACGATGTGTTATGAATGTTTTATAAAAGTAGAATTATATTTTGTGTGGTTCAATATCATTATGCCTTACATAAGGGTAATATTCCAAATGTGTTAAGGTATCTAAACTCCATCATCTAAATAAATCAGATAAAGATACCATATGAAGAATAGTTGATATTATAGATGAAGATTTGTAAAAAGATAACTATTTTGAGTTTTTACACAATTATAAAATGTGTAAGAAGTATTATGGGAGAATAAGTATAATAGTTTGAGAGAAAAAAGTAAAATGTGTAAATGTATGGATAAAGTCTTTTATAAAATAATTCATTAGAAGTTTTAATAATTTATTTAACCATCTTCAATAGATTAATTTTTCTAGGTAGTGGTGGATGGAGTTTTTGGATAGAGTTTATATATTGATAAAATAAAAAAGTTGTTATTATAAGATTTATGAAATTGGAAATTATGAAAATAATTGAGATATGAATGAAATTTTTCGAATCCATTGGATGATGATCCATTAGACGAAGAATGTCTAAACCATGGAAAAGAAGTGAAACAGAAAAAGAAGGATCCATTAGAAGAACATATATTATCAATGTTATCGGATAGATGATTCAAATATATTGTACTAGATAGAGATTAACCATCCAATAAATGTGGGAATTTTGACATTAGGCATTATTATCTGACGTTGTCAACTGAATGAAGAAATGTAGATAATAGAAGGTTTGTCACCATATAAAGGAGTTCCTAAAGAATACACCAATCAAACATTACACTTGATAGAGGTTTTGAGAGTACCCTTGATTTTTATATTAGGATATATCAAAGTTACATATCCAGATGAGATAATGAATATTGAAGTAGTTCCATATCCTCGAGGGTACGAATTCTAGAGGAAGGATGGAGATGCCGAGTTTTCATTAAAATTAAAGAATATTCAAGATAAATATAGAATGATTGAGGTGCTTCAAGTGAATATCAAAAGTGTATTTTTTTGAGTTTTCAATAATAGGGAAATGAATTTTGTTTCCCACCCTTTACCTCCAATAAAGAACCTATAAAGAGATTTAGAAAAGTAAAGTATAAAGTTACATTGTTCATCCATGTGAAAAAATTGACATGCTAAATTATTGAGCTGTGTGAGTTTCCAACTAAATTCGATAAAGAAGGGAGAAACTGATAAGAGTAATCAGACAAATATTCAGAACTAACATACTGAAAATATTATCTATTCATAGTTTCTAGACACGGGCTTACTGAGTAGTGGTATCCTACAGAACATCAGTTTGAGTGTATCGGAAAAATATTCCGAAAAGAGTGTGATGTGTAGTGGTTTTTTTGAATGAACTTTTAGATTCATGTAGGGAATATTTTCCAATTTTTTTCCTGAAAATATAAGACAAATTTTTTTAACAAATGGGAGTAGGTATAATAATTCTAACTGAGACATAGATTGATTATAATAGTATTTAGATCATGTTTTATTCACATATTTTTATAGTGAATTTCCATGTACCAATGGGGGTAACTACCAAAAAGATGTAGGTTCTCAAACTGAGGAAAAAACTTTTAAAAATTTCATGATTTTCATTAATTTCTTATCATTTCATGCTTCTCATTTTGATATAAAATGTTGATAAGGATAAAAAAATCTAAAAAGTCACAGGGCTTAGTTTTAAAGAATTTTTAATCATAGAATTTTACCATTGATCCACCCCCCTTCGCAGTGGTTATCATGATCCTAAAATGATTCACTTTTCTCTTTCCCATGGTGATTATAAATGTGATTTGGACCCTGTGGTGGGCCAAATCGAGTGATGCAGTAGATCCGGTGATATTGGTTTGTTATATATACTATTAAGTAGAAATTATGTTTTATATAATCTTATGGTTTTTTTAATTCATTACATCATTATATTACTACTATATATATATATATATATTTGACAAAATAATTAATCCTCAACGTAAACTTCTTTAATAGGGTAAAGTTTATAATTGTTTTTGAATAATGGGGATATTGGGATTTATAATCCCTTTATTAAACTCTTTCAACCTAATATTCAAACATTTTTATTCCAAAAAATTCATGTTTATAATGTGGATAGTTTTTAAATACATATACCTATTTCAATGTTCTCTGGTATATTTTAAACATTTTTATTCAATATTTTTTGAGGTCATTTTAAAAAAAAAATTAATTGTTACTCTTTACATTATAATATATATATTCCCACATATAAATTACCATTTAAGATATAAAATGAATTTTATTTTGAATTTTACATGTATAATAATTTATTTATTAAATTTTTAACTTCAATATATTCAATAATACTCCCAATGACCTCTTAATAATTATATTTTTTCCAAAATATATTTATAATATAAAAACTATGTTGAGTTAGGAAATAAAACATATTTAATTAATTAAAACATTTGAGAAATAAAATATAAATAACCATATCTCAAATGAAACTTTATTTTTTAGAGTATTTTTCTAAAGTTATGATTTTATAAATTAAAATATTCCACTATTGGCTGGTCAAACTATTTCCCTAAAATCATAATAAATAATATATATAAACCACTTTTAAAATAGATAAAAATAATTTTATATTTTATTTTGATATCATTTTATAGAATTGTATGAATGAAAAACAATGCTATTAAGGAAATAATTTCACTTTATTATAAATATATTGTTGTTTACAATCAATTTCTTTTCATATAAGTGAATAAAAAAGATATACAATATACATCATTTATATGGAATTGTCCATCCATTGATTTAATCAATTCAAATTGTTAATGTAGAAATTATTTTCTTTATCACATAAATGAAAACTATAAGCTATATCCATCAATTCTCCCTCATTATTGAACTCCAATACATATTTACATTAATTTTTAATGTATAGTGTGCATCATATACACTTCAAAGTAGAAGTACTTATTTTTTAACCTTAAAACTTAACATGGAATCACCATGAATTTTCTTATACCCCTACTAGTATTTTGGTAAATTTAAACTCTAATGTATTAGATTTACATAATGAAAACCTTTTCCCTCTTTATGAGATCAATTTTTATGTTTCAAAGATGTTTCTATAGACTATCTTTGACATATCTTGTTATTTTTTAGGGAAAAACCTCAAACATTTCCATTTTGTACCATAATCATGGAACATGATCATAGACCTTCTATATACATCTCTAAAATCCTCAAAATATTAAGGGTAATGATTAAAAATTTATTAAATTCAATCACATTATATTTAATAATGATCTTTCGTAAAACAATTTGTAGTGATTGAAAAATCATGCCTGTAGCCGGATTAAGACACAATGGTGCCCTAAGTGTCTATAAGTTCTTTACATAACAAATATTTTTGAGTACATGAGTTTATAAAAAAGATAACAGGTTTATTGGTGAATTTCACTTTATAAACATAATGTAAATAAACCACAAAGATTGGTTTTCCAAAAGATTCAACCATACAATTTAACTGAATAAATGTAAATTAAAATCTTTTTCTCATTTAAAACCAATATATCCCTTTTTTCTATATGAACTTGATGAATATTATTTAGAGGAAAAAAATTCCCTCCTCTAATTATAATCCATATGCAAGATGAATCTCCCATGACTTAAGTAGGATGTCTTTTTTGATGCAAAATCTTATCTATCCTTGGTATTAAATGATATGGATACATTATAATTTCAAATTTTTAGTTTCACACACTATCTAAAATATTAAAATTAAATAATTTTCATTTTAATTGAATCGCACTATATATACCTCCAAGGAATCTATTTATACCTCCAAAATTTTCTAAATATTAATAAATTAATGAAGTGTTTTTATAAATATTTAAAAAGTTAAAAATACTTAAAGCTTATGTTTTAGTCCTCCTAAGGAAATTTTAATTTTTAAACAACCATTTTTTAAATTTGAAACAACTTAAAAACAATACTTGTTGTTTTACCCAAATATGATATCATATAGTATGAAAACAAACAATGCATTATTGTATAATTTATAAACTACCATGCATAAAACCATGGTGTAGTAATCTTTAATATGTAGTGTTTTTTAAAATCACATAAAATTACATAATTCACACCACCATATTATATTCAAGTTTTAGTGAATATTTTTTTTCAATCCCTCACGTATACAAAATCCTTATTTCATTAGTTAACTTTCTCCTTATGTTACACCATTTGTAAAAACTTGTGAAACCCTAAAAACACGTTTTTTAATGTCATCCAAAACTCCTTTTAAAAAATATATCATTAATTTTCACTATATGATATAAAAAATGAAAAAATTAAAAAAATCCATAAAAAATATTTTTGGGAAACTCTTAAAGGATTATGAAACATTTTATAAAAGATCATAATACTCATTCACAAAACCATAATGTTTAATACCATAAGAATTTAAAGGGTTAATAATAATTATTAATTATATAATACATGATTATTTGAAAATATAAGCTACTAGAAAAAAGTGTTTCACATGTTATGAAGGGATCCAAAAAAATATCTATCAAACACATATATCTCAATATTTTTTTCAACAAGTTGTATCATAAAAAATATAAATTTTTATATAATACCTTTTTCTATCAAATCAAGTGAACTGAAGACACATTGTATGTAAATATTATATATACAACTCATATATTTTCTAATCTCTAATTAAAGACTAACTAGATGGATAAACATGTCACATATTATTTACCTAGATGGACGAGCATATCACATGACACTCATTCAAAAAGAAAATCATGTCACACATCACTTATCTAGGTATAACAATAAACTTACTAATCCTATCTCTATCAATGTCTTAGATTTCATACTCAACATATGAGAATAAAAACCCCATCATGGTTAAACATCAACCAGTGACTTGATCAACATAAAAAAAACCACCCAATGACAATCTTAGGTTCAAGGATAGAATAATAAAAGTATAAAAGTTTTATGGTTAAAATAATAGGTATATTTTCAAAATATGCTAATATGGACTCAATATGTGACATGATACCCTCCCCCAAAAATATGCTATAAACATAGTAAATAACACCCCAGGTGGTATAACGAGCAAATCATCTATCACACAAAACTCCCTTTGTGCCTCATATCTGAATTTTTGTATCTATATAAAAAAACCTATTCATATTAATCTTCAAATGTCATTATGATATATAATAATCAATAATAACAATCAATTAGTGACGGATTCAAAGTCACACTTTGATCGGTTAATTAATATTTTACTCCATATAATATATGCATCCCATATAAAAAAGTGATAAAGTGGAGATTTCGTTTTCTATAACATGATATATTTCATATATTTTTAAAATATTTTAATAATATTAAAAAACTATAAATAAGTGAATATCTAATCATATCCCATATTATATACAACCAGGAAGGTCTTAGGTTTGTTGTATTTTTTTATTTTTTTAGACTCATTATATCACTGTGTAATTCCTACAACATATCGATGTGACCATATGTTAAATCCTATCATATAACTCCATTAATGTGTTTAAATAAATAAATATAACATGTTTTATGTAATATATTCCACATAATTCCCCAATTTTGTAACCCCTTACTAAATTATTAGAGTTTATAATTAATGGTTCATCTATTAAATATTATTTAGTTTTGAATGCTTATACACATTCAAAAAAATTATATTGTTGGTATCATATACCATTTAAAATAAACAATAATTTCTATAACATTAATAGCTAATATGGACTCTAGACAATAATTATTTCTTCCATGTGGTTTTTCTTATTAATTCTTCTTATAGTGACCTGATTCGCCATAATGGAAATAATACCCTTCCATCCTGACACCTCCTTTAGGATTAAATTACTGAGGCTGACTATTATACCCTTAAATATTCTTCTTTTACAATAAAATGTCAACCATATATACTATGAATATAGTACTAGAGCCCAGTAAACATATTTTATGCTCAACAATCCTTGATATATTTAGGATATTAGGTAATGTTTTATTAAACTCATTCGTATTTTATTTTTTAATTTATTATTATATCCTTTTTAAAAATATTTTTAAAAGGATTTTTGTAGCTATATTAAACCATAAAGAATACCCCAACCTCTAAAAATAATTGGTTTAACCAATAACATTGATTATATGAGTATAAAATGAAGTTCCAATAGTTATCTTTTATATAAATATTTCCTCAGAAACCACATATGTATTATTCCTTTCTTATTACTGATTTACCACTTTTACATTATCTATTATCTTCAATACATCCAAGTTTTCATGTTTCTTTTAAAAATTATTTTTAATATTAATAACAATGAATGTATTATTTTCTTAAAAATTATTTATTATAATTCTTATAAGAATTTATATCCAATGGTTTATTTTCTTTTCCTAATGACTACTTTTGATGGGGATACTATAACACATATGTTTTTTCTTTTATTTAAGAGAAAATCATATATCTTTTATATAATTTAAGGAAATAGATTACATAAATATTATCCTTTTTTATAATTTAACTCAAATTCATGTTTTATAAAGATGATTATATTTTATCAAAATCAAAAAAATTATTAAATAAATATCATATTTTATAATAATTTAATAAAAACATTAATTAAATGTTATCTCGCTAAAATGATAAATCCTTTTTCAAATTTTGCATCATATCCATTATTGGGAAAAGATAAATATATAACTTTTCAAAAGGTCCCAGAATAATTTCTCCCAAAACCTATCTATTTATTTATACCATAAATTCAATCATATCATATATGGATCTTGTATATTTTAGTATAAAAATGTTTTCCAAAATCTATCATATTGATCAACCCAAGTCAATTACTTAACTATTCTAAAATTTAGGTTTTTTTTATGTGTAACCTAGGGCTTATTCCATATATGAGTACTTAGTCTATGTAGGTTTACTCACATCCTGATTTCCTTACATAAGATTACCCATCAGAACCTAGTTTAGAAATGACATACCTATTTGGATTATCATGGTTTTGGTAGTTATTTTATTTAGAAGGAACCTAAAAATTAGTGTTTTAATGGGTTTTTGAAATCTTAATATCTTATATCACATATTCCCTTTATGAATTCATGCTTCTAATGATTTAGTTTTATATACTATATGTTCAAAAAAAATTGATGTGTTTAAAAAATATTATTGTATAACCCTTTAAAAAATTCAATATTTGTGTAAAAAAATTAAAACCAATTATATCAACATATATCTAGATTTATCCAATGTATATAGTATATGGAACCCTTCCATGTAAATTATTAATTTCATATGAAACCATAATCCCAATAATAAAAAAAACATGGTGTGAGAGGTCTCCAACCCAGATATGTTTAGAGATATCATAAGCCCCTAGGTTAATGAGAAGTCTAACCAAAATTACATTATCCATATATCAATATTGAAGAGAGACCCTAATTATAATAAAGGAGTATTAACTAATATATATAAATCAAAATAATTTTTTACATTCATGTTAATATCCTAGAAAATAAATCATAGACTTGGTTTCATATAACTAAACATTATCTTATACGTAAAATAAATCATTTTATATGCATTAAATGCCATTTATAAGAAACAATTTAACACTTAAAAAATATTAAATATTTATATAAAAATATTACATTCAAGAATTAAATAAAAATAAAATAAATTAAATAAAGAATCATTTCATAAATAAATACATGATATAAACATTTTTTATAATTTTATAAATAATGATGTCATAAAAACATTATAATTTTGGGTATGCACTTAAGTATATATATATTAATTTGTAAATTTAACCACTTTACATATATATTAAAAAATACAAACACTTCATATTTTATTATTTACATAACATTCAGTATTAAGTATTTCATATATCTAATATATAATACTTTTGAAAAATTTTATAATGATACAAATGTTTCATACATTATATAAACAATTTACATAATAAAAATGTTGCATATTTAAATTTATATTATTATTTATAAAATCCATATAAGATATTATTTTCAAGGTTGAAATTAATTTCCAAATAAATACATTTAATATTAATATCTCACATAATAATTTAAACAATTTTTTTTATTTTCCATATTTTTCAATTTATAAAAATTTTACTATTTGATTAAGGATTTCAATTTAATGAAACCAAAATATAATCCTTAAAAATGTTTAACATATGGTTCAATGCCCCACCCCATATTTGAACACTTTATAAGGGCACCACATCAATTTTCCTTAGGAAAATACATTATTGGAAAATCAAAAAAAAATTATTTAGAAAACATGATTTAGGTTCACTAAACTACACTGTTGTTTACTTATGGATGTTTCATTTTAATAAAAACCATTACTTTTTTTTATAAAACTATGATGTATAATTTTTTTTATAATTTTAAATTTTTTAAAAACTATTCCAATTATTTTCTAAAATGTTGAAATAGTTTCATTAAATACACTTGTTCTTCTAAAAATTAACTCATAGTTTTAGATAACACTAATAACCACGTCATTATTTTCATAAAATACATCATAGTTCTAGAAAATATAATTTTTAAGATTCTTTATCTATTTAATGCTTAAATCCAAACAATATTTATGTGTGTATAATGTTAAAAAATGATTTTGGATGGAATAACCATTTTACTATAAAAAAACCAACAAATCTTATTCCTCCTCGACATTTATTAATGAATTTTAATTGAAAAATTGTAAATAAATAACATATAACAAATCTCTTAAAATTAGTTTTATCTAGATATTGTAAATGTGAATTATATCGACCTATTTGAAGAAATCTTATCCCACCGAATTAGTCCATAGGCTATATGAATCTACATATTCTTGGGAAGGGCTTCTATTTTATCCATGGATAGATAAATTGTTTTATTAAATGATAGAGTGAAATAAGAGATTCAAAATTGAATATTCACAAAAATTCAATAAAAAAATATTTGAATAAAACACTTTGAATATGGAGAGAACCTCTCTATATATCCCTATAAGTACACTCATTTGATATTAAAAAATTATCAAACATTACACCTTGAATGAAAATGTTTCATAGATATTCCAAACATTAAAAAACAATATAATATATGAATCAGTAATAATATTGATTTTTTAACATTAAATAATCATTTAGATGTATAAAACTCTTTAAACATCATCACATGATGTTTCATATGAAGATGATGGATGATTATTTGATAAATTGTTTTTATGAATTATTTTATAATGCATAGACTACCATTTATAAAAATTGGATGCATTTAACTTCACTATGTCATAGTTTACACCAGAAAAAATGATGTCTTGGTTTCTTCTATATTGTAGAGGTTTATCATAAGTTCATATTTCTTTATAAAATACCTTAAACCATCTTACAAAAAAAGAGTACATTAGAAGCTACATATCACTTATATTTATATTGTTCATGATAGAGCCTATTTAGGTCATCTATTTCCCAATAGAATAAATAAAATCATATTTATTTTGAAACATGGTTCCATAAAAATAAGAATCAATGAACATATTCCATGAAATCTTTTACCACTATTTCTATATGCATCATTATTATCTTTATTAGCCTTGTTAGCAGGACCATTCTCTATAAATTTATACTCCAAAACAGAGAACATTCCTTCTTACTAGAAAACTATTACAAAGTTTATATACTATTCCAATAAAGTACATACATAAAAATTCTTCTTTTCAAGATCTGATCTCAATTTTAATGTTGATGATGATTCCATTTTATAATCATATATAATAAAAGTTTTTTATCAAATGTGTATATTTTTTACACTAATTTAATAATAGATTTTATTAATTTTTCCCAAAAAAATGATTACCCATTTTAATATTCAACCTATATATTTGTAGTCTAGGATCCATATTTTAATAAAGATTTGAGTACAATATTAAATTATTATCATCAATAATATATTTAGATAAATGATTATGTAAATATTATCATATATGAATCTTACATATCTGAGTGGAAAACTGATGAAAAAAACCTACCATATGAATTGTATCAACTCAATTATTATAGTATCTAAACTTTTATATTTTCTTTATAAATTGTAACTGAAATATAATACTAGATATAAGAATATAATATTATTAGGGTCACCCTAGTTTTGTTTTTCTTACCCAATATAATCCATGGGAAACTAATTTTGGCATGAACCTACCTATTTGGATTATTAAATTAATGAAAAGTTTTCTCTTTGGAAGGAATATAATAATTTTTATTTTAAAGGATTTGTAAATATCATATCAAATTATCACATATATTACCTTCATGGAAGCTTGGTTATAATGATTTCGTTTTTATATCATATACCTTCCACAAAACTAACATATTTAAAACATATTAATTTATAAAATATTATATAATTAAAAATTTTTCTAATAAAATAATAATAAAAGCAAATAGTATTCATACAAGTAGCAACCCCTATCCAATTCATCCCCACTATGATTGAACTAGGTTCCATATACCTCAAGTAGGGCTCCTCATATATGAGAGGCTATCAACAAATGATCTGGGTTTACATGTGATCATTGGTGGACTATACCCTTTGGTACAAATAACCATAAGACAAAACTTTATCAATAATAATAAAATATGATTACAATAAAATACATAAAAGAAAACATAAAAAGTTGATTAAAAAAATAAAAAAACTATTCCAATGATATAATAAAATGAGAAGTACTAATGAAATTTGTGAATAAAAAAATAAGATGGTTAACTATATATTTACCATTTTCATACTACCAAAAATAAAAAATATAAATGAGTCTCCAATGAAATTGTTTCCAAATTTTCTACCCAGTACCATCTCCAGATTCAAACAAGAACCACATTTTCAACCATGTAATGTATAAACTATTGCATTACCTAAAATAAAACCAATTAATACTCTTAGGTGTTAAGGCACCAAATCAGGGTGTGAGTACAACTAACATAGACACCACTGAAGATTTCCCAAAAAAACATTCTGTAAAATCTGACGCATTTAAAAAGTGATATGCTCATAAATTAAAGTAAACAAACATTGGAAATAATAATATATATATATCTCAACCATATGTGAAATATGGTCTCCTTAAGTGATGAATAATTGCTTCGGATAGTGAAGAGGTATTTTTGAACATGTCACATAATAGTTAACTACAAATCATATCCAAAGACAACATCAATGGTCATAAAATCCCATCATAATATCAAGATAAATACATCAGAAATACATCCCAATAACATAACCAAAAAATGGGTATAACATACGTAAGATATCACAAGCATAAAAACATGGGAAGTATGTTTTGATTACTGGATAAAAATTGTGCACATAAGAAACCTATAAATCATATAAAAGAGAGAATATGTCCTGATTATATTATCAATATTGGTCACAATGTCCTAATCCAGGAGAATAAACAAAATCGGGAAAACATCTATAATCATGAGCCACATTATTAGAGAGGGAACCATGTACCATGATAACCAATCCCACCTAAGAATCTATTAAACTTCCTTGGAAGAATCAAATTATGGTAAATCTATCCCACTCACAATGTAAATAAAAAATAAATAAGAATTTTATCCCATACATCTAATCACATTCCCTAGATTTATTACACCATTGAAAGTACATCACACTTTGATGGAAAATAAAAAATAACTAGGAATTTTATTTTAGGAATCTCATCCCTTTCCTTGTATATATTTTATCATGAAGAGTGTGTCCCACAATTAAGGGAAAAAGAAATAAATTTTCATTTTATTCTAGGAATATTGTCCCATTCCATGAGAGTATCACAACATGGGTAGTAACTTATACTCCTATGAGAAAATAATAAATTACTATAAATTTTATCTTAGGAATATCATCCCCTTATTTTGAGGTATCAGAACATAGAAATTACATCCCACTCCCAATGGGATATAAAAAATAACTAGGAATTTAATCTTGAGTATCTTTCTCTTTCTTAAAAGTATCACAACATGGGAAGTACATCCCACTCCAAAGGGAAATAACAAATAACTGGGTAATTTTTTAGGTAAAACATTAGTGTAATATCCTTACATACCATATATTTCTAATCTTATTTAGGAATAACATCCCCTTTCTTGGAAGTGTCTCTCCATGGGAAGCATTCCCTAGTTCCATGTGTAATAGAAAAATCTCAAGAATATCAATTTCTTACCAATGTTATGAATGTCAAATGAGTATTATGTTCCACAGACTGGTGGGAGTTTCATTCCATGGTAATGTGAGAATATCATCCCATACTATATATAAATGCACAATGGGAATGTTATCCAATTAAATGGTCATAATTATATAATTTTTCATATTGTATGTAATCCCCCAATATTTTACTGTATAGTTTCCTTTAAATAAATAATGTGACAATAACTTGTTTCAAAAGAATCACCAAACTAAAATAAGAAATGCAATATTAGATGAATATTATTTTAAAAATATAGAAACAATATTACCTATATTAATTAAAAATAAATTAATAAACTAAAATGATTACATTAAAAGGATAAATAATTAATATTATTTAATATAAAAAATAATTATTCTTTCTCAAATAATTATTTTCTAAATAGTGTTATATAATTTTTCCTAATAAATTAAAATGAATAATTATAAAATATAATTATATATGGGATAATATATTAACATTATTTAAATTTTAAATCGATTTGAAATAATATTAAGTCTATATAATGTTAAAAATGTCATCTTTCAGTAAAAAACAATTATCTATATATTTTGTAATTTTATTGAAAATATAAAATATAAATTATAATATTATAATTTTAAAAAAAATAAATTAATTTATTAATCCGTCATGTTAAAATTAACATAGGGTGAATTTCAATGTTTTTTATAAAAAGGATGAATTTTGGTTGAATAGTGAAAAATACCAATTTTGTAAAAACTATCACTTTTATGAAATTTTCACAATAAAATAATGATTTTAAAGTGTATGAAATTTTCTTATAAAAAATATATATTTATAAATTAACATAAATCATATAAAAAAATAAATTTTCTAATCTATAAAACCCATGTATAAAATTTTAAAACTTATGTAATTCTTTAGTTAAATAAAACTATTATATTGTGTTTTTATTTTATTATGCTATCAAATGGTTGAATTACTTTTTTAATTTTTTTGAAATAGAAATATATCATATTTGATTTGTAATAAAATAATTAATTCCATATTTATAAACAAAATTGATAATTTTATCTTAATCATAATTTTTAAGAAAAAATATGCTTTTAGAAAACTATGCATTATGTTCAGTAATATTAAACTGAAAATATATCAACCTTTGAAATTTTATTTAAAAAAATGTATTTCATATTTTAAATCATGATTTATAAGTTATTTAATAATTTATATTTTCTAGTTATTCATTAAATTTAAATAACTAGGTAAATATTATTTACCATGGTAAAAACCAAAAAACGATAAAAGTGAAAAATGTTTGTGTAAAAGACTTAAACACAAGTTTAAAACATAACTTAAAATGAAAATTTTATATATTATAGACCTTAACATATTTACATTCCATTATTGTACTATTTATATACAATTCCTACATGAAACATGTGTTATCATTATATCAAGATGTTATATTAATAAAAATTTTATTCCCTTTACCTATTAAAGGACCCCACATCCACCCCATTTATCCACTCATTTTATAGAATTAGATCAAAACAATATCTATTATAGTCTATCATACTCTATCTTACCACATTATATAATACATTTCCTTTCAAAAAGACTAATCTAAGGAACCATAAGGTGATACCTAAGGGAGAATATCCCAATGGAAAGATAATGTTCTCAACAGATCTCTTTTAATTCACTTTATCTTCTACCCCATAAATACTATTATATCCATGAAATTATTTTTAAATAATTATTACTAATATTATTAAATTTTAATATACTAATGGAATAACTATTTTATACATTCTGCTAAAACCATTTAAAAAATGATGATGTCGTCATGCATACGTGTAGACAATCACCTCCGTGAATGACATGAAAGATTTTTCATCCCCAAATTACACTGATTATTCTAAAATTATATTTAATATATTAATATATAATATATAATATTATTAATATTATAAAATAATAATACATTCCCTATCTTCCATCTCTTATATGGAAAACAAACCCGATGCAAGTGTCTTTTTTAGTTTCTTTTTAATTGTATATTTATATTTTAAAAGATTTTGAAAAATACAAAAACACTACTACCTCCATGAAAGTGACTTATATTGTTTTTCCTCTAGTGTTTTTGTATTTTTCAAAATCTTTTAAAATATAAATATACAATTAAAAAGAAACTAAAAAAAATTCATTATGATTCTGCAATAAATATATTATTCCAAAATAATCACATCCAAAACCATACTCACCCATATATTATTGCTTGTTCTTGTTTGGGTCAGTAATCCACCTATATGAACAATGATATAAATAACAATAATAAATTAATATGGAAACCAAAATATTGGTGTTATGAAATATTAGTTAGAAAATAATTTTTTATTTATGATCCTATAAATGATATATTAAAATTTAAATTATTATTTTTATACCTCTATTTTGTTCAATAAAAATAACTAAAACAGGCTTATCACCTACTTTATCACCATGAATCATAACTAAAATTTTTATTAAATGAAATTAAACCATTATAAATCATTATAAAACATCTATTTTATCACATATAATAAAATCATAATGATTTAATTTGAATATATAAAAAATAATCAACACTATCATTGTGAAACTAGTACTAAAAAAAAATCTAAGAAAATAACATATGATAAAGAAAATAAAAAAATAAATAAATGATATATTTGTTATAAATGAATATAAATTATGTTTATAACAGTTCAGAGGTATGAATAAGGTTCTAAAATAGGTGATTAAGATAGTTATTTCATTATAATGGATGTTAGAGAATGTTCTACTATGTAGGATTAAATGTATGGGCTTTTTTGTTAACTTGTACCCCCTTTCTTTGAGTTATAATATTTAATCTTGAACTTATTACTTATATGATTGGTTTCTTCCAACATAAGAAAATTATGAAATGGTTATGAATAATTACTAATCTATTTAATGAAAATTTTTCTTCAACATCCATATTTTCTATTCCCATCAATGTTATCATCTATATTTTTGAATCTAATTATGTGTTATCTCATGAGAGCTTAATATTTCAATTCTTCTCTTTTTAGAAGGATGTTTTATTATCCCATTTTATGATGGGTAATTATAATAAAATTTATTTTGAAATATTAATATGTTTTTCCTTATATGATTTTTTTTATATTTCATTCCGCATTACATTGAGATATCCTTATGTATTTTACAATGATCAATTATTGAAGGTTCATTTTTTAAAAGTACTTGTTTTTAAAAGTTTTCATAGTATGATTTTTAAAATATATTTTGAAAATGATCGTTAACTTATTTTGTTTATGATAATGCTTAAAATTTTACCTAAAATTTATTTATAATGTTTTCTATGCAAACACATTTTTCTCCTATTAAAAAAATAAATTTCAATAAAGCTTATTTTCCATGTTTCCAAATGGTTTTCCCAATAAATATAACTTGTGATTATTTTAGAATGATTATTGATATTTCCCCTTATTATTCAATGGGATTTCCCAATGATATTGAAAAGGTATTTTCAACCATGTTAACATCCATAATGATACATATATTACATTAAGGATATATTCATATACAATTATCCACCTTATTTATCTTTATGAATTATGAAATATTATAAAGAGGTTTTCAAAAAACCCATATATATTCATAATGTTAATTCATTTATCTTTGAAATGTGAATGTTTTTATATTCTCTTGGTACATGGATGTTTGGATAATAATTATTTATATGTGGGGTCATATATCTTCCTCTGAGGAATTATATGAAGTTTAATATCACTTGATCTCAAAAAGGGTACACAGGTTGTAGCATAAGGCCTAGAGGGTACACATGTTGTTATCAAAATCCCAAGAGGGTTCATATATAGTATCCCAAGACTAAGGGGATACATAGGGTTTTAGCCTCATCCCAAGTGGGTACATGGGGTTTTAGGCCAATCCCCAGAGGGTATACTGGTTGTTAGCCCAAGCCCAAGATAGTAAAAGGGATGTTAGACCAATCCCACTGTAATGTGAATTAGGTAGCAAAGCCTTATCCACTAGGTTTTAATTTACTATGTTTTCTCTTTTTTCCAAATTTATATTTTATATTCTTAGGTTATGATACAATGGTTCATGTTTATTATTTAATATTTTTAAAAACTTATTCCATAATATACGTTTGATCATTTGAGACTAATAATTTCAATTGTTTTAGGGAAAACATTAATTATTCTATGTTCTTTTTAATAATATATTTCTCTCATGATATTTTTTTATCAAATACTTATAAACTAGCCCCTATTTTTATTTTAATAATTTTTTCCCTTATAATATATTTGAGATCACCCATTGTGTTTCCATTCCCTGAGTTTTGAAGATGATTATAACTTATAAGGATTCTATAAGAATGTTTATTATGTTTCAATTATGGAGAATTTTTTACAAGTATCATAAAATAAGTTTCTTATATAATTGATCCTTAAATATATGAGTCCTTTTGTTCTTGGTACTACAAATATTTTTTAGATATATTGTATACATTTAGTAAATTATTTAAAATAAAATTATTTTCACGGTGGTTTATATCAAATACAGTGTTTAAAGAAATTTATTTTAGCATCAAAACGTGGAGTGTGGATCTGGGGCACCAAAATTGGTATCAAAGTATGTTTTAGAAATTTTTTGAAGTTATTTTAGTTATTCTTGGGATTAGGGTAATAAAACTTCAATAAAATCACTAATGATAAGTGTATGTATAATATAACATCTATAATCTTTGTTAAATTCAATATTGTGTGGTCTTTAGTAATGATATCCATGTCAAGATATAAATAAGTGGATGCAGGCTCTGAAACAAGTGTACCTAGGTATAGTAAGCTTGAATGTTGAATATTGGGTATTATCTCAGTTATCGCTCAGTGAAAAAATGTGTTCTAACTACACACACAGTTTGACACTCTCAGGGGATATTATTTTGTTGATTTTAATTATCTTTATAAAAAATTATAAGGGATGTGAATATATTTTATTTATATATCCTACAAGTAAATGACCATGGATAACGTAGATTGAATCTTATAGATATATATGTTATGTCATTCATGGAATTTATGAATTTTTATTTTATAT
This sequence comes from Viscum album, assembly GCA_963277665.1. NCBI lineage: Eukaryota > Viridiplantae > Streptophyta > Magnoliopsida > Santalales > Viscaceae > Viscum > Viscum album. The sequence continues at coordinate 270,924,723 of OY728141.1, forward strand.
TTATTGTTTCCTTTTATGAAATATTTAAATTCCTCATACATAACATTCCTTTATATATGTAATGTATAGATAAATGAAAAATGAGTTAATGATGAATAAAATGGATAATACATTAACGGTCCTAATGGGAAACTGAATGGGATAGAAGTTGGTGTTGAAAATATTGGGGTTATGATAGCAATGCTATCTTGAGTTATGATTAAAAAAATGAGTCTTACTAAACATCCAAACTCAAAAAATAAGATAAGGATGGATTTTCATAAAATAGTCGGTGATGAAGATGATTAAGGAAAAATTATTGTACTCTCTACATATAAAAAATATAGGAAGAAACACCCAAGGTAATGTCTCAATAGAATAAGAAAATGTTTTAGATTTGAAATTATTGGCCATAAATCACACGATTATCAATATGGGGTGAATAATAAATTAAATTAAATAAATGGTTTAATGTCCAATGCTTAAAATGTAAGGAATTTTGTCATTATGAAAATAAATTCCTTTATCCAAGGTGAAACAAGGATTATAAACCTCGTTAACCGATTAAACATATACATTAAGAGAAATCCTGGGCAAAGAATACTATTTAAGAGAACAGTGATAACAAAGTGGTGAAAGGTAAAAAAATCCCCCACCTACTAAATTTATATGAATTATTAGATTCTAGTCTAGCTACTATTGTATACCATGGAATTTCTCTAAGATCCTCAAATCCCCAACCTAATGATATGTTATTTTCAAGGAAAAACTTATATTATTATTGTATCCAAATTTTATGTTTATTTAATATGCTTCATTAAAGTAATATTATACTATATATAAAAAATGAGAAGATTTAGGAAATGGATTAACTGTCACCACACAGACTCTATATTAACAAAATAAAGAAATCATGTTTCATGTCTCAAATAAACTAATTATCACTTATCACTCTTAGGATAAATGTGAACTCTATAGAAATATTTATTCAATTATATAGGCCTTAACACCCAAAAATGTGGAGTATTAAGCCTAAATTTTTAGGACAAAACTCAATATTGTGATATGTCAATTATTAAGGAATAGATTAGTTTTCTAGAGTTACACGAGTTACTAGGGTTGATACAACATTTGAAATCAAATCTTGAATCATATCTATATTTTGAAAACCATTAACTATTTCATTAGTGATTAGTAATTAAATATTTTAAGGACGCAATATACTTTGGGGGATAACGTAACACCTAGAAATTTTACTATATATTTTCCTTCGAATAAACATTGTGCCAATATCTTGATAGACGCACAACATCAAACTAAAATGAGACATTAATTTTAGATGAGTATTAGTATTAAATTATTATAATAATAAAACCTCTAGTAAATAATCAAATTAATCAATAAAACATGCATACATTTTTGGGTTAAATAATTAATATGGTTAAAAATTAAAAAGAATTGTTCTTTCTCAAATGAATACTTGTTTAAAAGGTGTTATATATTTTATTCTAATAAATTAAATTGAACAATTTTAAAATATTATTTTATATGGAATAATATATTGACATTTTTTATATTAAAATTTTATAATAATAAATATTTAGAAAACTTAATGTTTAAAATTTTCATTTTCAATAAAAGCAGTTTATCTTTATATTTTCAATTTTCATTAAAAAGATTAATTTAAAAAATTTTAATTATAATTTTTAAAAATAAAATTTATTTTTTAATATAGAATTTTTAAATTTTCTTAAGGAGATTTTTTTTTGAAAATGATGAATAATGTGTGAATAGTGAAAAATACATATTTAGGAAATACGGTCAGTTTTATGAAATTAATAATAAAATAATTATTTTAATGTTTCTAAAATATTTTTACAACAAAAATATATTTATAAATTAATATCATTCATTTAACAATATATTTATAATTTATAATATCTGTGTTTAATATTTTGAGACTTATGTAATTCTTTATTATAATAAAATTATTTTTCATCTTTTTCTTTTATTTTTATTTTCAGAAGGTGTAATTCATTTTTATATTGTTTTCAAATGAACTTAACTCTTATTTAGTAAATAATAAAAATAATTTTATTATAAATAAAAAAACATGATTTTATCTTAATCATAATTTTCATCACAAAAAAAATACATTTTTTAAATCAGTTTTACCCAATAACTTTGAAAATATTAAAAGTAAATTTTATTTGAAAAAATTTATTTAATATTTTAAATAATTATGTCGAAATTATTTAATATCATAAATTTTATTTGTAAACATTAAAAGTAAATTACATGGTTAAAATTAATCACTACTATAAAAATCAAAAGTGGTAAAGGTAAAAAAATATAAGAGTGATATACCTAAAAACATGAATTAAAATTAATATTTGAGGGATTATCAAACTTAAATCATCCCAAATATATTATGTTCCACTTTTTATCCACTTTCCCTTTGAAAAATTTTATCTTTTTATATTATGAAATAACATTTATAAATATTTCGTTCCCTCAAAAAATAAAAGGGTGCACCTTCACCATATTTCCAAACTAATTATAAAGAATTAGGTATAAATAATAACTTCCCTATTCTATCCAAAATTATCTCTCTAATATTTTCAAGACTTTTTCTTACCAACATACCAAGCTATAGATCCTTAATGTCTTACCCAATTGAATATATCCAAAATAAGAGGTAATGTTCTCAACTGAGCTCTCTTAATTATATTCTTCTTCTACCCCATAAAACATATCTTATATAAGAATTTATGGTAACATAAATATTAATAATATCATTAAATTTATTATACTAATGTAATATCCATTTTCTATATTCCTCTAAAACCATTAAAAAACAAATATGTCTTCAGGAACACGTGTAGACTTCCGCCTCCACGAACAACATGATTAATTTTTCATCACCGTCTTATATGGATTGTTTTAAATTTATATTTAATTTATTAATAGAAAATTAATAACATTAATAAAATTCTGAATATATAACCCATTCTATATCTTCCCTCCGTTCTATGGAAAATGAACATGTCTCTCATGCGTACATATAGACTATGACCTATATGAAAGTGATGTATTTCGTTTTTCATATATTTTTCATCCTTTATCAAAATATCTTCAAAATAAATAAAAAAAATTAAAAAAACTAAATAATATCATCAATATTATATAATAGTGATATTATTACAACATAACCACTTCTTTAACCATTCTCACCTATAGATTATAGCTCTTTCTTATTTTGAATACTTTTACCACCTACATGAACAATATTTTACATTACTATCATGGATGAATATAAAAATAATAAATAAAACTATAATTTGAAATTAATTAGAAAAAAATATTTGGTTTATGGTCCTATAAATTTTATGGTAATATTTAACTTATTATTATTGATCCGCCCTTTTGATCGTCAAAAATTACCAAAGCAATCTATTCACTAAATTCATCATCATGAATCATAAAATAATACTAAGAAAATAAAATTAAAATATTTTAATTTATATAAAACATCTATTTTAGTACCTATAATGAACTCATAATGATGAAATTTTAATCTATAAAGAATCATAGTCACTGATATTATTAAAATAATACTAAAAAATAATCAAATCTAATAACATATAATGATGAAAATAAAAAATAACTAACAAATATATTTATGATAAATGAATAGAAATATAGTTTATTAATCTATATATAAAATAATAAGGTTAAAAAATAAGTGATTATTAGTGTTATTTTTTTCATAAATGTGTTTGGAGTATGTTTGGTTAAACAAGATCATAGTTAAGGGTTTGTGTTAACTCAAACCCCAATTTGTTGAGTTGTAATGTTTCAACATGAATTTATTACTTATAGGCTTGGTTTATTCCACCATATGATTTTATATTTTACATTATATTTATCTCTAGGTCAAATTAAAAATTTTATTCAAATCCTCATCCTCTATGAATTTAATTCCCATAAATGTATGGCATTGTTTGGAGTAACTCACATTCTCTATCATGATAAATTTTCTTCCATGACCATATTTTCTCTTCCTACCAATATTTTATTTTATGTTTGGAATCCTAAATTTATTTTATCTCATGTAAACTTTATATTTCAATTTTTCTATTTTCATAATGATTTTTTTATCCCTTTTTACAATTTGGCATTTAAAGAATGGTGTTTCAAAAAACTAAAATGGTTTTTCTTCTATGATTATTTTTTATCTTCTGCTTCACATTACATTGAGATAGTCCCCATTTATTTTTCAAGGATCCATTATTAAAAATTAGTTTTTTTTAATTTAAATTCTTCATATGTTTTTACTTCACCATTTTTAGATTCCCTTTTAAAGTGACACATAACTTTAAATTTTTATGATAGTGTTAAAAAGTGTTATAAAATATTCTTTTTTCAATGTGAACATATTTCTTCACCATTACAACCATAAATTTCAATTAAGACTATTTTCGATGTTATAAAATCTTTTTCCAAATAAACCTAATTCTTAATGATTTTAAATCATAATGTGATATTTTCTCTTATTATTCAATGTGATTTACCGAATGATCTTGAAAAAGTTATTTTCATCTCTGTCAATATCTTTAATTCTCCTTATGTTTACTTGGGGATACATTAATATACCATTATTCCCCATCTTTGTTTGGATAGATTAGGAAAATTTCTATATAATTATTCATGAAACTGATCTTATTTCAATAGGTTAGTTAAGTGATGTTTAAAAATTGAGTGTTTTTATGTACTCTTGGAACACAAATATATGGATGATTATTAATTATAGGTGGAGTCCTATATCACCAAAAAATGCATTGGTTGAAGTTTTAAATATCATGATCTCAAAAAGGTACAGAGGTAGTATCTCAAGACCTATATGATATAAAAGTTTTTATCCTAAGCCCAAGAGGGTATATGAGTATTAGAACAAGATTAAGAGGGTACACAATTTTTTAGCGCAAGCATAATAGGGTACAAAAATAGTTATCCAAAGACCAAGAGGGTAAAATGTTTGTCATCCGAATCTCACTATGTGAGGTGAATTAGGTAGAAATTATTTCTCCACTAGGTTATTATTTATTATTCCTTTTATTATACCATATTTATATGTTATATACATATGTTATTCTATAATGGATCATATTTATTAGATTACGTTTTTTTAATCCTACTCCATGGTATATGTTTGATCATTTGAGACTTCATGTCTCTTAATTATTCCTTATAAACAACTCTTATTATTCCTTATTCTTCATAATAATATATTTCTCCCATGATAATGTTTTATCATATACTTATGATCTATCCCTTGATGTCATATTGATGAATTTTTTCCTTACTAAGTGATTAAGATCACCACTTTTTTATCTTTCCATTCCCTATGTAATGAAAATGAGAATAAATCATGAGGAGTCAAAAATGGAATCTAGTACGCTTTGATTATGGATAAATGTTCAAAATGATCATAAAATATGTTTCTTATATAGTTGATCATGAAAAACACTAAAAATTATATTCTTGGGATTGATAACATTTATGAGATATAATGTTAAATTTTGGAAATGATGTAAAATAAAGTTATTTTATCTTAGTATAAATCAAATACAATGTTTAAAGAAAGTTGTTCTAATACCCGAACTGGGAGTGTGTGCTTAGGGTTCCTAGTATCCTGGTTAGATTTAGTTATTTCTCTATTAGTTTAATTATTTTGGGGATTAGGATATGAGAACTTTATTGAAAATCATAACGATAAGTCTAAGTGTAAGATAACATCCTATATTTATACTAGTTTAATGATTCTGTGGTAACCTAACAAAAAAATCCCTATATGGATAAATACATGTGGATGTAAGAACTAGGACAGATGTATCAAGGGGTCGTCACCCTAAAAATAGAATATTGGGTATTAATTCAATCATCACCCAATTCATTAATAAATAATCATAACTAAACAGCTCATTTAAAAATCCTGGTGGATATACTTTGGTTAATTATCATTCTATTTATGAACCATTATGAGGGATATAAATATATTTTATCTAGAGAGTGTAATTGTAAATGAACCTAGATAACATATATTGAAACTTATATATCTATAAGTTATTTTTTGTATGAAATTTATGAATTAATTTTTCTATGTTGATGGTGGAATTTTATGAATTTATTAATTTCTTCATACCTTAACATTCCATTATTCTTATAATCGTTGGATCAAGGAGAATCTAAGTTTAAAATTTATTTAATAGACAATTCATTAATGGTTATAATAAGAAACCAAATGAGATGTAATATAGTTTTAAAAATCTTATTGTTATGGAACCCAATAATCTCAAGTTATTATTAAGAACATGAGTCATTTTGAACATCCAAACACACCGATGAAGATTAGAATGTTGTTTTAAAAATATTAGGCAATTAAATGAGGAAGAAAATAATAGTGAACTTCATACATATTAAACATTTTGAAATAAAATCCCAAGGGAATATTCAAAGGAATAAATAAATGTTTCAAGTGTGTAAAGATAGGATATTAAGCTCATTATTGTCAAGTTGGGGTGAAGAATCCAATCAATGAAATGAATAGGAATAATTCTCATTACTTAAAATGTATGGAGTTTTGGAATTATGAAAATCGATGCCTAAATCCAAGTGTTAATAAGTATTATAAACCTCATCAACCGACTAAGTTAAGAGAATAAGTTAAATCTTAGGAAAATACTAATATTTATGTTGATAGTGATAATTAAGTGGTGTAAGGTACACCAATCTGCCACCCCCAATTTCAAAAGTTCTTGTTAGATTCTAGTCTAACCACTTTTGTATATATAGGAAGTTCTCTATGAGCATCAAATTACCTCCATAATGTTTTTTTAAAACATATATTATTATTATTATATCCCAAGTTGAGGTTGTTTTATGTAATAGACTTCATAAAATTCATATTATCCATTATATTAATTTGATTTGATATTGGAAATGGATTGGAAATTTCTATACAGACTCCATATTAACAAAATAAAAAAATCATATTTCATGTCTCAAATTAACTTATGATCACCTATTACTGTAAGGATAACTATGCAACCGCTACAAAAATTTGATACCATTATATATTCCTCAATACCTAAACATGAGGATTATTTATATTAAATTTTTAGGATGAAACTCAATATTGTGATATATGAATAATGAATAAATAAATGTGCTTCCTAATATTACCCAAGATACAATAGTTAATACATCATTGGAAATAAAATAATGATTCATTTCTATCTTATGAACACCCTTAACTATTTAATTAGTGAGTATAAATTAAAATTTGGGAGAAATATAATTATTTAAAGGGGAAGAGTGCAACTCCTTAATATTTTAGTTATATTTTCCTTTAAATAAACACTGTGTTACTAACTAATTTCATAGGAAATATCAATATTAAATCATACATGACATATTCAATTAATATTTTTAATAAATTTTAGGAATAATAAAACCTATAGTAAATAAAAATGTTGTTGTTCAACTAAAAATTCTTACAACTGTAGAATAAACAATTAGTATGATTTCACAATAAAAATGATTATTTTTTCTAAAATAAATATTTTTTAAAAGGGTTACATATTTCAACCTAATTAATTAAATTTAGTTTTTTCTAAAATTTATTATATATAGACTAATATATGAATATTATTTAAATTATAAGTTGAAATGAAATAAAATTAAGAATACTAAATGTTAAAAAATTTCATTTTTCAATAAATATGGTTCTTATTATATTTTTTGATTTCATGTCAAAGATAAATTTATATATTTCAGAATTTTAATTTTAAAAAATTAATAGAATTTTTTAATCCAAAATTTTAAAATTATCGTATGTTTACTGTTTTATATTTTTATGAAACAGTTGGATTTTAGGTGAAAAGTGAAAAATCCAATTTTGCAAATGCAATCACTTTTATGACATTTTCATAATAAAAGAATGAGTTAAAAGTTATTAAAACCATTTTCATAAAAAATAAACATTTATAAATTAAAATAAATCTTTTAAAAATTATATTTTAATTTATAGAACTCATGTTTAATATTTTGAAACATAAGTAATTCCTTATTATAGTAAAATTGTTTTAGTCTTTTTATTTTATTTATGTTTTCACAAGGTGGAATTCACAATTAATTTAATATAAAGAAACAACATTGATAATTTTTTCTTCATTATAATTTTTAATCATAGGAATACACTTTTTAAAAAATGTGTTTTTCATGTTATGTATGCTACTATTAAAATAGATTTTTATCACACTTAGAAAAATTATTTTATTAAATAGATTTATAATTTTATACGATTTGGTAAAAAATTAATATGTCCCATTTAATTTTTTTGGAATTAAAATTAAATTATTTTGGTTCAAATTAGTAAATGTGGTAATAAACAAAAATGGTAAAAGAGAAAAATATGTGAGTAAAATTCATACAACCATGTTTAAAACATGTGTACAAATGAATTGTTGTGGGATACTCAACCATAAATCATTATACACTCCATTATTATTCATTTTTTCTCCTCTTTCCATGTGAAACATGTTCTCTCTTTATATTGGGATGTTATATTTACAAAAATACCATTCACTTCACCTATAAAATGATATCACATCCACCCTATTTCTCCATTCATTATAAATAATTAGCTCAACAAAATATCAAAATTAGTATCTCCTACAATCTCTCCCAATGTCCTATAAGCCTTGGTATTTACAAAATACCAAGGTAAGGATCCTTAAGGTGTTACCCAAGTTAAATCATAAAAAGGGAGAGGAAATGTTCTAAACTGAGCTCTCTTAATTATCTTCCTATTATACCCCCTAAAACATATTATATCCATGAATGTTTGATAAAAAAATACTAATGATATTATGAAATGTTATGATACTAATTTAATATCCATTTTATACTTTATTCTAAAATCATTGAAAAAAAGAATATATCATATTGCATACGTGAAAACTACTGCCTCCATGAAAGGCGTGATTGATTTTTTAGAAACCACATTACATAGATAGTCATAAAAGTCAATTTAATGGATTAATATGAAATTTATAAAATTATTAATATTCTAAAATTATATACCTTTCCTTATATTCTAGATATTCTATAAAATATGCAAGTGAAACCCATTTTTATGTGTGGATTACTACCTCTATGATATCATTACTCAAAAATGTTATGGAATCACTCCAAAATTAACTCCCATAAAACTAGAAAGTAGAGGAAGAATTAGGGAAGTAGCTAACTTAATAGCCCTCTCCAGAGTCTTTACTTCCTTAAAAGCATGATAGGGGTTGACTTGGAAAAGTTAAGTGGATCCATATTTTAAAAAATGTTCTGGAGGACCATTATGGAAATACTCAATGGGTTCTTGGTGAAATGTCCCTTATTTAGAGTTTCATTGTGGTGTGACCCACTTGGTCTTGTTTTAGTGCCTGCCCTCATCCAACCATTTCAATATAGGCCATGTCCTCATGGAATGACCAAACACTTGGAGTATCTTTATAACATTTCCTTGTAATAACCCTTTATAATGCATTCCACCCATTGGAGTGTGTTCCTTCTCCCTTGAACACCCCTAATGATGCAATTTCCCCCATTATAACATGATCTGTTCAGAATAAAGAATTTAAATGTTATATAGTGGGATTATAGTGTGATACCCATCCTTCACAATGCATCCATATCCCTTCTGTCACTTAGTAATCTTATGTGACACATGCCTTTCCATGAAAATCCTTATTGCAACATGAATTGTAAATTTTAGTAGTTTTATATAGTAAGGTCTTCTGAATTCTACTATGAAACTCACCAAATCAACAGAGATCCATCTTGGTCCTCCAAAAACATCCAAAAAGCACCTCCTATAGATGTTTAGACACTTTTAAATATGAACTAAATCCAAATTTTAAAAACATCCCACTCTTGCGGATAAAAAAATTTAAATTATAAATTAATTTACTAGACAATAATGATATGAGTGAATAGAAAATCCCCACTATAACACATCTCATACATAATAATTCATTACATAGAAATATCACGAACCTCATCGGTCATTAAAACTCAATGCATAGTCTGAATTCATATCTCATCCTAGCTATGATCAGTCAAACATAGTAGTCAATCCAAAAAAACTACATAACTACCCTAGACACCACATACTTTTGCCTATCATGAACATTGGTCATCACCCAAACATCAGTCATTGATCATTGTATGAGATATAGAACTCGATCGTCCATAAAAGGCATTATCATATACCCCATCATACTAAGTATATCCAAAAGACTTAAGGGATTGCGCACCGTGTCATAAATTTTCCATAAAATTGACAATAATACCTCAACATCAGTGGTATGCATGAATTACCAAATTTTCAATTCCTTTAATCTAAGGTCAACATCACTAGCCTGAAACCATACCACTATATGCCTAAAACTACACCTGTGCACCTCTAAAACATTCATGCCTCAAAATCGTAGTCTTACACACATAACATAATAAAAACATAAAACCTTTCCATATTTAATAGGAAATTTTACTTCTGATGAGTACCAGTATCCACTAACCTAGTCCTCTAATTTGTCAAATTCACATATTAACACTAGCTAGTCATTGAACACACTAACCTACCAAAGTAGTATGACCTGATACTAGATTCCAATTATCTCCCTCAAACACACACACACACACACAAGGATCTTATATCCAAGTACTAACAAAAAACCCTTACCACTATCGATCTAGGTCCATCATACAAATCAAAATTTACACCCATTCCACTGCACTCGAACAAGGGTTGAAATATCAGTAGTCTAAATGGTGTCTCCCCATGATATAATTTTACTCTTATTCTATCTTACATACTGAAATCCTGATAAAACATAATCACCCAAATACCAATACACATTATATCCATGTTGTTGCACTCATGAAAAACTACCCAAAGATCCTCACCCCATGCTATGACATCTCATTTAGGCATGTGGTCTCTATTAAAAACACTCATAATCCACCATCATTTACATGGTATTTATAGTTATATCCCCAAAACAATAAATTACTCTAATACCACATGATTCCCATGTTCCAACCCAAAATTAACCTCATCCATATATGCTAGCACTCTCACAATTCCATGGGTATCTAGATTCTAGCAAAAACTATTGGGGAACCTCAAAAAACACCATTAACCAAACTATACCACTCAAACCATTATCATTAAATTATATAAATCCATCAAATCAATTGTTTCTATATAATTTAGGAGGCCATATATAACACCCATGCATTGTTCAATAGTAAAATAACATCATGGGGAAACAAAATTATATGGATACATGGTTTCTCAAACCTTTCCATCCTCACCTCATACCTAATAACATCCAAAGGGTGAATGTTTGAATAAATATCAAAATTCATTGACCAAAATTCATGTTTTCAAAAATAATAAGTAGTTGTGGACCCCAACACATTATGCAAGAACCTAAAAAGTAATTTTACACCACATAGGTCTCAACGGACTAAATATTCTTCACTAGAATCCTAACTATATACTATGAATAGTCTAAAAGATATTAATATTGATAAAAATTTTCAATGGGATATAACAGCTAAAGTCCGATGAATTGTATACACACTTTCTCAAACATAGAGAGTTTCCAAATCCATCTATTGATATATCCAAAATTCCATACGTGCTTGATCACTCCTATACAAACACCAATATCACCATATAGAACAAAATATTATACCAAATACATCACAAAGGTCACACACATATCATAAAAGACCATATTCCATCCCAAAATTATGGAAGGAGTCATAAAACCATATCTACAATTGTACACATGACAACCATTATTCTGACCCTCCATTTTCATACATTAAAATTACATAAATTTTATGGAATACTTAACATATTATAAAAATAGACTCTCAAAGGCCGAATTAGACTAGTGCCTTTAGAAACATTGAAACATAAACATTAGTACATGAGTGAGATACATTATCTCCCACTAGGTTCAGAAAGACTATAACCCCTCTTATAAATATCATAAAATAAATATGTCTTCAAAAAATGGGGAAGGAAACATAAAAATGAGTGAGCTCATATGTTCAATAAGGATAAACAAGGGAGACATGAAAGACAAACATGGTAATGAGAGTGTGAAATCATGATCAAGAAAATATATGATCACACACTACATATCAAAATTTATAAACATGAATCAAGACATAAAGGGAGGAAGTTCATAAGATACGAATCATAACGAAATAAAGAACATAAGATATGAAATAGTAACATAAGAATAACAAATGGAATTTTGGAAGACACATAATTAGATATATATATATATATATAATGATTTCTATAGTAGTCAAGGTATCACTACCAATTCCATATTATTGTAAAAAGTTCATTATTGAACTGAGTTCACACCCCCTTCCATCCTAGTATTACAAAACTGATATCTTTCCTAATCCATCCTTACAATTATGTACTGAGTTCATTTCTCATTCTAGACCAGTAATACTAAATAGAGTTCATTTATCATTATAACCATGTCTATATCATGAGATATAAATATTTATACAACGCATTGGAGGGTTATATAGGTCCCACCCATCTAATAATTAAATCAAACATACATGTGCCATAAAATCATAAAAAAATCATATCATAACTGATGAAATATAATGGGTATCATAGACATGTAATATTATCTTATCTTATGGAACAATATAGGTTTCTAAATCATTTAATCATAGAATAAACCACAAAAGGAAGAAGGTTTCATAAGAATATAACTCATGAAATAGAAATGGGTTTCTTAAACATATGTCCTATGAAAGAGAAATGAGTTTCTTACACTTATAACCCGTGAAAGAGAAACAGGTTTCATAAACATCATGCCATCAAAATATAAACTATTCAGAGAAATAATATGAATGGATACATTGAATAATTTCCCAAGAAAGTCATGATTAACATCCATATATTTCCACTTAGGTGGGAAATAATTTTGAAATATCTTTTAGAAACATTTCTTGATGAAAATATTTTTTCTTCATTGAAATGATCTCTTTAAAACATAAAACCATTAGAAAATCATTTTCTATGAAAATGAATTTAAAATATATAAATGAGGCTTAAAATCATTTTGAAAACATTTTTTCGTGAAAACTTATAAAATAATCTTGATTTTTCTGAAAAAAAATTCCTTGAAATTATATAAAATATTCCTATAAAAATTTTTGGTAACTATTTTCCTTGAAAACATATAAAATATGATTCAAATCATGTTTTAATCTATTTATTTGAAAATAATTTTAATACCTATAAATAATTATTAAAAGAAAAATTTGAAAATAATTTATTTTAAAATAGCTTTGAAATTTTTTAATGAAATCTTGAAAATGTTTTGGAAACTTAGAAAATAATTTGATCACTTGTAAGGAAAGCTTAATTTTTTCTGAAAACCATTTATTTGAAAATACTTTGAAAACTTCTAATGAAATCTTGATAAAAATTTGAAAAAATATTATACTTGAAAGATTATAAAATAAGATTAAAATATTTTTGAAAATAAATTTCCTTTAAAATTAATTTTAAAATAATTTTCTTAAAAGTTATCCTTATTAAACAAGGAAAGTAATTTCACAGAAATCATGCAGGGTAAATCTATACATGCTATATGAGGTAAAAAATATATTTATTTTTCATGGTAAAAATGTATGAAAATTCTTTGTTTAGAAGGTAATAAGAATATTTCCTTGAAAATATTTATAAAATAAAAAGGGTAAAACTTATTAAATATTATAGGATAATTGTAGAATATTTTTTCAAACCCTTTGTATAAAACACGGTTTTGAAGGAGCGTAGATTTCTGACCGAAGAGAGGGTAAGGTCAGGCATTCTTAAAAACATATTATTTACTATATTATGTACCAGAGTAGAAAAATGGTACCAATACATGAATAATTCATTAATAACCATGTTTTAATAAATATAATTAATTTTATTGAGATATGGATCATAATATTTCACCAAAGTAAGAACAATCATAAACAATCTAAAAAAGAGATAATATTGTTTCAATAAAGTCTTACCACTTAGTAACATTGAACCATACACCCCATTTATGAAAATGAAATTAAATGAAGCATAAAATATCATTAAAATAATTTTATTCATGATATAAATTTTTAATGGAATTATATACACCATGTGAAAAAAATATAGGTGCATAACATGGCATCTGTCTCATAAATAAAAATTTGAGACAAAACTGTTTTACCGACTTTGTAACTTCTGAAACCTAAAAACCATAAAATAATGATCATAAGATGGATACGTAATTACCAGTAAATTTAATTATAATAATCATATAAATAATCCTTTTAAATTATAAACACCACTCAAGAGGAATGGGTGGTGAATAAAACTTGTATCTCATAGAAATGAAAATTGAGATAAAATTGTCTTCCCATGTGTCTTGACTCTCCTCGTAATCGTTCAAAACACTGGTATAATAAATATAAATTTATTATAAATATTTTTAATAACCATATTATTATATTTAATACTATATATTGGTTTATTACAACCTTATATTTCCCTCTTGTAAACCATCTTATGTTAAGGTTTCACTTTGGGTAATTTTCGCTTCTTTCGTCGCATGTGTCTTAATATGTAATATCTTTGTTCCTTATACTTATATCATGATTTCAATAATGTAAATAATGAATTAAATATAATTTATATTCAGTATATACATATTATAATTATAAAAATAATATATAATTATGAAATGAAATATACAATTCATGGAGATGGTAAGTTGTACGTACGCATGAACGATGTTTCCATTTTTATTATCATATTGAAAGAAAGACGGTAAATGACATATATGTATAGGTATATGTATATATTTATCATTATTAAATAATTATAATCATATCATATATATCATATAGGTTTAATAAAATCATTATTAATACATTCCATGTAGTGTGTGAATGAATCACATCACTCTGAGGGGCGACAGTCCACAATTCCTAAAATGAGATTATCATACTTACACAAAATGGAATGTATAAATATATATGTCATAAAAGGATCAAATAATATTAAATAAATAATAAATATAATATAAAAAATATTTAAATACTGTTTTTATTATATTTTCCATCATGAGAGGTTGTATTTAAGAAATAATCAATTATCGTTTTGTAAGGTGATAGTTCACCGTACACATAAACAATATTTTCGTTACATATTAAATGGAGGTGTTTATATGTGTAGGTCAAACCCATAGCATAAAAACATCCTATAATGTTGAATATAATGTTTTTTTATACAATCGTGTAATAAAAATAGTTTAGAGGTGCATAATGAGAATAAAAGAAAGGATCTTGAGAGAAGACATTACATCTTAATCAGTTAACTCCTTTTAGTTTATGAAAAAAGGATTCCTTGGATATATTTCTAATAAAAGGGTGGATTAAAAAAGTATGGGAGGAATATTTAGTTTATATTTGGTTAGATATTTGTTTATACAATGTGTCTTGAGAGGTGTGAGGAAGTGGGAGGAGAGGATGTTTTTTTATAGTAGAGGAGGAGTGGCACTCTTTTAAATATTTTAAGATAGAATTCCACCCACATTTTTCATGTTGAAAGTGGATACAATAATGGAACGATGTCAAGGAAATGTATTATAGGACATATATATATATATATATGGATATCTAATGGATCTTGGACTAGTTTAATGGTTTTTTTGAGTCATACATTTAATGTTTAGTCGTTAGTTAAGTTTAATTTTACCTTATTCGATGTAATTAATTTTAATTACACACAATAATATTATTGGTCAAAAAATAATTTTACTTTATTTTAAATTATAAATGATTATGTTTCCTAAATTTGTATCTATTTTCCCAAATTAAAATTATAGAAGAGGCATAAATTAATTTAAAATTAATCCTATTTATGAGACATCTTTGCGTGTTTTTAAGTTAAAAATGATCAAAAGCTTGTTTTGTTTTTATATCCAATTTCAACGTGAAATTGGTTTCAATGACATAAATAGATTAATTGATAAAAATAAAATCTAATTAAACATTGAAACCAATTTAAAATATAATTTATCCTGATAAATAAATTAGATGAAAAAGATGTTTTGAATAAAAATTCAGTGTTTTTAACTATTTATTAAAAAAATGAAACCTTACTGGAAAAATCAAAAAAATTATCTGAACCTAATTATTATGTTATTAATTCAAAGTTGAAGTTTATTATGAAATATTCAATCAATATATGTTCAATGTATTGGATTTAGTATGGGTTCACCATTAAAATGTTTTAAAACTACCATTATAAAAATATAGGTTTTTAGGCATGAAATTGGGTTTGTTCTTATATTATATCAATAAAATATATTGGATGATTATAAAAAATATTTGTTTAAATATATTACATAAAAATTTAATAGCGATCATTTACTAGTAATAGTTAATTTAACATATTATTATATATTGTATTTTTTATTCAGAAATAGACTTTTATTAAATTGGTCCCTTTATATTCATTTTGTTTCTATATTCATTTCTAATTAATAGGTAACCGATGAATTAAAATATATATATATTCATAACTTAGTTTATCCTATAATATTTAATTTAATGTCCATGTTATATCCTATTAAATAATAATATTTTAATAAATAATTTTTGTTTGGTAGCACTCTGTCATGTGTTTTATGGAAGAAATTGAGGAAAGTCATTATTGCATGTGACCCAAGCTAATATCGGTGTTCCATTTAGATCATGCTAATTTTTTTTGTGTGTAGTGAGTGATTATCTTGGTGCTATGTATAATATAATACAAACAAAAAAAAAATATTTTATTTGTTGTGTGAAATAAAAAATATTAAAAAGAAAAAATTAATTCAAAAAATAATAATTCACAAATTTTAGTGGTCATACATTCTACCCCCATTAAAATAATTTTTACCTCAAATTTTTTTTGGGTTATCAACGGTTTTATAATTGAAATTTTAATTCATAGAAACCCACATCATAAAGATTAATACTAAAACATCCTTCAAAAGGGGAATGTTGGAAGTATAATGGTTACCCAATGTAATATATAACTAGGTTTCCACATAACAGAAAATAGGTTGGGAGTAAATATTGAAAAGGTAGAAAAAGTGAAACTATTTATATGGATTTATTGAGTTCATCAATCAAAAACATGTGAATGATAAATTAATGGTTTAAATACTGAAATTCATAAATCCATGGTGATTTAAAACGTCACCAATTCATTAAAAAATTAAGGTATTAGGAAAATATTTTTTTTATCATTATCCTATATTTGAGTAATTATTTTATTGTCAAACAATTTAAGTAAAAATAATTACTTGTTATGTTTCTATAAAAAAATCATTCTATGGTTGTTCTTTTATATTTTCTTACTTCATCCATTACTTCATGAAATGGTTGTCCAAAAATTCACTTTGTTGGTCGAAGCACTAAAATACACTTTAGCAGATCTTAATTCCTGTAAAATAATGAAAAGAATAACTATTTCTCCCAAAAAATCCTTAAAAAATAAATATGGTTAATACATTAATCTATGAACATAAAAGTTAACTATAACTGTTCATCATTAATATTTATTAAAAAAAATAATTACACATTAATTAGGACATCGTGAATGTCAGTGGTAGGAGTGAAACCCTTATCATCCTTCGATCATGGGTTCATGACCCACAACTGTAACACCCCGAGATTTTATGAAAAATATTATTTTTAATTTAATTAATGTCTTGTGTTATACGCTACACCAAAAGGAGCTTGCACAACACGCATCCTTGACTTGCCTTGTATTACACGCAATCGTGACCTTCCTCGATAGCGTGTGTAGTACGCAATACCGAGTTTCACTAAACAACGATATGCTATTAAAATATTATTAAAACTTGCTGTTATGAATAGTAATAACCACCTTTTAAAATTTTAGAAATTTTATCTCTCAAAATGGACTTCATTTTTGGATTCGGAGTATCGAATTTAGCCTAAGGTGAAATTTTGGTACTTTTTGGATAACTTTCATATTCGGATGAATAGTGAAAATTACTAAATTTTAATTAAAAACAATTTTTTTAATCGAAATAATTAATAGTGATAAATTATTAATTTGAGTTGTTTTAAAGTATATTAAGAATATATTTTTACAATTCAATACAATGTTGGTCATTGGATGTAATTTCACATTTACACCAGACATAAACAAGTGTTAATCTTTTGATAGTTATTATCTCTTAAAAACACGTTATTTGTTGTGACAACGGAAATTAATTATAAAATTAATTAATGAAACATATATGTTGGTAATTTTGTAAAATAGAAATCATTTTTGAATTCAGAATATCAATTATAGCTTAGGGTGAAATTTTGGCATTTTTCTGAAAAACTTCAATTTTTGATAAATAGTGAAACTACTAAGTGGTAGTTAAAAAAATTATTATTTTTCATAAATATTAATTTTACCGCTTCTGTGAATGGAATTTCTAAAATCCAAGAGACACGGTTAATATCAAGGACTAAAATTTGGTTCAATGAGATGAAAATAATTTTTGGTGAATAGTAACTTTTTTCTTTTTTTACCACGGTAAAAAGTAAATAGGGTAATTAAGGGTATAAATGATATTATTATTACCCTAACACATGTCCTAATTCTATTGGACAAGTTTAATTCGACCAAAAAAAAACATAGGAATAAAATATGACCATTTAGGCCCACTTGGATTAGATTACGACATTTATTATTATTTAATTCAAAGAAGAGTTAAAAGAGATAAAATCAAAGTTTATTTACTAATGAATTTTTAATATAGGGTTATACATAAGAAAAATTCGATTGTAAATATTCATTAGAAATATAAAAGGATTTCCCACATAATGGTATTTTATTTGTAATTTTTAGACATCAAATAATTTAATTTATTTATGACACAAAGATGATGCAGTAATTATCTTATTAATGAAATATTGACATAATTGATATTATAAATACCAAAATAAATGTAATTTAAGACTTTTTATAAATTACACTAATTTTCTAGGTTACTATGATATATTAGTGTTGATTTAATCAACTTTTTTTGAACATATAATTCTGTTATGACTTTCACAAAAATCATATATCAAATAGTGTCAAAATTGACACAAAATAGTTTCTAAATCAAATATTATATTATTAATTGTTATTTTATTCCTAAAAATCTAAGTCTTGGCCAAATGACTTAGATAAGGATATATATATTAATAATAATCAATTTGAGGTTCGTTTGGCAAGTTATTGTAAGTGTATTAACCATATAGTGTAAGAAAACAAAAAGACACGGTAAAAGTTAAATTATTTAACTTAGAGTGAAATCTAATTGATAAGGTTAAAATAATATCCTAAACATGTATAAATCCTATTGGTTGATAGGATTTCGACCCATCTCCACTTTATCTTCGAAATAAGACCCTTTGGAACCATTATAAACCGATTTTGACTTTAATATAAAATAATATTTTGAGATATTCCTAAGGTGCCCCTCTCCTCCCTTATAAAAGGACACCTCCTCCTCCTCCTCCTCACACCAATGTGATCACTCAAGATCGGCCAAACCCTACAAAAATCCCTTCTCCACTTCCCTAGAATAATCCTAGAGGTCCTGGTATTATTCAAAGACCAATCTTAGTTCCCTAAGTGGAGGATTCAAAGAGGCGTTTCAAAGAAGAGGTAATATCCATTACCGATCTTTTCAATTTCTTTCTTCTTAAACTTCTTCTTCTTTAGTTGTTTCATGAAAAAGTAATAACACCAGTATTACTCACATACTTATATGTTATTATAAATATGAAACAACCCTAATTCACCTTCTATCCATCCTACGGAAAAATGAAATCATCGCGCGTGCGTACGTACGGAATACCGTCTCCACGCCGTGGTGTAATCTATTTTCCACCACCACCTTAATAGGATGGGTATAATGGTGTAATGAGTAACTATATATGATTATTATAAAGTTATATTGATACTTAAATATTCTACATACACTTCAACACAATTCCACAACCATCAGAATGATATCATCGCTCGTGCGTACGTACGGACTACCGTCTCCAAGATGTGATGAGATTCATTCTCAATGATTAACCATTCATGAATGATTATAAATTATATATAATAATTACTAATGAAATATATTACATAATAATGATACTTGATTTATTTAAATTTATATGTATGTCATCTACTTAATTCCATTCACTTCAATAAGGAAACGAAAACAGCGTTCATGCGTACGTACGGACTACCGTCTCCATGAACGATGTATTTCATTCCATTTATCGATAATATATATATATATATATATATTCTGAATATATATTATATATAAATCATGTTTTAAATTCGGGATATAAGTAATCATGATCCAAGTAATCATATTAATAATTACAAGTTAAAATCACGAACGACAAATGAGACGATTTTACCCAAAACGCTACTTTAACATGAATTTACAAAAGCATGGGTAATATAAAGTCATAAGTGGACCATATATGATATAATAACAATGAATATGATTCTGGAATAAGTCAATAACATGATTTAAATCATTAAACAGGAGGTTCGGACACTTACAAAGCAAGTCAGACCTAAGGTAAGGGGAAATATCACAATCTCATTTTTATCCGAGATTGTTTTTACTTTGGCATTTACTGGGGTGTATTTTATCATCCACATCCATGTTCCCTCAATATGTAATATTGTTTCCATCCACTTACAATATATTAAATCCAATTTTACCCTTCGGTGAATTTTTAGTAAAGAATATGAAAGGAATCTTTTGTCGTTTTTCGTACGAGGTACTTTTTGAATTTTCCGACAAAAGTACGAAGAATGTTTTTTTTAACTTATACGGCATGAATGGATTTTTAAAAAATTATTTCCAAGAAGCTTCCTTTACAACTTTTCAAGTTTATTTTCAATAAACTTCTTTTATTTTAAAGTCGTATGACATGTTATGAAAAGGAAAAAAATGTTTTTGAAGTAGAAAGGATATTTTCCTCAAGAATGGATTTCAAGTGTTTTATCAAAATTATTTTCCATCTAAGATAATATAGAGTTCTGTATCTATCCCTATTATTACATGGATTTGATTATGTTGTGATAGAAATATTTTTATGAATTCCATTATCTTATATGAATTGTTTTATGATGTCATGTTGTTTAAGAATCCCATTTTTATTACATGGGTTATGCTATGATGTATGGTTTATAATTTTGTGGCACACATAAGAATGGTATCATTATGAGATGGGTGGGACCTATATCTCCCTCCAATGCATTGGGTAAAGATTTTATATCTCATGAGATAGACATGGCTGAAATGGTAGGTTATACCGGTTCAGTGAAACAGGACTGAAACGAGGGTTACTCGATTCAGAAAGGGACTTTGTCCACTAAGATAGTCTTGGCAATGAGTCTTGACTAACAAGAAATGATTCTCTATGATTATGTGTGAATTCCACAAAGTTTCATGTTTTAAGTTTTGATTATTGTGATTACATTTCACTGCCATGATTTATCCCATGTTATGAAATTATGCTCTCTTTTGCAGGTTATGATTTCCAAAATGTTATGTTCTTATGAATATGATGTGATTGATATTTCTTTTTTTTTACCCTTACTGAGCATTAGAGCTCACCCTTTTATGTTTTATTTTCCCCAGGATATAAAGAAAGGTTTTAGGTAAAAAAAGAAGAAGATCTTTATGGGAGATGTTGAAGATCTTTCACCACGATTAGAAGATTATATTCCGAGTTTCCAAAGACACTAAACTATTACGATCCTTGTGTGTGTGTTTTTGTTATGTACTAAGTATTCCGCAAAAGTAATGTAATGTCCATGTATGTCAGGCTTCGGGTCTCTACAGTTGGTATCAGAGGAAAGGTTTAGTCAACCTTTGGAAACTAGGATGCGAAAACGTTAGTGATATCCCTAGAGATATTTCTACGGTATGTCTAGGGATGTCCCTAAGGTTAAGTATACGTATAGGTTATAGTCCTAGAATTACGCTAACGATCTTAGAATTTAACCTAAGATGTTAGATATTAAGGGTACTTCCCCTTTACTATGTTGTTTTCTCTATCATGATTTTTGCCTCTCACATAATTATTTTTGTGTTTTAGTTAATAGAGGGAACCAGAAAGAATTCGGTTAACATTGAATCCAATGGACAAATTGGTGACTATGAGCAACAAAATTGTGTAATGCCTAGAGAGAAAGATATTGTGATTATGCCGAATCAGTCATCGCGATATATGATTAACAAGGTGAAATTTAGTGGTATGACTAATTCATCAAAGAAGAGGAAGATAGACTATTATGCATGTTCGCATGTTGAGGAGCATAAAGAAAGGAAGATTGAGATTTCTAAAGAAGGGAAGAAGAACCTTGAGGAATTCCTCAAATGGAGGGACTGATGTTATCTGTGTGGAGAAAAGGGTCATAGAGTGACAGACTGTTATGGAGTTCAATGTCTTATTTGTGGAGAACATGGGCATTACCCAACTCAATGCCCTAACCTAAAAAGTTACTTCTAAATCAAGGAAGGAATTATTCCAGGACAATCATTGAAGTGGATGGACTGAAGTTTTTATGTATTGGTATTCAAGAATAATGTTGTTGAGGTACTTTTATGGTGTATTGGAATATTTATGTATTGGTCTATTGTAGTTTTCAATAATTTTAAGGTACCGGTAACCATGAAAAGTGATTCAGATATTTTGGAAAGTAGATGATATGCGCATAATGAAGGGATAAAGAGAAAATGAAATGTTTGAAAGTATTCATGAGCTCATGATTGATATAAGGACTAAGTGATATCATGGTTTGAGTATATAGAATTTTGAGGGTTTTGGTATTTGGAAAGTGTTAACTTTTAACTGCATTCATGTTTTCACTAAGGTATTCAAGAGAATACATGATTAAGGACTTTGAATGTTTGGAATGTGACCAACAAAACATATCTTATGATATATGGGGATCGACGATGGTGTTAAATCTCTGGTAATCGTTTTCACTATGTTATGAGAGTGGACTACAGTATTATGGATAATCCTAAAGATTGGAATGGATTATGTTGGACATAAGATAGTATTGTTTAAGGATTGAAGTTTTTTTTCGATATTATTGATGAGATGTTATAGTAATATAGTTTTAGAAAAAGGACAACCTACAGAACGGGCGACAGCCCATCGCGTCGGACAAGGATGTGGGAATCGAACCCACAACCGAAGTACGACTGGCCTTTATCGCCTACCACTGGCCTACAGGAAGTCCCTGTTTAGTAGAAACTAGTTTTATTATATTAAGCAGTATGATATATGAAGTATAAGTTCATTTTAGGAACCATATATCATTAATCTCACTATAGATGGACTTATGTATTTTTTGATAACTTTTCTAACCTTTTGTTTAAGACAGATGGAATGACCCGTCATTCTATCACATGATCTGCTAACACATCACGAATAACAAATTCAACTTCATTTATTTAAGAGATGAAGTGGAAATTGTTCAAGGCATGAACAACAGTGAGATTGTACCAAAATAAAGTAAGTATTTATTCTAATTCAAATTCTTCAACTTTAGGGAAACGATCTTGAAAACCAAAAATGTTGTCCTAGTGCTCTTATATCTGATTAATCATATGGTAACTTATATCATCACAAATCTATGGATTTGTGATTACTGGATTTTCCATAGCCATGTTCTCTACCACTCTCCATCAGAACATGATGGTTAGATTTCTCTTCCATATCCATATTTTCACCTATGTGGAAACCCAGTGATTAGTTTATTTGGGTAACCGTTACATTTCATACTTTTGTTTTTAAAGATTGGTTTTGGTATTCCTTTTTACGATGTGGGTTTCTATTAAAGAAACTTTCGAATAGTAAACCGTTTATAACCCCGACGAATTTCGAGGGCGAAATTCATTTTAAGGGGGGTAGAATGTAACACCCCGAGATTTTATGAAAAATATTCTTTTTAATTTCATTAATGTCTTGTGTTATACGCTACACCAAAAGGAGCTTGCACAACACGCATCCTTTACTTTCCTTGTATTACACGCAATCACGACCTTCCTCTATAGCGTGTGTAGTACGCAATACCGAGTTTCACTAAACAACGGTATGCTATTAAAATATTATTAAAACTAGCTGTTATGAATAGTAATAACCACCTTTTAAAATTGTAGAAATTTTATCTCTCAAAATGGACATCATTTTTGGATTCGGAATATCGAATTTAGCCTAAGGTGAAATTTTGGTACTTTTTGGATAACTTTCATATTCTGAAGAATAGTGAAAATTACTAAATTTTAATTAAAAACAATTTTTTAATCGAAATAATTAATAGTGATAAATTATTAATTTGAGTGGTTTTAAAGTATATTTAGAATATATTTTTATAATTCAATACAATGTTGGTCATTGGATGTAATTTCACATTTACACCAGACATAAACAAGTGTTAATCTTTTGATAGTTATTATCTCTTAAAAACACGCTATTTGTTGTAACAGCGGAAATTAATTATAAAATTAATTAATGAAACTTATATTTTGGGAATTTTGTAAAATAGAAATCATTTTGGAATTCAGAATATCAATTATAGCTTAGGGTGAAATTTTGGCATTTTTCTGAAAAACTTCAATTTTTGATGAATAGTTGAACTACTAAGTGGTAGTTAAAAAAAATATTTTTTTTCATAAATCCTAATTTTACTGATTCTATGAATGGAATTTCTAAAATAAAAGAGACAAGGTTAATATCAAGTACTAAAATGTGGTTCAATGAGATGAAAATAATTTTTGGTGAATAGTAACTTTTTACTTTTTTTTACCACGGTAAAAAGTAAATAGGGTAATTAAGGGTATAAATGATATTATTATTACCCTAACACATGTCCTAATTCTATTGGACAAGTTTAATTCGACCAAAAACAAACATAGGAATAAAATATGACCATTTAGGCCCACTTGGATTAGATTAGGACATTTATTATTATTTAATTCAAAGAAGAGTTAAAAGAGATAAAATCAAAGTTTATTTACTAAATAATTTTTAATATAGGGTTATACATAAGATAAATTCTATTGTAAATATTAATTATAAAGATAAAAATATTTCCTACATAATGGTATTTTATTTGTAATTTTTAGACATCAAATAATTTAATTTATTTATGACACAATGATGATGCAGTAATTATCTTATTAATGAAATATTGACATAATTGATATTATAAATACCAAAATAAATGTAATTTAAGACTTTTTATAAATTCCACTAATTTTCTAGGTTAATATGATATATTAGTGTTGATTTAATAAACTTTTTTCGAACATATAATTCTGTTATGACTTTCACAAAAATCATATATCAAATAGTGTCAAAATTGACACAAAATAGTTTCTAAATCAAATATTATATTATTAATTGTTATATTATTCCTAAAAATCTAAGGCTCGGCAAAATGACTTATATAAGAATATATATATTAATAATAAACAATTTGGGGTTCTTTTGGCATGTTATAGTAAGTGTATTAACCATATCGTGTAAGAAAACAAAAAGACACGGTAAAAGTTAAATTATTTAACTTAGAGTGAAATCTAATTGATAAGGTTAAAATAATAACCTAAACTTGTCTAAATCCTATTGGTTGATAGGATTTCGACCCATCCCCACTTTATCTTCGAAATAAGACCATTTGGAACCATTATAAACCGATTTTGACTTTAATATAAAATAATATTTTGAGATATTCCTAAGGTGCCCCTCTCCTCCCTTATAAAAGGACACCGCCTCCTCCTCCTCCTCACACCAATTTGAGCACTCAAGATCGGCCAACCCCTGCCAAAATCACTTCTAAACTTCCCTATAATAATCATAGAGGTCCTGGTCTTCTTCAAAGACCAATCTTAGTTCTCTAAGTGGAGGATTCAAAGAGGCGTTTCAAAGAAGAGGTAATATCCATTACCGATCTTTTCAATTTCTTTCTTCTTAAACTTCTTCTTCTTTAGTTGTTTCATGAAAAAGTAATAACATCAGTATTACTCAAATACTTTTATGTTATTATAAATATGAAACAACCCTAATTCACCTTCTATCCATCCTACGGAAAAATAAAATCACCACGCGTGCGTACGTACGAAATACCGTCTCCACGCCATGGTGTAATCTATTTTCCACCACCACCTTAATAGGATGGGTATAATGGTGTAATGGGTAACTATATATGATTATTATAAAGTGATATTGATACTGAAATAGTCTACATACACTTTAACACAATTCCACGACCATGGGAACGATATCATCGCTCGTGCGTACGTACGGACTACCGTCTCCACGATGCGATGAGATTCATTCTCAATGATTAACAATTCATGAATGATTATAAATTATATATAATATGTACTAATGAAATATATGACATAATAATGATACTGGATTTATGTAAATTTATATGTATGTCATCTACTTAATTCCATTCACTTCAATAAGGAAACAAAAACAACGTTCATGCGTACGTACGAACTACCGTCTCCATGAACAGTGTATTTCATTCCATTTATAGATATTATATATATATATATTCTGAATATATATTATATATAAATCATGTTTTACATTCTGGATATAAGTTATCATGATCCAAGTAATCATATTAATAATTACAAGTTACAAACACGAACGACAAATGAGACTATTTTACCCAAAACGCTACTTTAACATGAATTTACAAAAGCATGGGTAATATAAAGTCATAAGTGGACCATATATGATATAATAACAATGAATATGATTCTGGAATAAGTCAATAACATTATTTAAATCATTATACAGGAGGTTTGGACACTTACAAAGCATGTCGGACCTAAGGTAAGGGGAAATATCACAATCTCATTTTTATCCGAGATTGTTTTTACTTTGGCATTTACTGGGGTCTATTTTATCATCCACATCCATGTTCCCTAAATATGTAATATTTTTTCCATCCACTTACAATAGTTTAAATCCAATTTTACCCTTCGGTGAATTTTTATTAAAGAATATGAAAGGAATCTTTTGTCGTTTTTCGTACGAGGTACTTTTTGACTTTTCCAACAAAAGTACGAAGAATGTTTTTTTTAACTTATATGGCATGAATGGATTTTTAAAACATTATTTCCAAGAAGCTTCCTTTACAAGTTTTAAAGTTTATTTTTAATCAACTTCTTTTATTTTAAAGTCGTATGACATGTTATGAAAAGGAAAAAAATGTTTTTGAAGTAGAAAGGATATTTTCCTCAATAATGGATTTCAAGTGTTTTATCAAAATTATTTTCCATCTAAGATAATATAGGGTTCTGTTTCTATCCCTATTATTACATGGATTTGATTATGTTGTGATAGAAATATTTTTGTGAATTCCATTATCTTATATGAATTGGTTTATGATGTCATGTTGTTTAAGAATCCCATTTTTATTACATGGGTTATGCTATGATGTATGGTTTATAATTTTGTGGCACACATAAGAATGGTATCATTATGAGATGGGTGGGACATATATCTCCCTCCAATGCATTGGGTAAAGATTTTATATCTCATGAGATAGACATGGCTGAAATGGTATGTTATACCGGTTCAGTGAAATAGGACTGAAACGAGGGTTACTCGATTCAGAAAGGGACTTTGTCCACTAAGATAGTCTTGGCAATGAGTCTTGACTAACAAGAAATGATTCTCTATGATTATGTGTGAATGCCACAAAGTTTCATGTTTTAAGTTATGATTATTGTGATTACATTTCACTGCCATGATTTATCCCATGTTATGCAATTATGCTCTCTTTTGCAGGTTATGATTTCCAAAATGTTATGTTCTTATAAATATGATGTGATTGATATTTCTTTTGTTTACCCTTACTGAGCATTAGAGCTCACCCTTTTATGTTTTCTTTTCCCCAGGATATAAAGAAAGGTTTTAGTTAAAAAAAGATGATCTTTATGGGAGATTTTGAAGATCTTTCACAACGATTAGAAGATTATATTCCGAGTTTCCAAGGACACTAAACTATTACGATCCTTGTGTGTGTGTTTTTTTTATTTACTAAGTATTCTGCAAAAGTAATGTAATGTCCATGTATGTCAGGATTCGGGTCTCTACAACAACCTTTCCAGACATGATTGGTTGTTTCTCGACATACATGATATCCTTTTCTAAAGACACTCTAATATAATTTCCAAAATAAATATGACAGACCTCCCTAAAATAAGGTTGATCACTTAATGTCATTTTAACCTTGGTTTTCAATATAATCATAGTACATAAATACTTTCTATAAAGTTTAACTTAAACTTTTTATGAATGGTTAACCTTATAAACCTTATCAAACATGAAAATCCAATGATTTCAAATGAAATTCAAGAAATTAGATTATCATTGATCCCCAATATATCAAAAATTACCACTTGGTTGTCACATTCAAAATATGTGAATACTTTAATAAAATATTCTGTTGGAACATGGTAATTGCCATAAATAATTTCAGAAAACAAGCATTCTTCCTTATTCAATAGATTACTGGATATATTCCATAATTAAAATAAGTTGTAAACTTAATCAATGTTAACATAAAATACTTGTCATTGATTTCTTAATTTGTTATGAGGTAATCAGTACCATACAATTTACATATATAGCACATATCATTATCCGAAAAACATTATCATCACATAAGGAACATATTAAGGGTTATCTTTCCATTAATCATTTTTTTCCATGGACATAAACTTTCCATTAACTAACTTTTCCATTCCACCAGATCCATGCAACATATTCTTGCAACTCACTAACGAAACAACATAAACTAGAAAATCCTTAATTTTTTTTATTACTTCACCCTTAATCCATTAACAGGGATACCTCATCCTATTATTTTCCCATTCACATTTCATCTGATGTTTCATCATTATTAGAAAGGTAACTATTCATCAGCAATGAAACCATTACTCACACCACCTTGCTAATTCTCTTAAAGATCCTTCCCCTTGGAACATTGAGTTTTATAATGACAATTTATTCCATATGTAAAACAATTTACATTCGATGATGCCTAAGGGAGGCCAATATTCTCATCCCTTTCATTTGAAAAACTGTTTATTTCCCCTTTATGTCACTTTGGGACATTATTTTCCACATTTAAAACATCTTTTTATTCCTTTAGGACAATCACTTAAGTTATTATTTCCATATTATGGACATAAAGGTAACCAGATATTCTTTTCTCTATGGTCTCCATTACCTAAACTCTCAGTGAACTCCTTTTTTCTCTTCCTCGGGGAGTCCAACAGTTAGTTAAGGTATATGTTGTTAATCATGTTCTGTGAAAATTGATTTGGCATGATCCAAAAATATTTCACTCCAATGATCATCTGACTTTATTGCTCATTATCAAATCATTTATCAAATTAAACATTAATTCATTTCATTATGGTTCTCACCATTGACTAAAACCATAATCATAGTTTGAGCATTACTTATCACAGCATGAAACCCTATAATCTGGAAAATAATTACTCAAAGGATATATAAATCC
The DNA here is from genome assembly GCA_963277665.1 of Viscum album. NCBI lineage: Eukaryota > Viridiplantae > Streptophyta > Magnoliopsida > Santalales > Viscaceae > Viscum > Viscum album. Next base: position 270,954,496 of record OY728141.1, read on the forward strand.
TAACACCTTCCTTAATCTATGAGACCCTTAGTTCATCCTAGGTTTTTCATAGATAAATTATATTAAAATCATTCATGATGGTTCATGAAGATTTTGTAAATTCTAAAAGCATATCACCCAGGAGGGTCAAACTAGAAGTTTAGTAATGCTCGTTTTCATGTATTGGATTACCCCAATTCATGCCCATAACATTTTGTTAAGGATTTTACCCCTAGGTAAATTTATAACAGAACCACATCCTCTTATAGTATCCAGAGAGGGATGTATTTCTTTGATACAACTCACTCAATCCTTCTATAAAATTATAGAGTATTTTCTTATAGTTTTCCTTATCCTTAGACTTATCCTTAGACATGTCCTTCAGGGTTTTACTAAGGTTTTATCATCCGAATATCCAAATTTTTACTAAAACATTTCTCTAAAACCAACTATAGTGACCATTTCTTTTCATACATTATCATTACATAAAAGTTTGGGAATACTTAAGAAATTATACAAATAGATGACCAAAGACCAAACTAGTCTAGTGGATTTGGAGTCATGGAAACTTAAACATTGGTACACGAGAGAGCTACACTATCTCTTACTAGGCTCTCCAAGACTATAAACCCTCTTAGTTATATCTTATAAGAAACATGTCTTCATAACCTGGGAAAGAAACATAAAAATGGGCGAGCTTAGACGCTCAGTATTGGTAAATCAATGAAACATGTAATCATATACATGGGTAAAAAGTTATGATAACATGATCAAGAAAATAGAATACCATACCCTGCATAACAATGATTATAAACATGAACCGTGATATAAAGATGGAAATTTCATAAGACATGAATCATATGGAAATAAAGAACATAATCCATGAAAGCATAAAATGAGAATAATACATAGAATTATAGAAGACACATAAGAATATATATATATATATATATATATAATGACTTCTATAGTAGTCAAAGAATCACCTAAAAGGCCATATTAGTGGACAAAGCCCTTCACACAACTAGGTTCACACCCCGTTCTAGAACTATATTACTTAAATTAGTTCACTCCTCAATCCAGACCTATAATACTGAACTAGGTTTATTTTTATCTCCATCGCAATATTATTAAATAAAGATTATTTATCATTCTATACATTTATATCTCATGAGATATAAATCATTACCCAAGTAATTAGAGGGAGATATAGGTCCCACCCATTTCATATTGAAATCATACATACATGTGAAAAAAAAATCATAAAAAATCCTATAATAACCCATAAAATGAAGTGGGTTTCAAAAACATGTAATAATATATTAACATATGAAAAAAGACAGGTTTCATAATCATTTCATCAAAGCATAACTTATGAAAGGAAGCGGTTTTGATAAGAATATAACTCGTGAAACAGAAATGATATTTATAAATCTATAACCCCTGAAATAGAAACGTGTTTTATAAATATATAACCCATGGAATAGAAATAGGTTTCCTTAAAATCATGACATTAAAACATTAACCAATAAGATAGATAATATGAAAGGATACAATGAATAATTTCCATAGAATGGAATGATTAAGACCAATGGATGCCATCTTATATGGAAAATAATTTTGAATTATCTTTTAGAAATATTTCTTGAGAAAAATATCATTTCTCCTCTGAAAATGTATTTTTAAAAGATAAAACCTTTAGAAAACCATTTTCATTGAAAATGCATTGAAAACAAAGAAAGAGGGCTTGAAATAATTTTGAAATAAAATCATTGAAAACTTATAAAAGAAGCTTCAAAACATTTAAAAAACACAATTCATTGAAAACATATAAAATAAGTTTAAAATCATTTTCTAAAACTATTTTCCTTGAAAACATAGATAATAATTTTCAAAACATTTGAAATATGTTTCTTTGAAAATAAATTGAAAACTTATAATGAAACCCTAAAAATGTTTTAAAAACCATTTCATGGAAAATAACTTTTAAGACTTGTAAATAATGCATTAAAACATTTTAAAAACCTTTTATTTGAAAATACATTGAAAACGTAAAAATGAAATATTGAAAACATTTTGAAAAAGCTTTTACATGAAAACTTATGTAAGAATCATGATAAATTTCTGAAAAAAATTTCCTGGAAAATTAATTTTAAAATAATTTTTTAAAATTATACTCTAAACATTGAAATGAATTTCACAAAAATAACGGTGGGTAAATTCATACATGTCATATGAGGTAAAAATAATATTCCGTTTGCGTGGTAAAAAATTAAGAAAATGGATTTTTTGGAAGGAGAAAATAATATTCCCTTGAAAGCATTGGTAAAATTTTAAAATGGTAAAAACGAATTTGTAATATTATAGCATAGTTGTTTAATATTCTTGAAAATCCTTTTTAGAAAACATGGTTCTGAAGGGACATATATTTCCGACCGACGAGAGGGTAGTCAAGGATTTGTTAAAAACACATTCTTAACTATCTTATATACCAAATAGTATACATGAATAATAAATGAATAACTAGAATAGAATAAAATTCATGGATTTTCTTGAGAGGTGGATCATAATATTTAATGAAAGTAAGAACAATCATAAACAATCTCGAAAGGCGATGATATTTTTTCAATAGAGTCTTACCCCATTGTAACATTGAACCATACTCCCCATTTAATAAAATGAAATTAAATGAATCTTAAAATATCATGAAAATAAGTATCAAATTTATATAACATTTCAATGGTATTAAATACACCTCATAAAAAATATAGGTGCATAACATGGAATGTGTCTCAAATAAGGCAATTTAAGAGTAAATTACTTTACCAATTTGGTAACTTTTGAAACATAAAACCCATGAAATAAATATCATAAAATGGATATGTATATACCATTAAATATAATTATAAGTATAAAATAATTCATCCATTTTTAGTATAGACACCACTAAAATGTTATGGGTGTTGAGTAAAGCATATATCTCACAGGAATGAAAAGTGAGATGAAATTCACTTACCTTGTTTTTTGACTCTCTTTAGACTCATTCAAACCACCTGTTTAATAAATATAAATTTATTATAAATATTTTACAGAACTATATTCTTATATATAATACCATATATGATTTTTTATGACATTATATTACCTTCTTTTCAACTATCATGTGTTAATGTTTCATTTCGAGTAATATTCACTTGTTTTTTCACATGTGTCTTAATTTGTAATATCGTTGGTCCTTATAATGATACAATGACTTAGAGAATGTAAATAATGATATAAATATAATTTATATTCAGTATATTTGTATTATAATAATCTATATGAAATAGAATTATGAAATTTAACACACTGTTAATGGATACTGTAAGCCATATGTACAGAAGAACGTTGTTTCTGTTTATATTGTCATATTGAAAGAAAGAAGGTAAATTACATATATATATATGTATGTGTGTGTGTATATATATATATTTATATGTGTGTGTGTATAATTAATAAATTATAATTATTAGGTAATATATATAATATAGGTTCAGTAAACTTCTTTTTAATACACTCCATGTCGAGTGTTAACGGATCACATCACTTTGGCGGGGCAGTAGTCCATACTTTCTCAAACGAGATTATCATATTTACACCAAATAAAAAGTATAAATATATGTTATTTAAAAGGATTTTATAAGCTTAAATACATTACAAATATAATAAATAACAAATATAAACATATTTTCCCTCATAATCTCCACCATGAGAGGCGATAAGGGAAAAAGCACAATCATCATTTTGTGAGGCGATAGTTCACTGTACACATAAACAATATGTTCCTTACCTATTAGATGTCGGTGTGTGTATGTGTAGGTAAAAACCTTAGAATAAATAAAATATTATTTTCATTAATATACTTTTTTATACAATCATGTAATAAAGAGGGTGTTGGAGGTTGAGAAAGGTAATTAAAGAAAGGATCTTGAGAGAAGATGTTACCTCTTAATTAGGTAACACCTTTTGGATTGTGCCCGAAAGGATTCATTGGATTTATTTTAAAAACAATGGTGGAATCAAAGAGTAATGGAGGTATTTTTAGGATCTTTTTTTTTATATATTGGTCGACACAATGTGGATTTAGAGTTGAGAGGAAGTGGGTGGAGATGAGGCCTTTTTATTCTGGAGCAACAGTGCCACTCTAGTAAATATTTGAAGAGAGAATTACAAGCATGTTTTTCATTTGAAAGTGGATCCAATATTGAAAAAAATTAGATCCATGTTACGACAGGGTATAATTATGTCGATTGAATGGCTCTTAGATAGGTGTCTAGGTCATTTTGAGTCTTAAATTTAAGGTTTAGTATTTAGTTAAGCTAAATATTACCTTAATCAATGTAATTAATTTTAATTAATTTCAGTAATTTTTTTGTTAAAAAACTATGTTTAAATTATTATAAATTAGAAATTATGATTATTGTAAATACATAATCTATTTGAAAAAAATAAATATTAAATAGGTGACAGAAATTAATTTAAAATTAATCCCATTAATGGGACAACACTGCGGGTTTTTAAAGAACAGATGATCAAAAGATTGCTTTTTTTTATATCCAATTTCAATGTGAAATTGGTTCTGATGAACTAAATTGGATTAATTGACAAAAATATTATCTAATTAAACTTTGGAACCAATTTAATATATAATTTAACCATATAATTAAATTATATGGAAAAGCAATTTTGAATAAAAAATCAGTATTTTTAACAATTTATTAAAAATAAAACCTTACATAAAAAACCAAAACAATTTACTAATCTATTTATTATGTTCCAAATTTAAACAAGTGTTAATCTTTTGATAGTTATTATCTCTTAAAAACACGCTATTTGTTGTAACAGCGGAAATTAATTATAAAATTAATTAATGAAACTTATATTTTGGGAATTTTGTAAAATAGAAATCATTTTGGAATTCAAAATATCAATTATAGCTTAGGGTGAAATTTTGGCATTTTTCTGAAAAACTTCAATTTTTGATGAATAGTTGAACTACTAAGTGGTAGTTAAAAAAAATATTTTTTTTCATAAATCCTAATTTTACTGATTCTATGAATGGAATTTCTAAAATAAAAGAGACAAGGTTAATATCAAGTACTAAAATGTGGTTCAATGAGATGAAAATAATTTTTCGTGAATAGTAACTTTTTACTTTTTTTTACCACGGTAAAAAGTAAATAGGGTAATTAAGGGTATAAATGATATTATTATTACCCTAACACATGTCCTAATTCTATTGGACAAGTTTAATTCGACCAAAAACAAACATAGGAATAAAATATGACCATTTAGGCCCACTTGGATTAGATTAGGACATTTATTATTATTTAATTCAAAGAAGAGTTAAAAGAGATAAAATCAAAGTTTATTTACTAAATAATTTTTAATATAGGGTTATACATAAGATAAATTCTATTGTAAATATTAATTATAAAGATAAAAATATTTCCTACATAATGGTATTTTATTTGTAATTTTTAGACATCAAATAATTTAATTTATTTATGACACAATGATGATGCAGTAATTATCTTATTAATGAAATATTGACATAATTGATATTATAAATACCAAAATAAATGTAATTTAAGACTTTTTATAAATTCCACTAATTTTCTAGGTTACTATGATATATTAGTGTTGATTTAATAAACTTGTTTCGAACATATAATTCTGTTATGACTTTCACAAAAATCATATATCAAATAGTGTCAAAATTGACACAAAATAGTTTCTAAATCAAATATTATATTATTAATTGTTATATTATTCCTAAAAATCTAAGGCTCGGCCAAATGACTTATATAAGAATATATATATTAATAATAAACAATTTGGGGTTCTTTTGGCATGTTATAGTAAGTGTATTAACCATATCGTGTAAGAAAACAAAAAGACACGGTAAAAGTTAAATTATTTAACTTAGAGTGAAATCTAATTGATAAGGTTAAAATAATAACCTAAACTTGTCTAAATCCTATTGGTTGATAGGATTTCGACCCATCCCCACTTTATCTTCGAAATAAGACCCTTTGGAACCATTATAAACCGATTTTGACTTTAATATAAAATAATATTTTGAGATATTCCTAAGGTGCCCCTCTCCTCCCTTATAAAAGGACACCGCCTCCTCCTCCTCCTCACACCAATTTGAGCACTCAAGATCGGCCAACCCCTGCCAAAATCACTTCTAAACTTCCCTAGAATAATCATAGAGGTCCTGGTCTTCTTCAAAGACCAATCTTAGTTCTCTAAGTGGAGGATTCAAAGAGGCGTTTCAAAGAAGAGGTAATATCCATTACCGATCTTTTCAATTTCTTTCTTCTTAAACTTCTTCTTCTTTAGTTGTTTCATGAAAAAGTAATAACATCAGTATTACTCAAATACTTTTATGTTATTATAAATATGAAACAACCCTAATTCACCTTCTATCCATCCTACGGAAAAATAAAATCACCACGCGTGCGTACGTACGAAATACCGTCTCCACGCCATGGTGTAATCTATTTTCCACCACCACCTTAATAGGATGGGTATAATGGTGTAATGGGTAACTATATATGATTATTATAAAGTGATAGTGATACTGAAATAGTCTACATACACTTTAACACAATTCCACGACCATGGGAACGATATCATCGCTCGTGCGTACGTACGGACTACCGTCTCCACGATGCGATGAGATTCATTCTCAATGATTAACAATTCATGAATGATTATAAATTATATATAATATGTACTAATGAAATATATGACATAATAATGATACTGGATTTATGTAAATTTATATGTATGTCATCTACTTAATTCCATTCACTTCAATAAGGAAACAAAAACAACGTTCATGCGTACGTACGAACTACCGTCTCCATGAACGGTGTATTTCATTCCATTTATCGATATTATATATATATATATTCTGAATATATATTATATATAAATCATGTTTTACATTCTGGATATAAGTTATCATGATCCATGTAATCATATTAATAATTACAAGTTACAAACACGAACGACAAATGAGACGATTTTACCCAAAACGCTACTTTAACATGAATTTACAAAAGCATGGGTAATATAAAGTCATAAGTGGACCATATATGATATAATAACAATGAATATGATTCTGGAATAAGTCAATAACATTATTTAAATCATTATACAGGAGGTTTGGACACTTACAAAGCATGTCGGACCTAAGGTAAGGGGAAATATCACAATCTCATTTTTATCCGAGATTGTTTTTACTTTGGCATTTACTGGGGTCTATTTTATCATCCACATCCATGTTCCCTAAATATATAATATTTTTTCCATCCACTTACAATAGTTTAAATCCAATTTTACCCTTCGGTGAATTTTTATTAAAGAATATGAAAGGAATCTTTTGTCGTTTTTCGTACGAGGTACTTTTTGACTTTTCCAACAAAAGTACGAAGAATGTTTTTTTTAACTTATATGGCATGAATGGATTTTTAAAACATTATTTCCAAGAAGCTTACTTTAAAAGTTTTAAAGTTTATTTTTAATCAACTTCTTTTATTTTAAAGTCGTATGACATGTTATGAAAAGGAAAAAAAATGTTTTTGAAGTAGAAAGGATATTTTCCTCAAGAATGGATTTCAAGTGTTTTATCAAAATTATTTTCCATCTAAGATAATATAGGGTTCTGTTTCTATCCCTATTATTACATGGATTTGATTATGTTGTGATAGAAATATTTTTGTGAATTCCATTATCTTATATGAATTGGTTTATGATGTCATGTTGTTTAAGAATCCCATTTTTATTACATGGGTTATGCTATGATGTATGGTTTATAATTTTGTGGCACACATAAGAATGGTATCATTATGAGATGGGTGGGACATATATCTCCCTCCAATGCATTGGGTAAAGATTTTATATCTCATGAGATAGACATGGCTGAAATGGTATGTTATACCGGTTCAGTGAAATAGGACTGAAACGAGGGTTACTCGATTCATAAAGGGACTTTGTCCACTAAGATAGTCTTGGCAATGAGTCTTGACTAACAAGAAATGATTCTCTATGATTATGTGTGAATGCCACAAAGTTTCATGTTTTAAGTTATGATTATTGTGATTACATTTCACTGCCATGATTTATCCCATGTTATGAAATTATGCTCTCTTTTGCAGGTTATGATTTCCAAAATGTTATGTTCTTATAAATATGATGTGATTGATATTTCTTTTGTTTACCCTTACTGAGCATTAGAGCTCACCCTTTTATGTTTTCTTTTCCCCAGGATATAAAGAAAGGTTTTAGTTAAAAAAAGATGATCTTTATGGGAGATTTTGAAGATCTTTCACCACGATTAGAAGATTATATTCCGAGTTTCCAAGGACACTAAACTATTACGATCCTTGTGTGTGTGTTTTTTTTATTTACTAAGTATTCTGCAAAAGTAATGTAATGTCCATGTATGTCAGGATTCGGGTCTCTACAACAACCTTTCCAGACATGATTGGTTGTTTCTCGACATACATGATATCCTTTTCTAAAGACACTCTAATATAATTTCCAAAATAAATATGACAGACCTCCCTAAAATAAGGTTGATCACTTAATGTCATTTTAACCTTGGTTTTCAATATAATCACAGTACATAAATACTTTCTATAAAGTTTAACTTAAACTTTTTATGAATGGTTAACCTTATAAACCTTATCAAACATGAAAATCCAATGATTTCAAATGAAATTCAAGAAATTAGATTATCATTGATCCCCAATATATCACAAATTACCACTTGGTTGTCACATTCAAAATATGTGAATACTTTAATAAAATATTCTGTTGGAACATGGTAATTGCCATAAATAATTTCAGAAAACAAGAATTCTTCCTTATTCAATAGATTACTGGATATATTCCATAATTAAAATAAGTTGTAAACTTAATCAATGTTAACATAAAATACTTGTCATTGATTTCTTAATTTGTTATGAGGTAATCAGTACCATACAATTTACATATATAGCACATATCATTATCCGAAAAACATTATCATCACATAAGGAACATATTAAGGGTTATCTTTCCATTAATCATTTTTTTCCATGGACATAAACTTTCCATTAACTAACTTTTCCATTCCACCAGATCCATGCAACATATTCTTGCAACTCACTAACGAAACAACATAAACTAGAAAATCCTTAATTTTTTTTATTACTTCACCCTTAATCCATTAACAGGGATACCTCATCCTATTATTTTCCCATTCACATTTCATCTGATGTTTCATCATTATTAGAAAGGTAACTATTCATCAGCAATGAAACCATTACTCACACCACCTTGCTAATTCTCTTAAAGATCCTTCCCCTTGGAACATTGAGTTTTATAATGACAATTTATTCCATATGTAAAACAATTTACATTCGATGATGCCTAAGGGAGGCCAATATTCTCATCCCTTTCATTTGAAAAACTGTTTATTTTCCCCTTTATGTCACTTTGGGACATTATTTTCCACATTTAAAACATCTTTTTATTCCTTTAGGACAATCACTTAAGTTATTATTTCCATATTATGGACATAAAGGTAACCAGATATTCTTTTCTCTATGGTCTCCATTACCTAAACTCTCAGTGAACTCCTTTTTTCTCTTCCTCGGGGAGTCCAACAGTTAGTTAAGGTATATGTTGTTAATCATGTTCTGTGAAAATTGATTTGGCATGATCCAAAAATATTTCACTCCAATGATCATCTGACTTTATTTATCATTATCAAATCATTTATCAAATTAAACATTAATTCATTTCATTATGGTTCTCACCATTGACTAAAACCATAATCATAGTTTGAGCATTACTTATCACAGCATGAAACCCTATAATCTGGAAAATAATTACTCAAAGGATATATAAATCCTAACACCTTCCTTAATCTATGAGACCCTTAGTTCATCCTAGGTTTTTCATAGATAAATTATATTAAAATCATTCATGATGGTTCATGAAGATTTTGTAAATTCTAAAAGCATATCACCCAGGAGGGTCAAACTAGAAGTTTAGTAATGCTCGTTTTCATGTATTGGATTACCCCAATTCATGCCCATAACATTTTGTTAAGGATTTTACCCCTAGGTAAATTTATAACAGAACCACATCCTCTTATAGTATCCAGAGAGGGATGTATTTCTTTGATACAACTCACTCAATCCTTCTATAAAATTATAGAGTATTTTCTTATAGTTTTCCTTATCCTTAGACTTATCCTTAGACATGTCCTTCAGGGTTTTACTAAGGTTTTATCATCCGAATATCCAAATTTTTACTAAAACATTTCTCTAAAACCAACTATAGTGACCATTTCTTTTCATACATTATCATTACATAAAAGTTTGGGAATACTTAAGAAATTATACAAATAGATGACCAAAGACCAAACTAGTCTAGTGGATTTGGAGTCATGGAAACTTAAACATTGGTACACGAGAGAGCTACACTATCTCTTACTAGGCTCTCCAAGACTATAAACCCTCTTAGTTATATCTTATAAGAAACATGTCTTCATAACCTGGGAAAGAAACATAAAAATGGGCGAGCTTAGACGCTCAGTATTGGTAAATCAATGAAACATGTAATCATATACATGGGTAAAAAGTTATGATAACATGATCAAGAAAATAGAATACCATACCCTGCATAACAATGATTATAAACATGAACCGTGATATAAAGATGGAAATTTCATAAGACATGAATCATATGGAAATAAAGAACATAATCCATGAAAGCATAAAATGAGAATAATACATAGAATTATAGAAGACACATAAGAATATATATATATATATATATATATATAATGACTTCTATAGTAGTCAAAGAATCACCTAAAAGGCCATATTAGTGGACAAAGCCCTTCACACAACTAGGTTCACACCCCGTTCTAGAACTATATTACTTAAATTAGTTCACTCCTCAATCCAGACCTATAATACTGAACTAGGTTTATTTTTATCTCCATCGCAATATTATTAAATAAAGATTATTTATCATTCTATACATTTATATCTCATGAGATATAAATCATTACCCAAGTAATTAGAGGGAGATATAGGTCCCACCCATTTCATATTGAAATCATACATACATGTGAAAAAAAAATCATAAAAAATCATATAATAACCCATAAAATGAAGTGGGTTTCAAAAACATGTAATAATATATTAACATATGAAAAAAGACAGGTTTCATAATCATTTCATCAAAGCATAACTTATGAAAGGAAGCGGTTTTGATAAGAATATAACTCGTGAAACAGAAATGATATTTATAAATCTATAACCCCTGAAATAGAAACGTGTTTTATAAATATATAACCCATGGAATAGAAATAGGTTTCCTTAAAATCATGACATTAAAACATTAACCAATAAGATAGATAATATGAAAGGATACAATGAATAATTTCCATAGAATGGAATGATTAAGACCAATGGATGCCATCTTATATGGAAAATAATTTTGAATTATCTTTTAGAAATATTTCTTGAGAAAAATATCATTTCTCCTCTGAAAAAGTCTTTTTAAAAGATAAAACCTTTAGAAAACCATTTTCATTGAAAATGCATTGAAAACAAAGAAAGAGGGCTTGAAATAATTTTGAAATAAAATCATTGAAAACTTATAAAAGAAGCTTCAAAACATTTAAAAAACACAATTCATTGAAAACATATAAAATAAGTTTGAAATCATTTTCTAAAACTATTTTCCTTGAAAACATAGATAATAATTTTCAAAACATTTGAAATATGTTTCTTTGAAAATAAATTGAAAACTTATAATGAAACCCTAAAAATGTTTTAAAAACCATTTCATGGAAAATAACTTTTAAGACTTGTAAATAATGCATTAAAACATTTTAAAAACCTTTTATTTGAAAATACATTGAAAACGTAAAAATGAAATATTGAAAACATTTTGAAAAAGCTTTTACATGAAAACTTATGTAAGAATCATGATAAATTTCTGAAAAAAATTTCCTGGAAAATTAATTTTAAAATAATTTTTTAAAATTATACTCTAAACATTGAAATGAATTTCACAAAAATAACGGTGGGTAAATTCATACATGTCATATGAGGTAAAAATAATATTCCGTTTGCGTGGTAAAAAAGTAAGAAAATGGATTTTTTGGAAGGAGAAAATAATATTCCCTTGAAAGCATTGGTAAAATTTTAAAATGGTAAAAACGAATTTTTAATATTATAGCATAGTTGTTTAATATTCTTGAAAATCCTTTTTAGAAAACATGGTTCTGAAGGGACATATATTTCCGACCGACGAGAGGGTAGTCAAGGATTTGTTAAAAACACATTCTTAACTATCTTATATACCAAATAGTATACATGAATAATAAATGAATAACTAGAATAGAATAAAATTCATGGATTTTCTTGAGAGGTGGATCATAATATTTAATGAAAGTAAGAACAATCATAAACAATCTCGAAAGGCGATGATATTTTTTCAATAGAGTCTTACCCCATTGTAACATTGAACCATACTCCCCATTTAATAAAATGAAATTAAATGAATCTTAAAATATCATGAAAATAAGTATCAAATTTATATAACATTTCAATGGTATTAAATACACCTCATAAAAAAATATAGGTGCATAACATGGAATGTGTCTCAAATAAGGCAATTTAAGAGTAAATTACTTTACCAATTTGGTAACTTTTGAAACATAAAACCCATGAAATAAATATCATAAAATGGATATGTATATACCATTAAATATAATTATAAGTATAAAATAATTCATCCATTTTTAGTATAGACACCACTAAAATGTTATGGGTGTTGAGTAAAGCATATATCTCACAGGAATGAAAAGTGAGATGAAATTCACTTACCTTGTTTTTTGACTCTCTTTAGACTCATTCAAACCACCTGTTTAATAAATATAAATTTATTATAAATATTTTACAGAACTATATTCTTATATATAATACCATATATGATTTTTTATGACATTATATTACCTTCTTTTCAACTATCATGTGTTAATGTTTCATTTCGAGTAATATTCACTTGTTTTTTCACATGTGTCTTAATTTGTAATATCGTTGGTCCTTATAATGATACAATGACTTAGAGAATGTAAATAATGATATAAATATAATTTATATTCAGTATATTTGTATTATAATAATCTATATGATATAGAATTATGAAATTTAACACACTGTTAATGGATACTGTAAGCCATATGTACAGAAGAACGTTGTTTCTGTTTATATTGTCATATTGAAAGAAAGAAGGTAAATTACATATATATATATGTATGTGTGTGTGTATATATATATATTTATATGTGTGTGTGTATAATTAATAAATTATAATTATTAGGTAATATATATAATATAGGTTCAGTAAACTTCTTTTTAATACACTCCATGTCGAGTGTTAACGGATCACATCACTTTGGCGGGGCAGTAGTCCATACTTTCTCAAACGAGATTATCATATTTACACCAAATAAAAAGTATAAATATATGTTATTTAAAAGGATTTTATAAGCTTAAATACATTACAAATATAATAAATAACAAATATAAACATATTTTCCCTCATAATCTCCACCATGAGAGGCGATAAGGGAAAAAGCACAATCATCATTTTGTGAGGCGATAGTTCACTGTACACATAAACAATATGTTCCTTACCTATTAGATGTCGGTGTGTGTATGTGTAGGTAAAAACCTTAGAATAAATAAAATATTATTTTCATTAATATACTTTTTTATACAATCATGTAATAAAGAGGGTGTTGGAGGTTGAGAAAGGTAATTAAAGAAAGGATCTTGAGAGAAGATGTTACCTCTTAATTAGGTAACACCTTTTGGATTGTGCCCGAAAGGATTCATTGGATTTATTTTAAAAACAATGGTGGAATCAAGGAGTAATGGAGGGATTTTTAGGATCTTTTTTTTTATATATTGGTCGACACAATGTGGATTTAGAGTTGAGAGGAAGTGGGTGGAGATGAGGCCTTTTTATTCTGGAGCAACAGTGCCACTCTAGTAAATATTTGAAGAGAGAATTACAAGCATGTTTTTCATTTGAAAGTGGATCCAATATTGAAAAAAATTAGATCCATGTTACGACAGGGTATAATTATGTCGATTGAATGGCTCTTAGATAGGTGTCTAGGTCATTTTGAGTCTTAAATTTAAGGTTTAGTATTTAGTTAAGCTAAATATTACCTTAATCAATGTAATTAATTTTAATTAATTTCAGTAATTTTTTTGTTAAAAAACTATGTTTAAATTATTATAAATTAGAAATTATGATTATTGTAAATACATAATCTATTTGAAAAAAATAAATATTAAATAGGTGACAGAAATTAATTTAAAATTAATCCCATTAATGGGACAACACTGCGGGTTTTTAAAGAACAGATGATCAAAAGATTGCTTTTTTTTATATCCAATTTCAATGTGAAATTGGTTCTGATGAACTAAATTGGATTAATTGACAAAAATATTATCTAATTAAACTTTGGAACCAATTTAATATATAATTTAACCATATAATTAAATTATATGGAAAAGCAATTTTGAATAAAAAATCAGTATTTTTAACAATTTATTAAAAATAAAACCTTACATAAAAAACCAAAACAATTTACTAATCTATTTATTATGTTCCAAATTTAAAGGTGATGTTTATTTTGACATATTAAATCTATAAAATTTCCAAATATGGTATATAAAATGGGTTCTCTATTAAAAGGTAGTAAAAATTCCATTATAAAAATATAGTGGTTTAAGTATAAAACTGGGTTTCTTCTTATCTTATATCTATAAAACATATTGGATGACTATCAAAAATATTTTTTTAAAATATATATAATATAAATTTAGTCAATATATTTCACTATTATTAATTAATTCACATTATTAATATAACTCATCTTTTTCATATAAAAATATACTTCTATAAAAATAATCCCCTTGTATTCATTTGGTTGTTATATTCTTTTCTAATTATTATGTAACCAATGAATTAAAATATATATATATATATATTAACATGTTTTTTAATCCTATAATCTTAAAATTAATGGAAATTTTATATCCTATTAATTAATTACATTTTACTAATGAATTATTTTTTAGTAACACTCGGTCATTCACTAAACACAACATAAAAATATTAAAAAGATTCAAATTATTCCAAAGAAAATAATTCACAAAATTTCTGGGTGTTACAATAGCCATGATTGAAAAAACACCAAAATAAATGGTGCCCACCCTAGTACCACATTGTTGATAAAATGAATCCAAACAACAAGAGTTATATCCTAAATACCATAGGCTCAACAATTTAAACAACAACTGGCCATGCCTCAAATGCGTATTGGTCACATCACCATATAGAGCTCCACTCATTATTCCATATGAATATACAACAAGGAAGTCCCTCATACTAAGATGATATTCAATTACATTCTTGATTTGTGTCATTAACATCATACATATGAAATAATTATCTACCTATTCTTATTATTAATAAGTAGTACACATGTATCCTTCTCATCCCTCTCATAGTTTACCTTCATATCATCAAACCCCATCCAAGGTATAAATAAGAAAATCACCAAACCACATGAGTAACACATGTATATCATCAATATTGAGATAGAAACATCATCATCAAGCTCCCCAAACTAATATATAAATAAAATATCATAAGGATAAAAACCCAAGAAGCAACTTCCATGCTTCATCCTTAATCATTTAATGAAAACTCAGGTTCCATAGCCCCATACTAGGCTTTATTAGTAGAGACATCTCTATTAACATAAAAATCAATAAACTATAGTATTAAAATCCTGAATAGGTAACCAAATAACAGAATATCCCCTTAAGGATCACCATCAATGATGCTACTACAAAGTAATGTGTCTCAATGTGCCCTTATAAAATGGAGAAAGTCAATAATAGGAAATATGTTCCACTACTTAATACTCACCCTACAATATAATGGCCTCACTTCACTAGGGATTAACGTTAGCTCAACCTAACCACTATAGGGAATAATATAATATATAAATAGGACTCACCTCATTAATTATAAAATAGTAACAATATGATCCAAACAAATGTCTAGTTATATAGAATGAAAATATCATGTTATATAGGAAAACGATATATGATTTGTTGCAGGAATTTTGAATAACTAGAAATTATATCTTAATCAAGGTGATAAATCATAAAAAAAATAAAAATATCACAAGAATATTACATGCTAATATGATGAATGAATAGACACACTTTTTCTACCCAAGAATATGGGTAAAAAATAATAAACCAGAAATCAATTTCATAAAACATCATATCCTATAAAAATAAACACAAATTTAATTTTGGAAGTCCAAAACAACAATTACCATTACCTAGAAACATATTCTTTTATCTCATTGATTTATTTTATGTGAAAAATATATAACATCTATCCCATGTTCTGACCAATATTTTCATCATATAATATATCCCTTATAGTGACAAAAGAAAAATAATTCTATAATAAAACTTTGTAGAATCACTGGTATAGTTCACTTATACCAATACTATACCGAGTTCCACATACATCAAGTGTGCCTCCCCATATGCCAATGTTTTCCAATCAATGATGTGGTTCTATTGGTGGTCATGGGGAGACTATACCTTATGGTTCATATAACCATAAAAATAGATGAATCGATAATAATATACAATTTTCATAGTAAAACTGATGAATGAAGATATCAAAACTAAATAAATTTTTTAATAGAATGAATCCCATTTTAAATAAATGACTAAGAATAATTTATTAAAGGATAATATAAAATTAAATGTCCCAAAATAGTCCAAACATATATATATTACCTAAAATAAAGAAGTATATAACATAGTCTATAGAAACATTCAGCCCTGAGTCTCTTCCCAATCATGTCTCTTGAATCCGACTAGATACACCTACTAAAGCATATTAAGAAAGGCACCAACTTTATATGACTATAACCAAGAATACTTCTTAGGTATTGGGTTTCTGAGAAGGGTGTGAGTGTAACTCAGTAACCCAACACCAACGATTACCCTAAACATATACAATATTAGTAGGTTAATATACACTATGATATGCTCATAAATAGAAGTAAATAATAATTAGTAATAAAAATATATATGTCACACCAAATTGTGATACGTAGTCACCTTTTTTTACAAATACTTATATTGGATAGTGTTGGGGTGGCTCTAAATATATAATATAAAAGTTAACTAGGAAACAAATCCTAAGTAAACATCAATTGGAATTATGTCCCATTATAATATCGTGACCAATAAATCGAAAATATAAACCAATACTATAACCATACAGTGTGAATAACACCCTAGTGATAGCACAAGCATCAATGCATGGAAAATACATCCAGTTAAAAAAATCAAAACAATGTGAATAACATCCCTAGAAATCATACAAAATAATACATCACATATCTATGAAATTATCAAGAGAAGACATAACATACATAGCCACATGGGTCAAAATAATAAGTAAAACGTCTATAATACCATTCCACATCATAAGAGATGGAATTTCATCCCATAGTAACCAATCCCACATGGTCATCTCATTTCCTTTCTTGGAATCATTACATTATGGAATGTCCATCCCATTACCAAGGGAAATAACAGATAAATAGAAATTTCTTCCCAAGCATCTCATTCCATTCCTTGGAAGTGTCAAAACATGGTAATTATATCCCATTACCATGGGAAATTAAAATATTATTAAGAATTTTATCCTTGGAATATCACCCCTCTTGGGAAATATCTTAAATAGGGAAGTATATCCCATTCGCAAGGGAAATAAAAAATAATTGGGAAATTCATCCTGGGAATCGCCACCCCTTAAATGGAACTATCACAACGTGGGAAGTATATCCCACTCCCAAGGTAAAATTAAAAATAACTAGAAATTGTTTCAAAGGCATCTCAAACTATTCCTTGGAATTATCAGAACATGGGAAGTATATCCCATCCCTAGAGAAATAACAAATAACAAAACATTTAATGCAAATAATCTCATGTCCTTCCTTGGAGTTATCACATCATGGGAAGTGCATACCCCTCTTATAATAAATTTCAAATAACTAGGATTTTTTTCCAGGTATAAAATGAGTGGAAGGGCCTTATATCCCATGAGTAGTATATTCCACTTCCAAGGCTAATAAAAAATACTTATGCATAACTTCCTCTCATCAACATTATCATGTACAATGGTCATTACGCTCCATAGCATAGTGGTAATTATATCTAATGGTAATATGAGAATCTCATAACATACCTTATCTAATAACATAATAGTCTTGTTATCTCATGCCATCAATTTTATTACAAAAGTGAGAATATTATCGTAGGCTATAGTCCATATTGGAGTGACTAGGTGGGTTTTAATGCAATTTAGACATATATTAAGTAATAAGGAAACACATTCACCACATAAAAATAACATTATATCTTTTTATAATATCACACATTATAAACATAACACATAATGGCTTGATAAACATATTAAGAAAGGATAAATTAGTGAATGATAACCAGTTTGGTGTGATATACATGTTTTTCTAAGACTAGGTTAGGTGGTTCTTCACACACCCAACATATACCCATATCCACAATTAATGAATACCCCACATGATCATCACAAACAAAAGGGGGAGGAATAGTCACACAAAAAATTAGTAATATAAGAAAAAAAGAAAAATAAGGCCACACTAATATTCCATATAGGTTATGAATCAAGACAAACTCAAATAATTAGCACACATCCCTACTTATAAGATGATAATAGAACCCATTTCTAGTCTATTACATCATGATATACCAAGGGGTAGTCACTCTTAGTTTAAAAGCCATAATTATGAAAGCTTTAATTTTCACTCATAGAACTCAGTGTCCCTGGAATCACTCAAATTCAAATGGAAGGATATAGTATATCCCAAATATCACATGATCCATCTTACAAAATTAAAGGAAACATAACAATAAAGATTATGTAAAATGCTCTTAACAACACACCCATCCTACATTCAAGGAGGTAAAATCATATAAACATGGTTCATTAATTTACCACACAAATCAAGGGACCCCCAAGGGGTCTTGGGTATGATGTTAATCCCAATTTAATTTAATCCAATGACCATTAGTGGTTAATTAATCAAGGAATAATACTAAGAGACTCAATAATAACCTAAGAGATCTTTAACCAACCCATAATAGTTAAAGGACACAATCTAATTTAATGTAAGTTAAATTTCACATTAAAGGAGAGACCAAATATCATATTTCACATGAAACATTGTATAAACCATCAGGGATATTTCGTGACCCCCTACCATAAATAAGAGTTAATCCCTCAATGAAATCACTATCCATGCCTTATCCATATGGGAAACTAGGCCCATCTATGCCATGATCCCTTAACTGAAGACATAAAATAAATTTAAATTTATTTTAAAAATTTATAATTGTTTTAAAAATTTATAATGATTGGGGAAATTATTTGGAGGTGACAGTTCAATTTTTTTGTACAGATTGTGTTCGATTAAAATGTTGGTTGATAAATTTCCAACTGGTTTATTTCCTATGTAGGAGTTTTGAAGGTGGCATTTTTTATCAATGTTTGAAAATTTAATTGGTTATAATTTTGGGGGTAATATAATTTTGATTATTACTATAGAAATGGAAATTGAAGTTTTTTCAAGTGGTAACTAGGTAGACCATGCAGTACTTACAAGATTTTATATAGAAGGTGGGAAAGATTTATCAAGACCACCATCAGGTATGTGACTATAGAGGAGTTACGGTAGGTGATTCCATGAAGGAGTATCCCATAAGGTAGTTCATGGTAGGGTATTATCTCTTTATATGTTCATGATAGGTTAAACTATAGAGTATGTTTATAGGAATACATTATTAGTATGTTGTTGTAAGACAATATAACTAGGAGGATCATGAAGAGTGAGGTATGTGAAAGGGGTAGAAATTAATTTAATTATGAGTGTATTTATTAGGTTTCCCTTTCTTATATAAATATTCCATAATAACTTCTATTAGGATAGAAAATTTTATCTTATAGAATTCCATCTACATAAAAGGAAGTTCATGAGGTAGATTCAATTGCAATGAAAGGTCATAGGGGGAGTATTTAATGATGTATATTTAACAAGGAAGTCCATAAAAAAGGAATAATACCACATAGTCGATACCTAGATGATGTAGGTTTCTTGGTTAGTGTGTTATGGAATCTCGAAAAGGTGGTCTCCACAGTCAGTTTATGAAAGAGGATCATTAAAAAGAGTTTATTCCTAGATCACAAGACATATAAAATTGTCCACCTAGAAAGTGCGTGGTGTCTACATGGTCAATGCATAGAAAAATAGTTCCTAGAGAAAAACAATGTCTTAATGTTATTTTCATTAAAGTATAAGAGACATTGTAACATGGATTTTATCTCTTAGTTAAAAAAAGAGATTAATTATACTCTTAAATATGTGTGAACTAATTCAAACATTATATAGATCATATAAATAATATTATAAAGGAGTATTTGATTCACATCAATTGATAGAATAGTTATTTGTCAAGTGTGAATAGTTATAAATCCTGAGGAAAAATGATCCTTCTTTGAGCCTTGTAATAAAAATGTGATTAGTGGATTATGGTACATTGTTACATTGCCTTTTTATGTTCCTTGTACCACCACGATTATAGGAAAATAGATAATGTTAAGGTTTCTCATGCATGAATTCATTTAAATTTATATTGCGTTGTGAGAAAAATAGAGAAGAGAATTTTTTAATGAGGAAAAAAGATTTAAATGGGGAATTATTTTAACCATACCCTAAGTCACCCCATATTAGGGTACTTAACCAATTGGGTCCAACAATTTGAATTCTAGATAATTCTTAATGTTTGTGAATCTCTCTCAGTGGAATCTAGGGAAGTATTCAATTGCAAAGGGATTATAATATTTGAGGGGAAAAAAATTAAAATATGGTTTAATTAGACTAAAACCTTATTATGATATTAGTAATGGATATTTATAAGAATTTTATGTATAGTATCATGGTCAGTATGGATAACAATGCATTGTAAGATATAAAACAAAGATAACAGGATGTTGATGTTGGAGGAATCAATGTTTTATGGGGAGATTTACCCAATAAAATCTAAATTAAGGTAATGACATGTAAATATTAGCATTACTTGTGGGAAATTAATTTTAACAAATTTCAAAGAGATTAAAATGTATGATAAATCAAATTTTAGTTTTCATATAACAATTATGAGGATTTAAAGGTGAACCTGTATGAAGTTTTTGATACGTTCATTAATTATGTGAATATTTTTACAGAGGGAATTAATGGTTTTAGAGAACCCCTAAATGATGTAAATTTTGAAAAGTGAATCATGACAATATTGAAACACTAATTTAGTATAAACGTCTCTATTCTCAAGGAGAAAGATCTAAAAGAGATGACATTTTTTAGTTTTTACAAAAATCTTGTCGCATACAAGATGATAAAATATTATAACGAGGTTGTGGAAAAGGGGAAATATAAGGAAGTGGATTCAAAGGATATTAAAATTAAAACCATAGGTGATGGTTGGTAATAACAATAGGTAGATAAATTCATTCCACTCCTTTCCTCAAATCTACAAATAGGAATGAAATATTTAGAGTCAAACTTAAACCTTCATGCTTTTGATGTTGGATTGTTGGGAACCTTGCACTAAACTATCAAAAAAACATTTAATATGATTCTGTGTCTGATTAAATTCTCATGAAGATATATTCTTCCAATATTCAAGGTATTATAAGAACTAAGATTAATTTATTCATGAATAATAATTATCTTTCATAAGGAAAAAAAAGCCAGAAGAAAGTGAGGCTGACGAAATCAATGACTGTAAATAACACACTAAAAAAAATATGGTGGATATTGTAACAAATCTACATGAATGGAAAGATATAAATTTTTATGAATGGTAATTTGAAGGAATATTTAATCTATAGGGTTAATGATAGGTCACTCTTGAAGAGATATATGTTTATAAGGATAAAACGAAAAAAATACTATAGACTAGTTCATGATGTCAATGTCTATATGCAATAGAAAGATGATATAAAGTCAAAAAAGAAGTTAGAAATCCAAAACCTCATATATGAAAATCTATAAAACCCATATAATTTTGTTGAGTTCAAGATCAATATTTAATAACATACCAGGGTTATTGATGTATTGACTAATATAGTAGTATATTAGGGAAAATGCGTCAAAATATATGAGGATGAAGTTACCAGCCTGTGAAAAAAAAGTATAATATTATAAGAGATACTTGAATCCCAAGATGAAATTAAATAAACAAAATACATAAGTTACAAAAAAAAAGCGAAATCAAAGCCTAAATTTCCCAAAAAATAAAAAAAATACTTTTAGTAGAATGAAAAATCATATTTGAATAATGTGGTATATATGAATCTTGATCGTAAATAGAAAGTGGTGATGAATGATATTGTACTATAGGAATCCACTATGGACTTAAAGGTTTATTTGGGTTTGAATTTGAATAAGAAAATTTATATAACCATGTGTAAATTGGCGCTACATCAATGATACACCATAATGAACTATGTATAAGGTGTTACTATTGTGGAAATATGAGACATTCCCAAAAAACATGTTCTGCTAACATGAGGTACTAAATGAGAGCAGAGAAATATAGTGTTTTTCTAATATATTAATATTTAAAGGATAATTTTAATGGAATATATTTCTAGTGTAGAGGTTTTTGACATATGGCTAGGACTTTCTCATTAATAATATAGAGGAATGTGTTGATGAAGGATGAAAGTTCTCATACATACTAGCACAAGGAATCATCAAGTAATATGTAAATGATAAAAATGATTTATAGATTTGAAATATAATGTGGATCCATAACACACTAAATTTGATAAATCATATAAATAAATAATAGTTTTGAATCCAAATATATAGATAAAAAAGAAAAAGATGAGAAGTTAGTGGTTAAAAATATTTTTCGGAAATAATCAGATCATGAGGGTGTACGAATCCTTTATTTTGTATTCACTTCCTATACGATGGAAGATATAGATATTGTAATTTTTATCATGAATTATAATTAAGGAATCACCATATTTGAAAATGATGAAGGCCTTAATATTATTGGTTCTATAAAAAAAAATAATTGGTGCAAATGATATGAGATGTGCATATGTTTTGGTTTTTGAAGTTCTGAGTCACAATATTCTAAGTGTCAGTCAACTACAAGGAAAAAAAACTAGATAATGTTTATCAATAATAAATATACCATCATGGGAATGTATAATGTAGTTATATTATAGGTGTATCTCATTAATAAAAATATTTATCTTGTCAGTAGAGAATAAAATATGTGTTTTCTATCCAAGGGAGAAGAAAAGAATTTGTGTCATAGACGTATTGTGAATTTTACCCAACCAAACCTGGAATATATTATAAAAATAATTTGAGTTTGATATCTCTCTATGACATCACATGATTGTATATATAAATGAGAATCCTATTATAAAGGGAATATTACTAAAAATATCTACAAGGAAAAAAATTAAAAAGACAACAATAGTTCATAAACTGGTATATATTTATGTGTGTGGACTGATATCAAAAAGATATATTAATAGGGAAAAATATGATCTTTTGAATAATGAATAAATTAGGATCGCATGGATTATAGATATCACTAAGAAGTACAAGTTATTCTGTTGCATAACACAATATTAGAGGGAGACTGAAAATATTTCCATATAGAAAATTATGAAATTACAAACTAATAATGGAATAAAGCTTACCAATATCCAGGTGCAGGATTATCTCAATAAGAATGAGATAAAGAAAATGTTTTAATAGTGAGAACACTTTTTAAAAATGGTGTATTTGAGTGGAGAAACCCGATCATAAATAACTTAGACAAATAATTCTTATTGAAAAGGATTTACCAAAGAAGTTTTCAAAGTAGTCTTGAAATTAGTCTACATTTCAAAAATATATTTATTTTTTCTATGAGAGGAAAATAATCCATACAAGTTGTAGTATGGAAATAATATGACATTGAAATACATTATAATCTCTTGATATAAGCGTTTCATACTAAATAAGGATAAATACAAGAATTTTGAATATTTTAATTGTAAAGGGATATTCCGTGGATATTTATGAAAAAGAAAATAATACAGATACCTTAATAAGTGGATATGAAATGTTTTTAAAACAAATGATGTAACTATAGTGAAGAACATGATGCATGTTCAATAACATTTTGAAATTTTTTCTATTTATAGTGATAATGTAGTAATAATCATAGGGTAATACCAAGTGGAAAAATTTGATTCAGATTGAGATATTAAATATGAGTAGAATGATTTCGGACTTGTTTCTGTATAGAAGACGAAGATTCAAGCTAAAATTGATAGTCATGATATCATCGATGAAGAAAAGAGACAAGGATAATGTGGATAATGATATCTCTACATTAAACATATTTTCTATAATATGTATAGCCTACATATTTTTAATAAGATGTAGGTGATGAAAATTGGGTCTGGGTGATGAATGGAGAGTTTGGTAAAATTGTTAAGAATTCGGTGTGAGAGATTGTTTATAGGATAATTGACAAAAACATACTCATTAAAAATTAGGCCATCTACAAAAAATAAAGAAAAATTATTGATTCAAAAAAATAATGAATAGTTTACAACGGAAACTCTCATATCCATGGTCTTGATGTAGATGAGATATTTTCATCTATTACAAGGTTAGAGACAATTCGACTACTCTTATCCATTAAAGTTAAAACACAACTAAATTTTTTATTGATTATTGTTCATTCTTAATTTTTGAATGGAGTTTAGGAGGAAGTGGTTTTCATTAAATAGTTTAACGGTTCCTTATCCATGAATATTAGAATAAGTTTTTTTGGATAAAGAAGGATCTTTATGGGCCGAAGCTAGAACCAAGAGCTTGATATTTAAGACTGGGCCAATAGTTAAAGAATCTTGGTTTCCAATGTGGTAGAGTTCATTCAAATACCCCTGTTAATAACGAGAGTTATTAGATGATGATGGTCATATTATATATGGATGATATAGTCTTTTTTAGATCTGATAAAGAATAAGGAAAAAAATATTAATTATTTTAGAAGTATGAGTTTGAATTGATAATAATTGGATAACTGATGTTTTTCATTATCTTTTAAGTTATTCAATGAACAGTACATTTATCACTAAATCTAAATACACCAAGGAGCTTATAAAAATATTTGGGATGGGTAATTCTAAGGATATGACCACTCTGGTTGATACCTAAATGAAGTTGTTAATGGATGATAAATGAAGAGTGTTAAATGGCATAAAATATAGATAAATAATTGGAATCTTGTTGTACTGAATAATGAAAGAACCTAATATTTTATTTTCTAAAAGTAAAGAAGCACTCTATGAATGTAATATTAATGAAATCAATATGATTTTAATCAACATGATACTATGATATATTAGAGGGATAATAGATTATGGATTTAATTACAATGTGACATCATAAAAGGAGTTGTGGATATACAAATATATTTATTGTGATGGTTTAATAGATGTTAGAAAACCATCATTTGGTGGCGCTTTTTTATCATGGTTATTTTTGAATTTATTTGTTGATCTAAAAGAATATCTATTTTAATAATCACTATAATAACCCTGATATTTTTATTATACTCATACATGATTTAATTATTTAAAATTACAATTAAGACAACCCAAAAAACCAGTAACTCTAGTGACTTTAGAAATTAGGAACACTTCATAACAACTTAAAACATGAAAAAGAACATCTTTTTTAAAAACTTCATTTACATGCTCTAGATTTAAACTATATGGGATATCCTAGGAAAAAATACATAAGAAATGGGTGATCTATATAGACAAGGGAGTAATAATGTAATATGATGAAGGAAGTATTACATGTTAGGAAATTCATATTAATTAGGCATAATGGAACATGAGTCATAAAGCATGAAATATCATGATATTCATAACATGGAAATGTGGAAACTATATAAAACACTGCATCTTAGGTGAAGGCTAAACTTCTAAGATATCATTGTGGACAATGACCCATATTGAAATCAGGTAAAAAAATATCCCAACATGATGTATCATAATACCAAAAATTTCCCAATGCATTGGAGTGCTATATAATTTTGGGTGCACCTGTCACTTTCATTTCATTCTCATTCATAAGTGTGCCACATAGATTGTAAAAAATTGATTCATTCATCATCATAAATTACTCCAAAATTAAGGGCTATGGAATACATACATTTTTTCCCTCAATAAAAATTATATGTTCATAATAATGAACACCGTTGATAGGGATGGGTATGATATTTACTATATAATTGTTGTGGAATGGAAATTCTCCATGCAATTTCGAAATCCTAACAGTGTGACATAAAAATTTATAAAAAATTATTAATGAGAGATAAAGGGAAATATCATCATATATACATGAAATATATGTTAATAAGTTCATATAAATAAATGATTTAACATAAGGTATTTAGATTTAAAATGCATAACATAATAAAGAAACTTGAAAAAAGAGGAATGGAACAACTCTTACGAAATTTCGGTATGGTAATAGGTGTACATGGGATATTTTAATGATAGATAAAGGGCTCTCTCATCTTTAAAACATAATAAAGTTTATATTATAGAGTTTAGAAAACATACCTCATCATTTTTAATTGAAAATAAAAGGGTGTGAAAATATAAGGAAACTTTGATAAAAATGAGAAAGAAAGGACCCCTTACTTGGGTGTGTGACTTCAAAAGTTTTAATGGGGGATTCTTGAGTTCTTAGGGTGACTTACGAGGATTATATAATTGGTAGGATAGATTAATTACATTATATATGTATTTATAGTTATGATAAGTGGGATCTTGGGTGGGTTTGTTTAGGCGATGAGATGGGAATTCTTTAATAATTCATAACCTTATGTTTTGGAATCAATATAATTAAATTTTCTAAACCACAAACCTTCCCAAGTTTTATGCCCATATTTTTTTTGAAAAGGTAGGGATATTTTAGTTATTTTATTACGAAAAGGGTAGACGATATTACAATATTATCATTTATTTTGAGGAGGAGAGTCACATTATTCAAGAAATGAATTTAAAATAATAAAATAAATTATACATTTTGGAGGATTCATAAGATCATTATAAATATAATAAAATTAACTTAAAATAAAATTATTTTAATGGGAAAATATATTGGTATGATAATACCCATTATAGTATTTATTACATCGTTTTTTGGGTCATTATGATGTCATAAAACCAGCATTATATTTTACGGTAGTTTAATCCTACCCAAAAATTGAACTGACTCAAAGAAATATGAAAAATTTAACATTTTATAACTTCAATGTTATGATTCAAAAAAATAATATTCATTTTAAATATATAATTTTCTAAATATGTGAATTTTTTCTTTTAAAAAAACTGACATTCATAGAAAATTAACAGGTTTTGACAAAACAGAATTCAAATCATAATAAAAATTACTTTTGACATCATAAAAATTTTATAATCATTTATATTTAATAAAATTAGTTTAATGATAATATTTTATTAAAATATCATTTATTTCAGAAATCTATTGATTCATTAAAAAACCCCTTATTTGAATTTAAATATTACCGGAAAATATAATTTCTATATAATTGAATGAAAACCAAAAATAATTTAAAATAATTAACTGAAATTGAAAATATATACATTATCATATACATTTTCACATTATTATGGTCTTGATACATATCCATTTATTAAAAGAAATATTCCCTAACGGTATGGTGTGCGATGTTAAGATTCTCATGGGGCCGTTCAACGAACATGGTTTGGGCCGTGATCTTGATGAGCTTAAAATTCTCTCCTAAATAGTTTCCCTCATGCATAAGTTATTGGATATCATCATGGGATTGGTAAAGGTCGAACCCCATAGATGATATCTCCCTCAAAATCTCTGATAAATGGACTCCATATGGTAAGATTTTACTTATTGAGGCCATCACATTGTCTGAGTCAATTAGATTTGATAAAGCCCTATATTTATACAAATTATGTGATCATTGTTCAATGGATATATTACCAATGGTAAATATTATTAATGGTCCATTAAATACAATAACATAAAACCAAGGAATTTTTTGTGTTTTTATATAAATGTTTTAGAAAATAAGACATTTAATTTAATAAAAAGTGAAATATCATTTATAACAGTTCGGGTCATTACAATATTCCCCCCTCATGAATTTTTTCCCATGAAATTTTCATTTCCCATATAAAAACCAATGAGGGTAACTCTATTTCCTCACCTCCATGGGTTCCCACATTTATTATTCAAACATGCAATTTCTACACAACACTTTGACTAGGTGTATTGTATTATTCTATAGATATTTGTCTCCGTAGTCTAAGATCTTCACTGGTTTCTCCTCATAAGAGTGGTCATTCTCCAATGGAACCACCACTAGATTGAGTACCTATGAAGGGTCTAGTATGTACCTCCTCAAGATTGATACATGGAATACGTCATCTTCTTGAGGCAAGTTTAGTGTGAGTGCTAGTCGATAGGCCACTACTCTGATGCGATTGAGGATCTCAAAATGGGCGATGTACCTAGGAATAAGCTTTCCCTTATTCCCAAATATAATCACTTTATTCCATGTAAATATGTAGATAAATACCATGTCTCCAACATCAAACTCTTGGTCTCGTCGACAATTGCTAGCATAACTATTCTATTGACCCTTAGTGTCCTCAATGTGATACTGAATGGTCTTAACATTCTCCACCTTTTCCTCAACCATGTTAATACCTAACCATTTTTGTTCCCCAACATCATCATAACATGAAAATGTTCTGAACCTCTTACCATAAAGGGATTCATAGGGTGATATTTGTATAGTTGAGTGTAAACTATTGTTGTAAGATAACTCAACAAGAGGAAGATGTTGACCCCATCCTCTATTGAAGTCCATAGAGAATTCTCCCAACATGTCCTCTAGTGCCTATATAGTCTGATTAGATTTTCCATTAGTTTGAATTTCATAGACCATGATAAATTTTAACTCAATATTCAGATCATTTTTAGACTCTTACAAAACATAGAGGTGAATCTTGGATCTTGATCGAATATGATCAATAGTGGTACACCATGAGGCCTTACTACTTATCTGATTTATATCCATTCATGTGGATCCAATTAGAAATCCTCTGGAATCATAATGAAGTTTGATGTATTTTTAATACGTTCCATCACAGCCCAAATAGAATTGTTTCCTCTAGATTTTTTAAGATTCCCAGTTAAAAATTCCATCGTGATGTTTTCACACTTCCATATAGGTACGAGCCATGGTGGCATCATCCCCTTGAAATTTTACCTTTACACTTTAACTTTCTATCAAACAAGACATCTTGATGTATATTTTGGAAAATCATTCTTTATATTGTACCAACAATAGTTTTCTTAGATATCTCAATACGTCATTGTACTTTGTTAATGGATAGAGAATTTTAACCTAGGTGTATCATCTAAGAGATCCTTCTACAACTTAGGATTTGATGGTACACATATTCTTGACTCAAATATTACAAGATTTTATTCATTAACATTGAACTCCGAGGATTTACCTTTTCTTGTAGTTTCCACTTTCTTATGAAGTCCCACAACATCTCTTTGAGAATCTTTTCACTACTCCAAAAGAGATGGTTGAGTAATAATTTATGAAAGGACTGATGATGTACCTTCTTTTCATATTCCCATGTCTATACTCTTCAATTATAAGATGGTCAAATCCTTCTCAATTCACATAAATGAAAGAGTTGTTGGATGCTTTCTACTTAGAGTGTATGCTACTTTATACTATTTCCCTAGATGGTAGTGAATTGGGAATTCATAGTCTTTAATCAGCTATATCCATATTCATTAGCGCATAATCAACACTTTCATTGTGAATATATACTTTAGGCTTTTGTTATCCGTACATATTTCACACTTCTCCCCAAAGAGGTATTGTCACCAAATTTGTGAAGTAAAGATCACTAAAAAACTATAGATCAACTTCTGGATTATTCTTCTCATGGAATTTGAACTGCCTTGATGAATAGCCAAAGAATTTTTCATTTTTCATCAAAAAACAACCCAATCCATTTTAGAACCATCACAGAATACCACAAAAAGAACTCCACTTGTGAGTAGTGTGATCAAGAGTGCAATGATAAGCCTCCTTTTCAAATCCTTTTATCTCTATTCTTATTCATTATTCCAAGAAAAATTTACTCCCTTATGGGTTAGCCTGGTTAGGGGGTTGGAAAATCACTATATTTTTCTCACATATCGAAAATAATACCTAGTTAATCCAGGGAAACTATAGATATCTATCGTTGATGTTTTTTTATTCCAACCTTGAATTTCCTCAGTCTATGAAGGGTCCAAAAATATCCCACCACATGTGATTATATTTCCCAAGAAAGAGACTTCCTTCAACTAGAACTCATATTTGTTGTACTTGGTAAAAATATTTTCCTTTTGAAAGGTCTTTATCACAATGATTAAATGCTCCACCTAATATTTCTTACTTTTATGGTATATTATAGTATCATCAATAAATACTACCAAAAACTTGTCACGCTAATCTCTAAAGACTTTATTCGTCAAGTCCATGAATATTGTTGGAGCATTAGTGAGTCTGAAAGGTATTACTATGAATTCATTATGCCCATACCCTGTACAAAAACCAGTCTTAGGGATATTTTCATTCATTAACATAAAATGGTAATATCCCAACCGCAGATCCACCATGGAAAAGTATTTTTCACCACATAGCTGATCAAACTCGTCACCAATCCATGATAGAGGATACTGGTTCTTTATCATGATCTTGTTGAGATCACAATAATCAATTCAAAGGTGCATTAACCCATCCGTCTTAATGAAGAGGACTGGGGTACCCCAAGGTGAAGCAGTAGGGCATATGAAACCTCTATCCAGATTCTCCTATAGTTGTTTCTCCAGATCCTCAAGTTTAACAACAACCATTATATATGGTGGCATTGATAATGGCAATACTTTTGGCATGAGATCTATGGAAATTTTGACCTCTCGACTAAGAGGAAGACTATGAAATTCCTCAGGAAACACATCAACATATTCCCTCAAAATGGGCATGTATTCAAGGATGATTATTTCATAATAGTCTATTATTTTATCTAATAATTTTAATCCTAGGAATACATTATCTATTCTTGATATGATGATCCTAAATAATTTTCATCTATTTACTTCCATTGGTAAAGAATCAGTGGATGATTTTAAATATAGAGAGTGATTTCCTTATAATGGAAATTTATGTTGGCTCTATATATGGAAAGATAATCCATGACTAGAATTTAATCAAATTCCACCAAAGGGTGTATGAAAATTTTTCTTGGGAATTTAATCCCATAAATTGTGAATGAGGAGAAGTTATATACTTAGGATGTAAATAATTTCCCTATTTTCTATTTTCACTGATAACCCCATATCAGAAAATTTTGATGGTGATTGAATTGTTCTGATAATCCTTCATGATATAGAGAAATTAATATAACGAGAATCAAAAAGTATGTTCACTATAATTTAATGAATAACTATCGTAATTGTTACCACATAGTTTTTGGGATTCACTTCAGCAGCTGTGATGGATAAATCTCTCCATTTATTCCTTGGTGGTTGTTGGTTGACTTTTAAAATGCTTGACTTAGTGTATTGGTTTGAGAAATGCTCATGTTCCTTGTAGTTTGAGAAATTAACAACACACTATAGGTTTACTAGATCATTCCTTTCCTCCATCGTAGTAACGGGTTTTTATTGTTGGAAATCATTGGCTAGGTTCCCTTCCTTACTGCACCTAAATCATTTCCTCATTCCCTTGGAAATTTCTAGGGTGCTTCTTT
This sequence comes from Viscum album, assembly GCA_963277665.1. Lineage (NCBI taxonomy): Eukaryota > Viridiplantae > Streptophyta > Magnoliopsida > Santalales > Viscaceae > Viscum > Viscum album. The sequence continues at coordinate 270,986,689 of OY728141.1, forward strand.
ATGCACCTTAGGAAGGTGGGATGTTGAAATTTTTTTTCACCGTTAGATCTCTCTATAAAACCACTAGAATTTGACTCCACTTTCTGATTATTATCCCTACGATACCCCTAATATTTTTTGATATCCATTTCAACTTTGAGGGAACATCAGAGAATTTATCTCACAGCTATCAAAGTCATGGATCGCTAGGGCCTTTTTTAGGATAGGTTATATCACACCAAAGAAGCGATCAGCCTTTCAGTTGGGGGTAATGAAAAATATGATGGCATATCGTGAAACTCTTATGAATTTTTACTTATACGCTCTGATGGATTGTTCATCTTTTTTCTTTTGGGAAAGGAAATCCCCTTCTTTCTTAAGTTGGAGGGTGCGATGAAAATATTTAACGATTTTTTTAAAAATACTTCCATCCCATCACCTCGATCTCTTCCTCAAGATTCAAATTTTTTTATCATTGTCCACTATTGATCAGATTCACCCTCTATACAATAAACAGCCATAAAAACCTTCTCTTATTAATAGTATTGAAGGATAGAGAAGAATATCTCAATGGAGTTTATCCATTGTTTGATTATTGAGGGATCAGATGATCGATTAAAAGTAGGAGGCCTTTGTCTCAAGAATCTCCCGATTTTCAATTATTCTTTCTTAGGAGGGTTGGATGTTCCTATTGGTCCAGGTTTCTATTAAAGAATTTAGTTAACTGAGACTGTATCCTGATAATGTTTGTGATTCATGCTACCATCAGATTAGGCTTCTCAATAGGTTAGTAAATATTTAACACCCCAAGCTTCCATAGTACGTTTCCCTTTGAATAATGAAATAGCTTGCATTATACGCAACTTTGAGATTCTAACAAAACCACGACCAATCAAACTAGTCGTTATGAATAGTAATACCCACTTTTTGAAATTTTATAAATTTTATCTTTCAAAATGGACTCCGTTTTTGGATTCATAATATCGAAATTAGCTTAGGGTGAATTTTTGGTATTTTTCTGAATACTTTCAATTTTTGATTAATAGTGAAAAAACACCGTGTTATTGGTTAAAACCAACTTTTTATGTAAATAATTATTTATTTTATTTTAATTTATTTTAGGTCAAAATATATACATAATACATATATATTTTCAACGTAATTAATTTTAGTAATTTTATAAAAAGTTTAGATATATAAAATTTTATCGAACCATTTATCGTCTTTTACCCACCTCTTAAGAGCATTTGAAAATTTGTATAAAACATAATTTTACCACTTCTTTGAGTTGAATTTCAAAACTCCGAGAGCCAAAATTAATATCCATAAGTAAAATTTAGTTCAATAAGATGAAAATTATTTTGTGTGAATAGTAACTTTCTACTTTTATTTACCACGGTAAAAAGTAAATAGGGTAATTAACGGTAAAAATGATATTATAATTACCATAAATCATGTCCTAATTCTATTTGAAAAGGGTAATTCAACCAAAAAAACATTAGAATTAAAATATGACCCCCTTTAGTTCACATGGATTACATTAATACATTTATTATTACTTTATTTAAAGAAGAGTTAAAAGAGCTTAAATCAAATTTTTATAACTAAACCATTTTTAATAAAAGGTTATACATAAGATAAATTCAACTATAAATATTCATTATAAAGATAAAAATATTTCCTATAAAATTTTATTTTCTTTATAATTTTTAGACATTAAATAAATAAATGTATTTATGAAATAATGATAATGCAGTAATTACCTTATTAATGAAAGATTAAAATGATTGATATTATAAATTTCCAAATAAATATAATTTTCGACTTTTAATGAATTCCATTAATTTTATAGCTTAATATATCATGTTAGGGTTGATTAAATGAATTTTTTTCTAATTAATAATGCTGTTATAGATTAAAAAATAAAATACAAAATAGTGTCAAAATTGACATAAAAGAGTTTTTTAAAAAAATATTATATTATTTATTTGTATTCTATTCCTAAAAATCAATGGTTCGGCCAAAAGGCTTAAATAATATTATATATGTCATTAATGAACTACTTTATGTTCATTTGTATGTTTATAGTAAGTTTATTAACCATATAATATAAAAATACAATGATACATGGTAAATGTCAAACTATTTAACTGAGAGTTAAATATAAAAGATAAGGTTAATATGATGACCTAAACCTATCTAAAACATATTGGTTGAGAGGTTTTAGACCCATGAACACCTTATCCTTTAAATAATTCTTTTCTTGTCCATTATAAACTCAAGGTAATTTTATTATAAAATAATATTTCAAGCTTTTCTTAAAGTGACCCTCACCTCTCTTATAAAAAAGAACATCCCCTTCCCTCAAATTCACACCATCAAAGCCATTTTTATAAGTCAAAACCTGCCCCAATACCCTACCAACTATCCTATATTCATCATATAGTCCTTAACTTAGTAATAAATCCAAACTAAGGATCCATTTTGATCAAATCAAATGGAAGAACCCAAAGAAGAGGTAAATATTTCATCACCTCTTTCAAGTTATTTTCTTCTGCCACTTCCTCATTCTTTGTTGTTTCCACAATAAAATAATAACTTTAGTATCTTTGATATAATATGATGTTATTATAAAAATTTTACAACCATATTCATTATTCTATCCATCCTATAAATGACAAAGGCACCAAATGTGCGTACGTATGGATTATTGCCTCCACGTCGGGGTGTAGTTTGTTATTCAAACACTTCATCATTTGGATGGGTATAATAATGAGTATAAATTATGTAAATAATAAATATAACATTATAATGACTGTTTATATATGATATACCATCCAATTATATATGATTTTAATATAAAAAAATGATATTGTCGCTCGTGCATACATCCGGATTAACATCTCCATGAAGGCGATGCGATTCATTCCCCACCATAATCATTCAAGAATAATTTTCATTTTATGATTAAAAATAATGTTTATTAACATAATATAATTCTTTATATGAATTGGATACATCTTATCCATAACAAACATGGCTTACATAACCATGCATATAAATAAAAACGAATCATTAAACACCCAAAACGATGATATTACTGAAATATTATTAACAATGAAATATTAGAAGATCATATATGATATCATATTAATGTATATGGTTCTTGTATAATTTAATAACAATTATTTCACCATTATATTGGAGTTTAACCTACCCTTTACCAAGTAAAATTTCAAGTTAAGGGTTAATTTTACAATCTCTTTATTATCCGAGGTAGTTTTCACATAAGTATCTATTGAAACCTCTTTATCATCCACATCCATGTTTCTTAAAAATGTATTACAATTTTTTTACTATTTACTAGACTACGGGTTAAAGTCATTTATAATTTTTTTTAAATTTTATAAAATGATTTCAAAGGAATCTTTCCATCATTTTCCAAATAAGGTACCCTGTGACCTTTTCGTCAAAATGAAGGTAAGAATGTTTTTAAACTTATACGGAAGGTGGTTCATCTATGTCAATATAATTTGATGAATTATGAGCTTATATGAAGGTGATTTATTATGATACAAAACTTGCATATTTTATTGAATGTTTTTTGATATGTTTGATTGTGGATGTGTTATTTTTATACCATTCATGGTTTATGTATAAAGTATTGACATTTTGTATGCAAGTTTTATTACGAATATTTATGTTATGTTTAAACCTCTTCATATGAGGAATGTATTGGACTTAGTAACTGACGGGTGGAGCCTGATATAGCTCCTCGATGCATCGGTAGGTCTCATGAGACAATCTAGTCTCTTGGCACAGGGCCTTGACAAAATATTATTTGGAGTTTTGGAACAAGGCCTTGACTATGTGGTTATGATGTCTGGCGTTATGCATTCCATCATTATGAAAGTGGCTATTGACATTTCATGTGATTATTCGACTAGTAGAATATCCATATGAATAATTAAATGGAATTATTTGATTTTATATTTTCCATATTATGATGAAGTTCAAGTTTAAAAGGCTTTTGTTTTAGTGTTACATTTCCTTAAATGTTTATGCATATTTATGAAAGTTTCTTCTATATTTTTATCCTTACTAAGCATCCGAGCTCACCCCTTTCTATGTTTTATTTTTTCCAGGTTGTGAATAATTATATTATGACTGACATGAAGGGATAATATAAGGGATATGATTGTGTCCTATCGAGACAATGTTGTTGTAGTTTTTTATTTTATAATCTAATGTAAAGCTTATGAATGTATCTAGTATATCAACAGATACTAAACTAATCGGTATTTTGAAACTTGATATTTTGTGATCATGCCAATGTTATATAATAATGTATCGACTCTGGGTAAATAGGGTCAGGGTGTTATAGTTGGCATGAGAGGAAGTTTAGTACAAAACGTAGAAGATAGATTTAGAAAAACTCTGATTAGAGAACATTACCCAAAGATAGACATTGAGGATTACTATAGAAGAACTTACTAGAATTTTGGTACTGTAGATATTTTGTGAGTTTTCCAAGAAATACATCCCTATCTAGATATGAGTAGGTAGAGGCAGATCTGGCACAGATTTACCAAGTGGTAAAAACCAAAAACACCGCTTGGAGATTGACTCGAACGAGAACTAGTGCACGACAACGGGCCTTGCGACACTATTAGCTATGACCCTCCTCGGGTATTTGCTTAGGATAATTCTCATTTTCATCACAATCCATTATGAAGGGTTTATGAGTATATAATTCCTCAAAGAATTTTTTTTATGATTATGGATTATATCCATAAACTGTTAAATTTATGTTAATCATTTTACAAGTTTGGAATTATGTATTTAGATTCATAAACTAATCTAGTGTATGAAATTATTTCGAAATGGAACCTAGTGGATAGAATGGAAACCATATCAATGCACGTAATCCATATAATGATTTACCTCCTACTCAAGATTATTATAGTGGAGATGGTGAAGCAATTGGTGCTGATCATCTTATCACCATAATGGGACAACTCACTCAGGTTATGAATAATAATCTTACCTGAATGGAGCACCCTGATCCCCAACATGGAGGTTCATAGTTAGACCACTTCATGAGGAAATAACCAAAAACATTCAATGGGAGCACAGATCCATTAGTAGCTGAGCTATGGATAAATTCCTTAGAGAAAATATATCATGCTTTGGGGAGTAGCGAAACGGAAAAAGTTGTCATGGTAGTTTATCGCCACACAGGACATGCAGATCAATGGTGGTCATTGATTAAAAAAAAAGTAAGATGATGAGGTATCAAATATGTAATGTAGGTAGTTTAAGGTCCCTTTCTTAGAAAAATACATTCCTCGTGACCATCTAGGGGTATTGAAAGACAATTTCTACGTCTGAGGAAAAAAGAGGATAAGAATGTCAAAAATATGAGGCTAACATTACAAGTTTAGCAAGGCATTTAGCATATTATATACGTTACCCAAGGAGTAATATTTATCGATTCATTGATGGGTTAAAACCATTTATTCCTCTAGAATTAGTCTCACAATTCTTCTCATCATACAAAGATATTGTCTCATGTGCTGTCAAGAGAGAAAAACAATTTTCTAAGTCTTATGACTTTATAGAAAAGTAGTAGAATAAAGGATATTCTGAACACTCTGGAAATGGAAATAAGTAGAAGAAGGGAAATGTTGAATATCCATCCTGCAGTAAATGTGGCAAGAAACACCCCAGTACTTTCCTGAAGGTAACGAGAGTCTGTTACAAGTGTGGTAAAAAAGGTATCCATGCTCGTGATAGTAAGGAGATGAAATAGGCTATCGATGTTGAATGCTACAATTGTAGGGAAAAGGGGAATTATTCAAATGAATGTCCTAAGATTCAAGGGAACATACCTCAGAAAAGGATAAGGGAGCAAGGCCAATATTATGCAATCACTACTACTAAGGTTGAAGCTCTGAAAGACATAGTGGAAGGTAATTTAATGGTTTCTACAAGATTAGCCAATGCTTTATTTGATTCTAGATCATCGCATTGTTTCATATCTTCCCAGTTTGTTAATAAAATTAGATATTTTCAATTCTACTTAACAAGGGAGTTTTCATTCAAAGAACATAATGGATGTATCCTCGCAACAAAGTTTTGTGAATCAGTTCCCATTAGGGAATATAAATGTTCTTTATCTACTAATCTCATCATCATACCCATGATTTAATTTTATATAATCATTGGTATGTATTGGATTTCAAACCATGGTTTGAAAATTTATTATTATAAGAAGCAGGTTACAATTTTCAATGACGATAAGTAGTACCATATATTTAGATAAGAAATGTCACCACCTAATTCTTATCTAGATCCATCCCCCAGTAGATTTACTCAATTCAATTACTGGGGGGGTGATGAGAATGGAATAATTATGGGAGAGTAAAATAATGTCCGAATAGGGGACGTACCTATTGTGTAAAAATATGTTGATGTGTTTCCAGAGGATTTACCTAGACACCCTCCAGAATGAGAAATTGAGTTTTCGATAGATTTAATTCCTGGTTCAAGGCCCATATCAAAGACCCCTTATAGAATGGCCACTGTGGATTTATTGGAACTAAAGAAACAATTAGAGTAATTGAATAATAAAATATTTATTCTCACTAGTGTTTCTCCATGGGGATCCCCTATCCTTTTTGTTAAGAATAAAGACAGATCTATTAGGTTGTGCATTGACAACATGGAGATCAATGTTATAACAATAAAAAACAAGTATCCCCTACCTCGTATTGATGATTTATTCAACCAACTTCATGGATCTCAATATTTTTCAAAGATTGACCTATGATTTGGATATCATCAATTGTGTGTGAATAAGGAAGACATTCCGAAAACAGTATTTCGAACCAGGTATGAGCATTAGGAGTTTATAGTAATGTCTTTTGGATTGAATAATGCACCCTATGTTTTCATGGATCTAATGAATAGAGTTTTCAAGGAATATCTTGATGAATTTGTAGCGGTATTTAATGATGATATACTGGTATACTCCGAAATCTATCAAGATCATGAAAATAACTTACCCAAAATTCAGAAAACCCTTAGACGAAATGAATTATACGGGATGTTTAACAAGTGTAAATTCTAGCTTCAAGATATTTCTTTTCTTTTCCATATTTTCTCTAAGGATGGAATATCTATTGATTATTCAAAGTCCCTGGAAATCCAAGAATGGCCACCATCGATAAGTATAACTGAGGTACACAGTTTTATTATTTTAGGAGGTTATTATCGACATTTTGTCCAGAATGTTTCCCAATTGGATATCCCATTAACCAAGATCACATGTAAAGGGGTTAAATTTTATTGGAAAAAAGAGTGTAAATAATATTTTGAATAGTTTAAGAGAATATTAGTCAATGATCTTATCTTGAATCTACCATCAGGGAACGATGGGTTTGTTATTTATAGTGATACTTCAAAGAAAGGAAACGGTGGTGTCCTTCTGCATAATGATAGAGTTATTGCATATGCATCACAATAGCTAAAAATTAATTATCAAGGCTATCCTACTCATGATATTGAGTTAGTAGTTGTAATATTTTCTCTAAAAATATAGAGACACTATCTCTATGGTGAAAAATGTGATATTTATACTGATTCCAAGATTTTGAAGTATATTTTATCACAAAAAGAACTCAACATGAAGAAAATGCAATGGCTTGAACTACTCAAGGATTATGATTTCACAGTACACTACCACCTGGGTATGGAAAATAAGGTGGAAAATGCTTTCAGCAGAAAGGATCACGATGTTTTGAACAAGATGAGAGTTGAAAGGGATCCTATTTTCATGGATCTAATGAAAATAGATATAGGAATAATCATGGATGGTGAAACATCATTTCATTTTGAAATGGTTTCAAAACCATATTTACTATAAAGGAAAAAAGTTTTCCGGATGTTTATGAGGAGTTTCAAAACAATATTAAAGGTGTGAATGTTGGGAGATTGAGTGATTTATATATAAAGATGGGATTTTGAAATTTCAAAAGAGTCTTTGTGTTACTAATATACCAGGTCTAAAAAGGGAATTGTTAGATGATGATCATAACTCTGATTTCTCTATACACCCTAGTAGCACTAAGATTTATAGAGATTTGAAGGAACATTTTTGGTGGGACAACATGAAGAGGGAGATTGCTGATTTTGTGTAAATATGTATGGTTTGTCAACAAGTGAAAGTTGGAAGGAAACAACATGGAGGAGTCATGAAACCTCATCTTATACCTAAGTGTACATGGGATAATATTACGATGGACTTTTTCATGGGGCTACTAAAGACTCCTAGAAGGAATGATTCCATATGGGTCATTATTGATCATCTTACCATGTCAACATATTTTCTTGCTATAAGAGAAGATTTAACACTTGAATGTATAGAAAGACTATATATTAATGATGTTTTAAGACTTCATGGATTACCCTTATTGATTTTTTCTGATCATGATCCCCATTTTATGTCATGATTTTGGAAAAGTCTTTAGAAATCCCTGGATACTGAACTTCGTTTGAGCACTACATACCACCCACAAACTGATGGGCAATCATAATGGACTACTCAATCCTTAGAAGACATGTTGATATCTTTCTCACTTGACGTTCAAGGTATGTGGGATTAATATTTACCTCTAGTATAATTTTCCTATAACAATAGCTTCCATTCAAGTACTCAGATGGAACCATATGAAGAGTTAAATGCAAAGAGAACTCACACACCAACTTTTTGCGATGATGTTGGTGATAGAAAACTTGTAGGCCTAGAACCTGTTGCAGAAACCATGTAAAAGGTGAATGTTATCCAAACCCACATCAAAGAAGCCCAAAGTAGGGAAAAGAGATATGCTGATAACCAAAGGAAGGATTTGGAATTTCAAGTAGGAGACCATATTTTCATGAAGGTATCTCCATGGAAGGGTGTTATACATTTCAATAAGAAGGGAAAATTGAGTCCCAGCTATATCAGACCTTTCGAAATTCTAGAAAGAATTGGTGTTGTAGCTTATCATTTGGAAATTCCTCCAGGTCTCTCCAAAGTTCATGATGTGTTCCACATCTCACTGTTGAGAAAATACATGCCTGACCCAACACATGTATTCACCTATGAGGAAATTGAACTGTAACCTGATCTTTATTATTGTGAAGAGCCTGTCAAAATTCTTGATATAAGAGAAGAAGTGCTGAGAAACCGAACGACTTGTCTGGTAAAAGTTATATGGAGAAACCATAAGATGAAAGAGGCAGCGTGGGAACTAGAGGAACTTATGATGAAGAACCTCCCGAATATTTTTGTGTGGTAGTATTATAGAAATTTCGAGGATGAAATTATATGAATGAGGGAATAATGTAACACCCCAAGCTTCCATGGTACGTTTCCCTTCGAATAATGCAATAGCTTTCATTGTATGCAACTTCAAGATTCTAACACACCGCGACCAATCAAACCAGCCATTATGAATAGTAATACCAACTTTTTGAAATATTATAAATTCTATCTTTCAAAATGAGCTTTATTTTTGGATTCGGATGATTGAATCTAGCTTAGGGTGAATTTTTTGTATTTTTTTGAAAACATTCAATTTTTGATGAATAGTGAAAAAACACTACATTATTGGTTAAAACTGAATTTTTGATTAAATAATTTGTTATTTTGTTTTAATTTATTTTAGTTAAAAATAGATACATAGTACATATATATGTTCAACGTAATTCATTGGAGTCATTTTATAATAATTTTAGATATATAAAATTTTATCAAACTATTTACCGTCTTTTACCCTCCTCATAAGAGTATTTGAAAACTTGTATATAACATAATTTTTTAAAGACAAAGAATTTTCAAGGAATTTTTTTTTCATAATTATTTGGAATTTTACGAGTCTGTGCCTTTTGACAGCACTTGATTCCAAGGCCCGGTGTGCTTGGAATCAATTTCTGAAGTTTTTTTTCGGGTACGTTCAGTAAACGTATGTGCACGTGTTTCTATATTTTGAACCGGTGCTCGGAATTGAAATCTGAAGACACCGATGAACTCGCACTGTCGGTATTCCCTTAAGGGGACCCTTACTGTAGTTGCCTTTTATGCGGTTTGAAAGTTAATTTTTGGGGTTTAATAAAAAAGTTAAATAAAATTTGTCGAGAACAATTTTATTTATCCTGGTAGTTTAATCCTACATGGGGAAGTTATTGGTGGGGCCCACACCCACAAAACATCCCATGTGTGGATATTTGTGAGGTGGGGCCCACATGGGCCCCAACCTTTCATCTCCCCATAACCTCCCTTTAACCCCCATTTAACTCACCTTTATTTAATTCTTTGACAACCCCCCTTAATTAGGAGATCTATTCACCTCCCTCTCTATCTCTTTATTATTTTCCAACACATTTTAATTAATGAATTCAACCTCTTCAATTAATTAATTATGTTTTTTGAAATTGTAATTACCTGTGTGAATAAAAATAAAAGCTTTAGCTATTATTTTATTTTGGGGCATTCGTTGTGTTGAGAGGATTTATGAGAGAGCATTGGAGAAATAGAGAAGGGTGTTCTTCTCTCAACGAAGAACACCATCCATTCAATGAAGAACTGTCGAGGAACGTCAATCATATCCTTCGATCTTCGGCCAAAATTAAGGAGAAGGAGCCAACCGTGAGGAACGCCGATGACGCGCCGTCCTCGACCCTCCGTCCCCGACGTCAACGAGTTGACACTGTCTTCCCGTTATGTCATCTTACGCGATGCTCGACTACTGCGAACCTTATCTCAAGGTAGGGATTTGTTCATTTTGAAGTGCTTACCTTGTACCCTGTTATTTTTTGGAAATCATTGTTTATTTTTGGCCAACTTCTACCACCTAACGCGGAGGGTGCGGGCCGAACGCACACGGCCCGACGACCCTCCGTAGTCTCTTTTGATTGCCATGGAGATCATGATAGGAAGGTGGCGATGAATGGAAGCAGCGGCCATGCGCCGGCTACATGCGGAAGAACCGCGGCCCGTAACCGTGGACCGCTCAGCTGATGAAGAACCGGCCGGCTAAAGCCCGCCGGGCTGAAGTAGAACTGCAGCACCATAAGGGGCACCGTGCTCCGGAAGACGGAGTCCCGCATTCCGCCGGCCGCTCGATGGGAGAACCAGTCAGTAGGTGGCTAGGCCAGCTGAGTAGTACCACAGTGCCAGGAGGGCATCACGATGGAGAGACCACGGCCTGCCCGAGAGAGCCACTTATTCCATGAATGTCGGCCGGCATCAGCTGGCCGTTTAGGGAGGGCGACATCGCTTGGCGCCACCGGTTCAGGCAACCGGGGGACCGTGCCCCCCTCAGACCGCTCAGCCAGCAATCCCAGCCGCGGCCAGCAACGCCCTACCAGGCCGGGCCGTGCCCTGCTGGGATGGGCCGCACGTTTCATCGGGCCAGTCGAACCCAGTTCCAGGTCGGACCCGCCAAAACCGGGTTGACCTGACCCGCCAGCCCACTAGGCTTAACGGGTCGGACTCGTTTTGACTTAAGGGTGAATAACTTTAAGACCATGCATCTGATAGACACTATATCTGCTGCACTTGGACCCTCGTGACGTGGAGGTACTTTTTCCATACTCTATGTGAGTTTTGGATGACTTTGGATAATGGCCGGGTTTGGAATGAGCGTATTTCCAACTGGGCCACTGGAATGGAAAAGCCAATATCTCTCAGACCGGGAATCCGATTGATGTGTCGTCTATCGCATCGGGTTCCTTTTTAGGAGATGAAACTTCAAGATACATCAACTCTAGACTTCGGTATAGTTGATGTATTAACCCCCCTTGGCTCGAGGAGCAGACCTTCCCGGAATCGAGCGTGTTGTGTGTGGGAACCCTAGAGCAGGAAACGACTACAACGACTACCGTACTGGAATTCTCTGTGGGTTATACTATGAATGAAAATGTACTGGAATCCTCCATTTGCTCGACGATGACGAAAAATGTACTGTAATTCTCCATGGGTTCGACAGTGATGACTACCGTACTTGAATCCTTAGTGGGTCCAACGGTTTGACTTCTATTCTAGTATCCTATGTGGGTCCGATAGAGTAGCTGGTCTAGTATCCTATGTGGGTCTGACAGCTTAGCTGGACTAGTATCCTACGTGGGTCCACCAGCATAGATGAATCAGTGATTGTATCTGATCATCTTTGTCACTTTATAAAAAATGTATACTTGTGTGAGCTGAGTCTTGAATTTAAATCAATACCATCAGTGTGATTGACTTCTTTCCTATGTGGAATGGGTTGTTCTTGGACTCAAGAGTTGGAGCTGAATTGGAATTGATTACTTAGGTATATGTATGGGAATATACCTAAGTAGAGTTGGTTGAAATTTTGTGATTATACCTTTCCTTTATGGATTCTAGGAGACCTTCGGGGATCTCAAAGTCCCTACTGAGTATCATTATACTCACCCCTGCACGGGAAATGCCTGCACTACGTTGTGTTGGTTGTAGACGATGGACATCACTGATCATGGTTGAGGCTTGTAAATCTGGACGTTACCTAGAGGTGGAACACTTAGTGAGATGTACTCAGAGCAGACAGAGGGACCGAGGTGCTGAGGAGACCATCTATACCCACCCTTCAGGAGGGATTCTCGTAGCATGACTTAGTGGTTTCTGTTTACTTTTGTACTAGTTTTTCAGTTGTACTGTACTTTCATTTGGGTTTGTATTCTGGTCCATTTACCTTTCAGTGCTTACTTTGTATTCAGTATTACTTTTTTCTTACTTCAGCTTGCGTACTCTGTTGTGTTTGTTTACTTTTATAAAGGCAATTACTTCCTTTCTTTATCGGGATTTATGCCTTTGGTGCTAGTCACCAGCCCTTAGCTTATGGAAGGCGGGCTTGGGGAGGTCACTGCATGAGCCCCGAGGAAGGGTTGTGACAAATTGGTATTAGAGGAGGAACCCAGCCTTAAGTTTGGTGCACTGCCAAGGTGGATATATAGGTTCCATAATGAGGATGTTTTGATCTAAAGAGGGGTGATTGTAACACCCCTGAATGATAAAATGTTAAATGACTAAATGATATAACTCATGTCAACAAGGTGCACCTTCCTTTTTGGGAGCCTGTCTGATTAGAACATCATAGTTAAGAGTACTTGGTCTGGAGTTGTGATCATGATGGGTGACCATCTGAGATGTTTCCCAGGATGTGTGTGAGTGAAGAAAAAGCACACTAGAAAGGACATGTGTTGGCTTATGGGGATAATCATTAGTCAGATGACCCGTTCAGTCACGTGGGTGGGCCCCAGGGTGGGGACCATGTGTCTGCGGGGAAACTGGTGGTACCTGGTGGCCCAGGACCCGACGACCATGTCAAGGTGGGGAGTTTGTGCTATCACCGAGGCCCAGTTTCACATTTGGTATCAAAGGAGTCAGTTCTACCATATAAATCATGACTATGATCATTCTTTTCTGTAAAGCAATTGTGTTAAGAGTATTGAGTTTTGTTTTCAGTCCAGGGAGCCCAGTGTTGGTGCGGTGCCCGACGTATCCATACACCACGACCTTGACCCCTGATTTCCAACTCAGTGCACGAAAACACTGATTTTATTTGTGTTTCAAAAGTTTTCATTATGATTACTCTATTTCATCTCACTAGGTATATTGTTTTGGCCGTGGAACACTAGTTTCTTTTCATAATGGCCCCACGAAGGCAGCCAGCTAGGGTTCCGAGTCGCGTACGAGATGGAAGCCCTCCAAGCGACGAGGCCTCGGTGTAGGGCCCCATCAAAGATGAGGCACTAGCGGTACCACTTCCTGTTGAGCCACTGACACTACCAGCCCCAGCAGCGGAGGGTTCACACCACCTAAATGCGTTGCATGAGTTTCAGCGATAGAGAATGCCCAGGTTCCGCAGAGAGGCAGACCCTCAGGCAATCGAGGATTGGCTGGAGGATATCGTTAGAGTCTTCATATTAGTAGGGACACCGGCCAATCTTATGGTGATCCTTGATGTGAGTCACCTACACACAGCCGCAGGTAGATGGTGGAGCTTGATGCTCTAGGTGCACGACATGGCATCTCTACTTTGGAAAGACTTCGATAGTCTCTTCCACTCGGAGTTTTTTCCAGCCACCCTCCGTGCGGTGCAATACATGAGTTACTTCATCTGTAGCAGGGCAGCATGATGATGGCTCAATACTCAATAAGGTTTATTGACCTCTCATGATACTCAACGGACATGGTAGGAGAACCATTCTTTAGGGCCCACACATTTGAGCACGGACTCAGACATGAGATCATGGCCTTGATGATCTCCCTCACCATTCTGACACAGGCAGGAGTGCTAGAGCGAGCCCTTCTTATAGAGAACTTTCTCTCTAAGCTGACACCAGCAGTGAGACCCACTGTAGGGTGACACAATGCAGAGTCTTCTATAGCCGGCAGTAGACAACTATCACAGAGGTCTAAGCGGACCAGACAATAAGGCGAGTGACCTCATGATACAGGTTCGGTTGTGCGGGGCACCCGAAACAGAGCAAACTATATGAGGACCAGGCAGTGCTATGCATGGAGTCAGTAGGGTCACATGGCTCAAGACTGCCTGACTCACTATGCAGATGAGCAGCAGACAGTGGAGGGACCTCCCAGGCAGAGGCTGAGGTTCGACCGTGGCGGTCTTCAGGGAGTAGGCGGATGAGGCAGTGGAGCTAGCCGAGCAGCAGGTGGTGGATGACATTTTCAGGCTCTACCACCACCACAACTAGGAGGTCCACCCCGACCACAGGGAGCTGGTGTGCAGAGGCAGGCTCAACTCTAGGAAGTGGAGGCTTATGACCATGGTGCGCCATAGATGATTTGAAGTACTATCTATGTCTACTCCACCCTTACTGCTATACTTATAGACACATGAGCGAGTTATTCTTTTATTACTACTGACCTTGTTCGGAGCTTGGAGATTCCGATGGAGTTGTTGGCTCAATCCTTACGTATAGAGACTCCTACAAGAGAAAACTTGATGATTAAACACTAGTGTCGGCAGTGTGAGTTTACTCTAAGAGGCGAGATCTTTGGCTAGGATCTTCTCGTAGCGGTGTCGAGGCCTTACGACCTCATCTTTGGTATAGAATGGTTGTCTACAGTCCATGCTCAGATCGACTGCATTCGGCGCAAAGTGCGATGTGACCACACAGATGGGACCAGGATCACCTTAACCGGTGATAAGGGAGCCTTTTCAGTGCAGGATGGACTTACGTAGAGGAGAGGGAAGCCGATCACACATCAGTTGTCTAGTTTCGTCCTTGGAGCGGTTGATGTGCGGAGTTCGAGTTTTCTGATTGTGGTGGATCAGTATGCATACATTTTTCCTAATGATGTTCTAGGACTACCTCCTTGCAAATAGGTAGACTTCTACATTGACCTGTAACCCGGGACAACACCAATATATACTCCAGCATATCAGATGGCTCCCGCTGAGCTTCGTGAGCTACGGGTACAACTGGGGGACTTACAGGGGAAGGGATTTATCCGACCCAGTGTCTCACCCTCAGCTTCACCGATTTTATTTTCCAAGAAGGCGGATGGGAGCTTGTGACTATGTTTTGACTACCGTAGCGTGAATCAGGTGACCATGATGAACAAGTACCCACTCCTGAGGATTGACGAACTCTTTGATCAGCTCAAGGGAGCACATTGGTTTTGGAAGATATAACTCAGATTAGCCTATCACCAGATCAGAGTTCGAGACTAGGATGTGCAGAAGATGGCCTTCTGGTGTCGGTATGGCCACTGCAAGTTCTTGGTTATGCCCTTTGGCACAACCAATGCACCAGAAGTTCTCATGAGTGTCATGAAAAAGATATTATAGCCTTACCTAGATCGTTTTTCCATAGTATTCATCGACGACATACTGATTTACTCAACTACTGAGGAGGAGCACGCCTACCACTTGTGGGTTGTACTTGATACACTTAGAGAGAACCAGATTTATGGTAAGCTCTTGAAGTGTCAGTTCTGGATATGAGAGGTACATTTCTTGGGACATGTCATCTCGAAGGCAAGAGTTGGAGTGGATCCAGTGAAGATTGAGGCAGTGCTTACTTGGGATCCACCGAGGAGCATGACGGAGGTACGAAGCTTCCTGGGTCTGGCTGGATACTATCAGAGATTTGTTCCAGACTTCTACAGAGTTGTAGCACTACTTTCATCTTTGACAAATAAGGGGAAACCCTTCACGTGGTCAGATATATTTCATCTGATCTTTTAGGAGCTGAGGTAGAGATTGACTTTCTCATCCATCTTGAGGCTACCAGAGGAGGACGTTGGGTACGTAGTATACTGTGATGCATCAAGGACCAGACTCGGGTGTGTCCTGATGCAAGAGCGAGCAGTGACCATGTATCGTTCATGGCAGTTAAGGCCACACGAGAAGAACTACGCTACCCATGTCCTAGAGTTAGCAGTAGTGGTCTTCACCTTGAAAATGTGGTGGTACTATTGGATTGGCGAGCTCTTTACTATCTACTCTGACCACCAGTCTTAGGTACATCTTTTTGCATAAGGACCTGAACCTGAGACAACGGTGATGGTTTGAGTTCCTCCAGTACTATGACTTTGAGATAGTCTATACTCCTGGGAAGGGGAACATTTTAGCTGATGCTCTCAGCAGGAGGTCAGGCATTAAAAAGCTATGAGAGGCGACTGATCAGCTAGCTGCGTTGCAGATATCTTTCATGGATAGAGATGGAGCAGTCATTCTTAAGTCTCTCACAGTCACTCCTCCACTTCTTCAGCGAGTCAGAGAGGCATATTGTGGGGACATTAACAATGAGATGCGATGTGCTCAGATATCCACAGGGTAGGAACCTGATGGATTTTTTGAAGGAGGGGAGCATGTCATCCTCTTTAGGGGGTGTACCATGGTACCAGTTGCATTACAGGAGGAAGTGCTGAGGGAGTTTCACACTTCCCCTCCAGCGGTGCATCCAGGAGTGTCGAAGATATACTAGGACCTCATACGACATCACTAGTGGACGGGTATGAAGAAGGATGTAGCAGAGTTCATTTCATGATGCCTCACTTGTCAGTAAGTGAAGGCAGAGCACCAGGTACCAGTAGGCTTGGTACAACCCTTAGAGGTCCCATAGTGGAAGTGGGATGGGATATCCATGGATTTCATGATGGGGATTCCACATAAATCCAGAGGGCACGACTCTATCTAGGTGATCATTGACCGAATCACCAAGTCAGCCCACTTTCTACCGATCAGAGAGGAGGGCTATATAGAGATCTTGGGACACCTTTACATTCAGGAGATCATATGGCTTCATGGTGTGCCATAGACAATTGTTTCCGATAGAGATGCTTGTTTTACTTCTCGACTATGGAAGGGGTTACCAGAGGATTTTGGGACGTAGCTACATCTGAGCACTACCTTCCATCCTCAGATGGACAGACAGACTAAGAGGACCATATATACACTCAAGGACATGCTCCGTGCATGTTTCCTTGAATTTGGTCGCAGCTGAGAGGATCACCTACCCTTGGTGGAGTTTGCATACAATAATATTTACCAATCCACCATCGGGAAGGCACCATCCGAGGAACTATACAGTCGACCTTGCAGATCACCTCTGTTCTAGAATGACCCTGGGGAGTCAGCACTTGTAGGACCAAAGATGGTTCAGGCTATGACAGAGATGGTGCCGATCATCCAGGAGTGGATGAAGACTGCACAGAGCAGATAGAAGTCCTATGCTGATAGGAGGCAGATACCACTAGAGTTTGAGGATAGTGACCACGTCTTCTTACAGGTCTCACCTCGACAGGGTCTATGGAGATTTGGCCTGGGCGGTATGTTATCTCCACATTTCATCAGACCATTCCTGGTCCTCAATAGAGTAGGCGAGGTAGATTACCACCTGGACCTTCCACCTCAATTGCACCGAGTGCATCACATCTTCAACTTATCTAAGCTGAAGAGATACATGCACGACCCGACCCACATCATTGATCACGGGGAGCTGGACATCGATGACAGGATGACGTTTGTGGAGGTCCCGGTGGGGATTGAGGATTGACAGGATCAGGTCCTACTTGGACGGTCGATTCCTCTAGTGCGCATTTGCTGGAAGCACTGGAACCTCCAGGAGAGAACATGGGAGTGAGAGGCACAGATGCAAGCTCAGTATCCCCATTTGTTTTCCTAGTGTGTGTTGTAGCTTTACTGGGATGTAAATATCTGAGGTGGTAGTAATGTAAAGACCCGGAATTTTCAAGGAAAATATTTTTCTAAATTCTCTGGAATTTTATGAGTCTGTGGCTTCTGACAACACTTGATTTCGAGGCCCGATGTGCATGGAATCGATTTCTGATGTTTTTTTGGGTACGTTCAATAAATGCATGTGCGGGGTTTTCTATCTTTTGAACCGGTGCTTAGAATTTAAATCTGATGACACCGATGAACTCGTAGTGCCGATATTCTCTTAAGGGGACCCTTACCGCAGTTGTGTTTTATGTGGGTTGAATGTTAATTTTTGGGGTTTAATAAAAAAGTTAAATCAAATTTTTTGAGAACAATTTTATTTATCCTTGTAGTTTAATCCTACATGGGGAAGTTATTGGTGGGTCCCACATGTACATAACTTCCCATGTGTGGATATTTGTGAGGTGGGGCACACACGATCCCCAACCATTCATCTTCCCATAACCTCCCTTTAACCCCCATTTAACTCACCTTTATTTAATTCATTGACAACCCGCTTAATTAAGAGATCTCTTCACCTCCATATCTCTCTCTTTATTATTTTCCAACACATTTTAATTAATGAATTCAACCTATTCAATTAATTAATTAACTTGTTTGAATTTTGAATTACATATGTGAATAAAAATAATAGCTTTAGCTATTATTTTATTTTGGGGAATTCATTGTGTTAAGAGGATTTGTGAGAGAGCTTTGGAGAAATAGAGAAGGGTGTTCTTGTCTCAATGAAGAACCCCATCCTTTTAACAAAGAACCGCCGAGGAACATCAATCATCGCCTTCGATCTTCATCCAAACCAAAGGAGAAGGAGCCACCCACGAGGAAATCTGACGATGCGCCATCCCCAACCCTTCTTCCCTGACGTCAACTAGTTGAAGCCGTCTCCCTGCGACGCCGGCTTCTACGACACACGACTACCCCGAACCTTATCTCAAGGTAGGAGTTTTTTCATTTTGAAGTGCTTACCTCGTACCTCATTCTTCGTTCGAAATCATTGTTTATTTTCGGCCAAATGCTACCACCTAACGCGGAGGGTGCGGGCTGAATGCATATGGTCCGACGACCTTCTATAGTCTCTTTTCATTGAGATGGAGATCATGATAGGAAGGTGGCGACGAATAGATGCGGCGGTCGTGCACCAACCACATGCGGAAGAACCGCGGCCCGCAACCACGGGCCGCTCGGCCAACGATGAACCGGCTGGCTTAAGCCGGCCGTGCTGAAGGAGAACCATGCCACCACATGGTATGCTATGTTGAAGAAGACTTCGACCCGCATTCCGTGGGTCGTTCAGGGGGCGAACCGGTCGGCAGGCGGCAGGCCGGGCTATGCAGAACCGCGGCACCAGGATGGAGAGACCACGGCCCGCCCGTGCAGGCCGCTTGCGCCAAAAAGGTCAGCTGGCTTCAGCCGACCAGTTAGGGAGGGTGGCGTCGCTTGGTGTCGCGGGTTTGGGCAGCTGGAGGGTTGCGCCCCCCTCGGACAACTCGGCCCCCTCGGGCCGAGACGATCGACCTGCCGGCCGAGCCCCGGCCGGGCGACGCCGCACCGGGCCAGGCCATGCCGGGCTGAGCCGCACCCCTTCGGGCAGGGCCGCGTGTTTTATCAGGCCTGTCTGACCCCATTCTAGGTTGGACCCACAAAAACTGGGTTGACCTCTAGCCCACTCAGCTTAACGGGCCGGGGCCGTTTTCACTTAAGTGTGAATAACTTGAAGAACCCGCGTCTGATAGACGTGCCGTCTGCGGCACAGGGAACCTCATGACGTGGAGGTCCTTTTTTGATACTCTAAGTGAGTTTTGGACGACATTGGATCATAGACGGGTTTGGAATGAGCGTATTTCCAACCAAGCCCCTAGAATGGAAAAACCAATATCTCTCAGACCAGACAATCGATGGACGCACCGTCTGTTGTGTTGGCTTCCTTTTTCTGAGATGAACTTCGGGATATATCAAATCTGTAATTTGTGACAGTTGATGTATCGAACCCATTGGCTTGAGGAGTGAACCCACCTGGAATCGAGCATGCTGTGTGTGGGAAACCTAGAGTTGGCTGCGACTACAACGACTACTGTACTGGAATCCTCCGTGGGTTCGACGATGATGGAAAATGTACTAGAATCCTCTACGGGTTCGACGATGAAGACAAATGTACTAGAATCCTTCATGGGTTCGATAGTGAAGAATACCATACTTGAATCCTCATTAGGTATAATAGTTTGACTTCTGTTCCAGTATATTGCGTGGGTCCGAAAGAGTAGCTAGTCTAGTATCCTACGTGGATTTGATAGCTTAGTTGGACTAGTATCCTACGTGGGTCTTCTAGCTTAGATGAATCAGTGACTGCATCTGATCATCTTTATCACTTTACGAAAAATGTATAAATGTGTGAGATGAGTCTTGACTGTCAATAAATACCATCGGTGTGATTGACTTATTTGCTGTGTGGATGGGGTTGTGCATGGACTCCAGGGTCGGAGCCGAACTAGAATTGATGACTTAGGTATATGTATGGGAATATACCTAAGTAGAGTTGGTTGATACTTCATGATTATACCTTTTCTTTTGTGTTTTATCCTATGTGGATTCTAGGAGACCTTCAGGGGTCTCAGGGTCCCTACTAAGTATCGTTATACTCACCCCTGCATGGGCAATTCCCGCACTACGTTGTGTTGGTTCAAGATGATGGACAACACTGATCATGGTTGAGGCTTGTAGAGATGGACGGTACCAGGAGGTGGACCACATGGTTAGACGTACATGGAGTAGACAAATGGACCTGAGGTGCTGAGGAGACCATTTGTACCCACCCTTCAGGTGGGATTCCCGGAGGACGACTCTATGGTTACTGTTTACTTTTGTACAAGTTTTTCAGTTGTACTGTACATTCAGTTGGGTTTTTATTATGGCCCATTTACCTTTCAGCACTTAATTTGTATTAAGTATTACTTTGTGATTACTTTAGCTTACAAACTCAATTGTGTTTGTTTACTTTTATAAAGGCAATTCTTTTCCTTTTTTATCGGGATTTACGCCTTTGGTGCTAGTCGCCAGCCCCTGGACTATGGAAGGCGGGCATGGGGTAGTCATGACACGGGCCCTGAGGACGGGTCATGAATGTTTTACCACTTCTGTGAGTTGAATTTCAAAAATATGAGAGATATAGTTAATATTAGTATATAAAATGTGGTTCAATAAGATGAAAATAATTTCTGGTTAATAGAAACTTTTTACTTTTATTTACCATGGTAAAAATTAAATAAGGAAATTATGGGTAAAAATGATATTATAATTACCATAAAACATGGAATAATTCTATTGGATAAGTGTAATTCGACCAAAAAACCTTAAGAATTAAATATGACCCCCTTTGGTCAACTTGGAGTAGATTAGGACATTTATTATTATTTTATTTAAAGAATATTTGAAAGAGTTAAAATCAATGTTTAATAACTAAACCAATTTCAATATAGGGTTATATATAAGATAAATTTTACTATAAATATTAATTATTAATATAAAAACATTTCCTACATAATTGTATTTTATCTATAATTTTTAGACATAAATAACTAAATTTATTTATGAGACAATGATGGTGCATTAATTACCTTATTAATGAATGATTAAAATAATTTATATTATAAATATCCAAATAAATATAATTTGATAATTTTAATGAATTAAATTATTTTTATAGGTTAATATAACTTGTTAGGGTTGATTAAATGAATTATTTTCAAATTAATAATGTTGTAAATAATTAAAAAACAAAATACCAAATAGTGTCAAAATTGACATAAAATAATTTTTAAAAAAATATTATATTATTAATTGGTATTCTTTTTCTAAAAATATATGGTTCGGCAAAAGGTACTAAATAATATTATATATGTCATTAATGAGCCACTTGAGGATCTCTTGGAAGTTTATAGTATGTTTATTAACCATATAATATAAAAATACACAGATACATGGTAAATGAAAAAACTATTTAACTAAGAGTTAAATATAAAATATAAGGTTAATATGATGACCTAAGACTTTCTAAAACCTATTTTTTGAGAGGTTTGAGACCCATACACACCTTATAATTTAAATAATTCATTTTTGAGCCATTATAAACCGAAAATGATTTTATAATAAAATAATATTTCAAGTTTTTCCTAAAGTGACCCTCACCTCTCTTATAAAAGGGAACTTCCCTTTCTATCAAATTCACAACTCAAAGCCATTTGGCTTGGCCAAACCCTGCCCAAATACCCTCAAAATTTCTTCCCTTCATCCTAGATGGAATAATGTATTCATAAATCGATCCTATGGAGCCCTTTTGATCTAATAAAAAAGAAATAATTGAAGAAGAGGTAAATATTTCATCACCTCTTTCAAGTTCATTTGTTCTTCCACATCCTCTTTCTTTGTTGTTTCAATTATAAAATAATAACTCCAGTATCTTATATATACTTTGAGGTTATTATAAAAATGTAAAACCATATTTATTATTCTATCCATCCTATAAATTACAAAGGCAATATACGTGTGTACTTACAGATTACCGTCTCCACGTCGTGGTGTAGTTTTTGATTCAAACACTTCATCATTTGGATGGGTATAATAATGAGTATACATGATGTAAATAGTAAATAAAACATGATAATGATTCTTTATATTTGATATAAGATCCAATTATATAAGATTTTAATATCAAAAAATGATATTGTCTCTCATGCGTACATCTGGATTAACGTCTCCATGAACGCGATGGGATTCATTCCCCACCATAATCATTAAAGAATGATTTTCATTTTATGATTAAGAATAATGTTTATTAACATAATATCATTCTGTATATGAATCAAATACATCCTATCCATTACATACATGGCTTACATAACCAAGCATATAATGAAAAATGAATCAGCAAACACCAGAAATGATGATACTATTGAAATATCATTAAAAAAGAAATATTAGAAGATCATATATGATATCATATTAATGGAAATGGTTCTTATATAATTTAATAACAATTATTTCACCATTATACATGAGGTAAAACTACCCTCTACCAAGGAGAAGTACAAGGTAAGGGTTAATTTCACAATCTCTTTATTATCTGAGATTGTTGTTATGTAAGTATCTACTGGGACCTCTTTATCATCCACATCAATGTTTCTTAAAAATGTATTCCAAAACATTTTTACTATTTACCAGACTATGGGTTAAAGTTATTTATAATTTCTTTTTGAAATTTTATAAAATGGTTTCAAAGGAATCTTTTCATCGTTTTCCACACAAGGTACCTTATGACCTTTTCTACAAAATTAAGGAAAGAATGTTTTTTTAACTTATATGACAGGTGCAGATATTTTCCACCGGTATAACATCACCGATGTTTCACTTAAAATATTATAAGAATATTTTCAAAATAAATGTTTTATTTTATAATTATATGGATTTTAAATTATTTCAAAATAGAAAGAGATATTTCTCTAAAAAATGTTTTGATTTCATCTATGTAAACATCCTTTGATGGATTTTGAGTTTTTTGAAGTTGAGTTATTATGATACAAAACTTCCATATTGTATTGAAGATTTTGTGATATGTTTGACTATGAATGTGTTAATTTAATACCATTCATTGTTTATAGATAATTTATTTACATTAAGTATGCTAGTTTCAATATTAATGATTATGTTATGTTTAAACCATTTCATATGTGGAATGCATTGGACTTAGTAAATGATGGGTGGAGCTTGCTATAGCTCCTCGATGCATCAGTAGGTCTAATGAGACAAAATAGTGTATTGGAAGAAGTCATTAACCAAATCTTATTTCTAGTCCTCAAAAAAGGACTTGACTATGTGGTTATGAAGTCTGGCATTATGCATTCCAACATTATGATAGTGTCTATTGATATTGCATTTGATTATTCGACTAGTAGAATATCCATGTGAATAATTAAATGGAATTATTTGATTTTATCTTTACCATATTATGCTTAAGATCATGTTTAAAATGATTTTGTTTTAATATTACATTCCCTTAAATGTTTATGCTTATTTATGGAAGTTTATGCTATATTGTTATCCTTACTGAGCATCTGAGCTCACCCCTTTTTATGTTTTATTTTTCCCAAGATGCGAAGAAGTATATTATAACTGACCTATAGAAATAGTATAAGAGATATGAGTGTCGCCTATGGAGACTATGTTATTGTAGTTTTTTATTTTATAATGTAATGTAAATATTATGAATATATCTAGTATTTCCAAGGCTACTAAACTAATCAGTCATTAGAGGCTTGATATTTTGTGATCATGCTGATGTTATGTAATAATTCACTGACTCTAGGTAACGAGGGTCGGGGCGTTACACAATACATTGATCTCAACATCATTTTTTAGCCTGATTCCTCCTATTTATGGCCATTGGTTAGAATAAAATGAAAATTAAGGGTAAGTATTTAAGACTATTAATCATATAAAGGCTAATACAATGACATTAAAGGGAAAACTTATAAATTAAACTTATTTCCTCAACTTATAAATTTCTAGGATTAGATCTATGTTATCCATGATTTATTTCCTAATGTACATTATTATATAATTTTTTCCCTTAATAATGGTTCACACTAAGCTTATGAATTTTAAAAAGAATACCCCCTGGGAGTTTCCAAATTGGAGTGAATCAAGGCTCATTCTCATGCACTAGTACCCATTCAAGTCTAGCTGAAAGCTATTATTTCAGGTTTTACCCATAGATACATATGTTATAGAGCCACATCCAATTATTAGTATCCATCAAGGGATGTATTTATTAATAAACCACTTATTATATTCTCTCAAAAATTTAGGGATTCTTTTGTTATACTTAGTCTTATCCCTAAATATTTCACTAGAATTTTATATCATAATCCCAAAAATAACGAAACTTTCCTCAATTACCAACAATAACACACTTTTAAATTTTATTAAAATCATACATGATTTAATTATATAAAATTACTCTTAATATAACCCAAAATACTGATAAGTATGGTGTATTTGGAAATTAGGGACATTACATAACAACTTAAAACATGAAATGCAACATCTTTATTGAAAACTTCTTTAACATGCTCGAACATAGAACTATATGGGATATATTGGGAAAATAAAATAAATAAATGGGTGAGATATAAATCCCATTAATGGAGTAAAAAATTCATTGAATGCAGATAATAATACATGTTAGGAAATTCATATTAATGAAGCATAAAGAAACATGAATCATAAAGAAAGATAAAACATGATATTCGTAACATGGAAATGTAGAAACAACTTAAAACACTACATCATAGGTCTAGGTTAAACTTCCATGACATCATAGTGGAAAAATTCCCATAATGGAATCATGTAAAACCCTATCCTAACATGACAAATCATGATTCTAAACATTACCCAAGGCACTTAAGCATTATATAATTCTGGGTGCACCCATCACTTTCATTTCATTCACATGCTTATGTGTGCCACATAGATCATAAAACATTGATTCATTCATCATCATAATTTAGTCCATGATCATGGTGTGTGGAATAAATATATGTAAGTCCTCAATTGAAATTCATATGTGCCTAAAAGTGAAAATGATTGATAGGGAATGGGTCTGGTATTTACTACACAATTGTGTTGGAATGGAAATTCATGGTGCAATTTCAGAACCCTAACGACGTGACATAAAAATTAATAAAAAGGGTTGATGATAGAGAAAATTTTATATCATAACATCATAATAGAAGTAATTTTTAAATAAAAGGTGTTACATAATAAACAAACTTGAAGATAGAGGATGAATGAAACAACTCATACGAAATTTTGGTATGGTAACGAGTGTGCATGAGAGGGATTAATGAGAGAGAAAGAGGTATCTCATAATTAAATCATAATAATGTAAGTATGGGGAAGGTGGGAAAACATACCCCATCATTTTTAATTGAAAAATAAAAGGTTGTAACAATATAAGGAAACATGGATAAAATTGAGAATGGAAGGAACCCTAACTTGAGTGTGTGCCTTCAAAAGCTTGAAGAGGGGTTTCTTGAGAGATCAGGGCACCTTTGAAGGATTATATAGAGAGTAGGATAGATTAAGGATATAATCAATTGATTTTTAGTGAAGATAATTGAGAGCTTTGGTGGGTTTATATAGTAAATGAGAGGGTAATTCTTTAATATTTAAAAAACATGGGTTTTGGAATCTATATAATTAAATATTCAATACCACAAACCATACCATGGTTTTTTCCAATGGTTTCTTCCAAATAAGGGATATTTTAATTATTTTATTAGGAAAAAGGACGAATATATGAAAATATTATACTCTCTTATGTGGAGGTGAGTCAAATTATTCAAAAAATAAATTTAAAATCAAAAAATATATTATACATTTTTGGGGATTAATAAGTGAATTATAAAAATAATATAATTATATTAAAATCCAATTATTTTAATGGTAAAGGATATATTCATCCAGGAATACCCATTATAGTATTTATTAAATCATTTTGGGTCATTATGATATCATAAAAAACCTTATTTTTATGCAATATTTAATTTTCCCTGAAAATTTGAATCTCAGAAAAAATTTCAAAAATAACCAATGGATTATTTCAACATTCTAATTCCAAAAATAATAATCACTTTATCTAAATAATTTTATAAATATGTGAATTTTCAATTTTGAAATGAAAACTAAAATTTATTGAAAATTGATGGGTTTTGACTAAAATAGTGTTCAAACCTTAATAAAAATTACTTTTGACATAATAAAAAATATTTGATGACTTATATTTAATAAAAGTACCCTTAATTTCAAAAATCAATTGTTTCATAAAAATAAACCCTTTAAATTAATTGGAATATTACATAAAAATACATTTTTTAATTAATTAGAAACCAAAATCATTTAAAAGAAATAATTAAAATTAAAAATATATACAATATTATATAAATATTTACATTATTAAGAACTTGATATATATCCCTTTATTATACTGGCATATTCCTTAAGAGTAAGGTGTGTGATGGTGAGATTATTATGGGGTCATTTTTCAAACATGGTTTGGGCCGTCATCTCAATGAGCATGAACTTCTCTCGTAAATGGTTCTTCTCATGCTTAAGTTGTTGGATGTAATCATGGTTTTAGTCATGGAAAAATCATAGAGTTGTTATCTCCCTTGGATTCCATGATTAATGGACTTCATAGGGCATATATCTACTTGTTTAGGCTATCCGTGCCTTTTTCTGAGTCAATTGAATGTGTTAAATCCCTATATTTATAGTAATTATGTGATCACTATTCAATGTCTATATTATCAACGGCCAACATTATTAGTGGAACATTAAATCTAAAAGAATAAAACCAAGTAAGTGCATGTGTTTTATATTACCATTTTACAAAAAATACATTTAATTAAATAAAAAGGAAAATTTCATTTATTATAGTTCGGGTCATTAAAATCACTACATAAGATGAATATTTTACAAACAATCATGGTTACAAATAAATTTTATCGATGATGTAGTAGGTTTATGATATGGTAATGGAAGTGAAATATCCTATCAAAATTAATTGTGAGAATCCTAGTGATATTAATTTGAAAAAAACAATATTGTTCATCACTCAATGATAGAGAAAAAGGAAATCAATTATCATTTTATCAAGGATAAATTGGATCATGGTTTATTGGATTTAGAGTATGTTACTACAAAACATCAATTCAAGAAAATTCTCATAAAGTGCTTACCTAAAGAAAAAATTTAATGGTATTGGTTGAATCTCGGGTCCAATCAACCCCCACACATAAATAGTGAAAATGTAGAGACCCACTCTCCATGGTATGTTGATAATATCAATGTGTATTAATAATTTTTGTTCTATTGATGACCACAAATAAATGAAATTTTGGTTCATTGATAAAGGGTGTGAAATAAGTAAAAGGGGATAGATGAGATTAATCAAACCTATTTTTGGGGAGATTAAGTAAATCATTAAGTAGATAGATTAAATATATTTAATCAAGGGGAAAAATTATGTTTGGGATGGTTTAAATATATATATTTTGTTTTTGTTTTGTCAATATAGATAAATCATAGTAATATTTAGTGATTAATTCTTTTTGTAATTGTACATGTAGTCTTCTTATGATTTACACTCTATGAAATACTTGGTATCAATTTCCTATAATAACTATATCGACTTCAACATTTCATTCAATCACTCTCCCAAAAATGTCATTGAATTATTCATTCTCAAAATATAACTAATACCTACTAACTCTATCATAGTTATGAAATATTGTATCCATAGGGAAGGAAAAGTATATGTTTTTGAACTATGAAAATTACCTCAAAAACGTAAAAATAGAAAAAATTAATTAATAAAAAAACTTTTGATGTGATGTGTAACTAAGGATGAAATGTGTGTGAATTAGTGTAAGTGATTAAAGAATACGGATTGATGAGGTGTCGATAAAAATTGACTATCTAAGAGAATTTTAATTATATGGTCTTTAAAAATAATTTTTGATCCTAAAAAATATGAATGGATCTTCTTTAATTAAAGGGAATTCCCACTTACCCTATCTATAATATGAGAGATGTTAAGTAAAATGATATAGTTTATCAACCAAAAACATTAACTGTTACAGAAAAATGAATAAAAAAATTCCATCATATAAAATTTTGTCAAATCATGGTACACTGTTTTAAACTTTTTATTAATTGAAAAATAACTTTTTAAAATATTTTTCTATACAATTATTACCAACATTTTGAAAATTTGAGCAAGTTTTAATATTATCAATCCATGATGAAGTGAAAAAGAAGTTTTTCCTTGATAAATAATAATAGTATCATAATCCAAGAAAATTTATGAATCAATGGAAAATATTAAAACTAGAACAATCTCATTCCCCTGATTAAGATTTATCAAATTATCATTTTCAACTTGAAAAAATTATTTCATTACATATAAATAAAATATGATAAAGGAGAAATAGAAAGCAGAAAAATATCCCCTATTGATTCGATTCTTATTCTTTTTTTGTCACCCTCTATTCTAAATACTCTATTTTTATATGAATATGTCTATTACGGTTGTCCACGTCCATATGCTTATGAGAATCTCTTAAACACCATAAAAAATTTTACTTTTATTCACCTCTAAAATCACAAACATATATTAAAAACACCATCTTAATATTTTCTAATCTCAAATTACTATCCTCTCAATGTACAATTATTTCCATATGACAAATAGCTTCAATTTTTATCCTAATGTTATTGCTCTTTAAACCAAATAAGGACTCCATAACCAGCATAGAAACCGACACATTCACTAATAATTCTCGAAGATTATTGCCAATATGTATTATACAACTAATTAATTTAATTATAAATTTAATGAAAATTCATTTAATTAAATATATATTAATCAAACTATAGCTTTGACTTCATCAATGTCGTTTTTTGAACTCCCATGAGTCTTCATAACCCATCTCAAATGAGTTACCCATTCAAAAAAAAATTTGGTGAGTTTCAAATTCCACTTTGGCTCCAAGGACCTTGACTATAGTTTTTTGATCACTTACATAATTCATATTGGAAATGTCGAGATTTTATTGATGATTTTGAATCTTCCAGTGAAGTTTTTGTTCACTCATTTCATAGATATTACATTCGTGATGCTTGGTGAATATTTTTTAGTTGTCTCAGTTCCATATTCATTACAATAGGTGGTTTCAATGTCTTTATTGAAACGGTCTTTACAAATATCATTATTCTGAGATTGGCTTGGATAACTTGAGTACTGTGAGCTCATAATCATTATTCATCATCTAGAATACATGACTTTAACTCTACACTACCATTTTCATATTCTCATAGTAATTTCGTACAACCTATAGTTCACATTGACCTAAAACTTCATAGTTATATCTTATAGATACAGTGAGCTCCCTCCTTCATCTTCAATATTGATCATATAAACTTATTTAGTAAACAAGATTCTTCATTATTGAAATTTAAATTCTCCAAAACATCATATTATTTCTTTACAAAATCATGGATGGTTTCATCAATTCAAGCATACCGCATGATCAAGATCATAGTTGGTTTGTGTTGTGATAAAGTGTGTTTTGTTGAATTTAATGTTAATATATTACAATGTTTCTATATTTTTATAGGATAATTTTCATATGGAGGTTAAGAATGCTTCCCTAGGGATTGTTTGAATGTTTATTAAACTATGTTAAGATACTATTCACTAAATGTTTGATGATTATATGGAGATATTTATGTTCCTAAAATCATGAATAAAGTAATGATCATAGTTAATGATTGAATGAGTTTTTATGTGAGGGTAAAAATAGAGAGGAAGAAAAACACTATTAAAATATGTAAAAAGGGGGGATATGTACAATGTGTGAGATATTGATGTTCTAGTGGTAGTTAAATGTTATCATTTGAACATAAATAACGAGTTTAAAAAAAGATGTTTGTAGTCAAAGTTACAAAGTTCAATCATGAAAATATATATAGATTGATTGATAAAGATAATATGATAGGCTGTAAAATGATCGAATAGAGGAAACCCATATAGTTCATCAATTAGAGATATATATAAATATTACATTATATTTTATATTTTTATAATGATATTGGAAGGAGGCAACCCATGTAAAAAATCAGATGTAGATGTATACAGAGTTTTATGTTTGATGTTTCATCAGTCAGAAACATGAAAGATCGATTGGATAGAGATATGTGATTTCATATAATATATAAATGTGAAGGAACCCAAATTAGATAAGGGTGTATGAGTTTTTACATAATGTTGTGTGTGATTATAAATATGAATATCAAATCCAGATATTTGATGGTATCAAAAAATGATTCTCTTTTAGAGGTTTCATATGAAGAGCACCGGTGAGAGAGCTATATGAAGATACAATATATGGGGATATGAGATGTCATGTGACAAAGATTTGTTGAACTCATTGGATAATGGTTTCCTAATAAACAAAAACTAAACATAGGCCCATCAGCTGATGAATGTTTCAGATTATGTTGGATGAAGGAATCTGGATTTGGTTTAATGAATAAAAAAGTTCCAAGAAGAATTATATAAATTATGTAATGTCCTTGAAAATGGAAATTAATAGTTTATAGTTTAATGTTTTTTTATCTTTTTAAGGTTAAATTTTTTTGTTTATGTTTCTTAACACTTAGTTTAAGTAAATTCAATGAAATGGGGAGCTTTCATGAAACTTCAAGTCTATTTGAGAATGTTTCTGAAGTGTTTAGAGGCACAAAAAAATTAAAATTAGAGAAAATATGTGAAATTAAAAATTTCATTGAGTGGAAAAATACATTTAAGTTCTCAACCAATATTTTATAAGAACACCTATTTAAATTGGGTGGTGGTGTGGTATGTATAAATATATAGAACACTATTACTACATGGAGGAATGGAAATATAGATTATTTTCTGCAATGAGTTATTTATTAAGTTACTACATGATTTAAATAGGTGAATTAGAACGATTTCCATTGGTCAAAAAAGGATAGTGAGAGTTTATAATTAATATCCTACTTTTTTTAAGAAGATTTATCAGACTGGGTTTCATTGGACAAATCAGAAGTTCCATCAGACCGAGAATCATTTGTTAAAGAGGAATTAGTGTTTTAGTTTCTAATAAAATATCATTCATAGTTAAATAAGTCAAATCAGACCAAGATTTATCCATATTATATATAATATTTATACCAAGAACACTATTAATAGGTGCATTAAATAGATCATGTTAGACTGAAGGATAATGTGTTAAGAAACATCAGATAGTGACCCATATAATGAAGGGTTAACTAGATTGATGTCAATTAGTCAAATAATTAAAAGGACGCTTTTCAAAAAAGTTTTGGAAAAGTTGTGACTGAGAATATTTATTCCCTCCTAAGATCAAGAATATGTTTCAAGTCCAATAGACTATTAAGAGAGTTTTTTAAGGTCTTAAATATCCTATATATGTGATAGTGATCTATATTTCTTGTACAGATATAGAATATTTTTTTATAGTGAATCGAAAAATAATAATGAAATATATTGTGGATGGGGGTATAAACATTTACAAAAAGGGGTTTTGTTATGGAATATAACCAGTTATGAAGAAAGTGGATTCAGTTATGAAAATTGGGAGTATAACCCACAATGACATGGTAATTATTGGAATGTAAAACCTGGGATTGCTGGAGGAATGATTACTTGGGTGTAAAACCTGTTACTTCCAATGCCTTTGTAATCATGAAAGAAGTTGCAAAAATAATTCGTATTGGTGGGGATAACCAACATGTCAAGGATAAATTCATTATACTAAACCATATAAGTATCATGTCATAAAATCTATTTATTTACTTTTTTAATCAAAAAAGTGAGTTTGATATTTATATTCAAGAGGATTGTAAATTTAAATGGGTTTTAGAGGTTAAGAAATGTTTCTATAACATGTTAATAAAATATATTATAAAGGAAAATGTGATAACTGATTTACCCCTTCCCTCTCTCAGGGATCCAACATCGATCTAAAAACATCAATTGGTAACATAGGAGGTTCCCTCAAAAAATACCAACTACTGAAGATATATAATTTTAATCTAGTGAATAATAGGGTTGTTCATATATTTGATGGTAGAAAAAAAGTATAATTATAAGAATATGATTATGCCCTATCTTTTATCTCTTGGAATTTAAGTTAGAGATGTTTGAACCATTGGATTCCCTTATAGTGACATAGTTTTTTCAAATAAAAATATCACATCATTTCATATGAATATTAAATACATAACATTATTATCCATGGTAGAACTATTAAAGATTAGCATCTTTGTAGACTAGATACATGATATTAATATTTCATGAAGGATATTCAATATCTCCAACAAAGATATTACCACATATCACCCTTCATATTCATACCCTACATAAACCATTCATAACATTGGGAAAAGAAATACAATAAAGGGTGAGATCCGATTCTCAGTAAATGTAAACAAGGGAGATATTAATGATCAGTTAAAATAATGTGAGAATATGGTTATAAGAACATGATATAAACATTTTAAAATCCATACCCAATATATCATAAATAATAATTTTGAATCCTAACATAAATCTTGGTAGTTCATATGATAAGAATCACAATGAAAAGAATAAAAAAAATATCCATGAGAGGATAACAGTGTAATAAGACATAAGCTTATGGAATACACATAAGCATAGAAAATCATTTAATTAGTTGAGATTCACTACCAAGACTATAATATCTGATTTGGTTTAATCCCCATTACATCATATCCTTAGTCAAGGTTTTTCCCAAGACTATCATGGTGGATAGAGTCCATAATTGAACTATGTTCACTTCTCAATATAATCTTTATTATCTCATGAGATATCTATTATTTTCCAATGCATTGGGTGTCTATATAATTTTAATCACATCCACCACATAATGAAAATCATGTATATTTGTTTCATAACATCATAAAAATTTCCCCATAGCATACCCCCTGTAAATCAAATGAGTTTCATAAACATTTCATCATTTCATCATAGCATAAACATTGTAATAGAAATGGGTTTCACTGTAATATAATTAACACATTTCAAGGAAATGGGTTTCATAGAATAATATTTAAATTATCATAATAATAAGAAATCCAAATAAAAAATTGGATGGTATCAGTGGATTATATCCCCAGTAAAGAATAAGTAACATTAAAATATGTTATCATAAATGAAAAATTTATTTAAAAGATCACATGAACATGTCTTGATGAAAATACCCTTTTCAATTTGAAATAAATTATTTAAAATTTAAAAATTTCCATGTTATTAATGAAAAAATTTCTTTTAAATGAACCATGGAAACCTATAAAGGAAGAATCTATGAATTGATCATTCATAATGGTGGGAAATTACATTCATCCTGTGTATGTAAAAATAAATATTCTTATCATATTTGAAGAAAAAATTTTTAAAATTACTTCATTTAGGAAATAACAACAACATTCCTTTTAAACCATTTTGGAAAAATGAAAACATGGTTAAAAATGAAATTAAATAATAATAGAATTATAGTATAAAATATTATTGAAAACATTTTTATAAATCATGTTCTTGGAAGGAAAAGAATTTTTGACTAAATATAAAAATAAATTTGGTAAGGAATTGTGCCAATAAATAGAAATAACCCAAGAGTAATAAAATTTATGAGATTAGTGAGTATTAGATCATGAAATTTTGTTATCATAATCATAATCATAAACAATCTTGATAACCAATGAGATTAAAACATAAATTCCTTAACACTTAGGTAACATTACAATTAAAAACTCGTGAATGATAGAAAAAAATATGGATATTTAAATAAAAATAATTTTAATACGAATAATCATAAAATACATTCATTTTTAGTATATAAAACACACAAAAGAAACAAGTGGTGAAAATTTTATGTGTCAAACAAAAATAAAAGTGAGATGAAAACCCCTTACCTCCAGTTTGACTTGCTTTGAAATCACTTTAACCTTCAGTATAATAAATTTAAATTTATTTCCATTATAAAATAGATTAATTTAAATAATTATAATATCATATATGATACAATTATAACATTTTAACACTGTATTATTAATAACTGTTTATTATAATCTTCATATACAAGTGTTTATTTTTTCATTTTTTCATGATAATTTTGGCTCAGTAGTTTTGGTCCTTGTACTTTGATCATGGTTAAATCATCTCTATAAGGTTAATAATGATATAAAAAACATATATATATATATATTAATTAAATATATATATATATATATATTAATTAAATATATATATATAACCATAATTTATTATGATATAAAAATAAATTACAATTTTCATGGATGTGGTAGTTGGTACATGCGCCAGAACACTGATTTCCCTTTTTAACTGATGGAAAAAAAGAAATGTAATAATAATTCACCTTTAAAGAATAATTATTATATCATATATATAATATTTATTCATCAAATATATCCTTATTATCTATATAAATTTCATTAAATCTATCCTTATTACCATCTATTTAAAGCATATTTGAAATATAGTAATGTTTCAAGTATGTGACTTTGAAAACCAATAAATTTTAAAGTATAAATAAAATCTAAAATAAATTTTACACACTGACTAATCATACTAAAACATTGAAGATAAAAAATAGATTAATAAAATAATGAAAATTAATTTCAATCAAGAAACATATTATTTTTTCAAAACATACCATTTTTACCTGTAAATTACTTTTGTAGATATATTTTTTTTGTAAATTAATTTTTTTGTTCATTAAGTTTTTTGGAATTCCTTTTATTTTAAATAAATTTATATTTGAATAATCACATTTTAAATTATATTTAGATGATATTTACACTGTATTTTATGCACATCATTTTTTTAAATGTCATGTTTTAAATCAATAATTGGTCTCATGGGGTACCAACCATCTTTCACTTGAGTTCAACAATATTGGAAACAGTTTTCAATCAAGTACACAAGACCAAATATATTCTAACCAAACCCCTCATTTTGAGGTACTCATTTTTTCATCTCATACCTTGTATATTTTTCCATGATGTAGCATGCCATGGAATGATCAAGTATTCTTTGAGGAAGATAATAGATCACGCACGCCTCATATGGGGTATACTGGGGAGGACACAATAATTGACTTCCTTATTCTTCTAAGGTTGGAATGCTTGAGATTGGTGGGGGTTGAATCTACATGAAGCATTGGACCCATTGTCTAATCTTTCAAATGGTCCTTCACTGGTGTCTATTTTGGAACTGCATAATGATCAGGTTTGGGTGGGTTTTTTATTATATTTTTGAAATTATTTTTATTTTCAATTATTTTTTTATATTTTTAGTAAGTGTGAAATTTTTTATTCAGATTGTATTAATATTTTTTAATCTACACACCTTCAAAATAACACTAGTACAAAACTAGCATTTAACTAAGCTAAAAATGGCCTTTTTCGGAGCTAGAAAAACACTAAAAAACCAGAGCATGATTAAAAACCCTTATCTTTTATCAAGGATGATAAAGGATCTCATTTATCAACACTGAAAAATGATTCCATTATCATCACATTTAATATCATTGATAAAGGGACATAATATAGTGTAATATAACAACACACTACATCACTAGTGTTGTGCGTTGTAAAAATACACTACACACCAGAAATAGCATAAAAACATAAAAATTAAGTAAAAATACAGAATTTAAAAGAAATAAAATTTGAAATTAAAATAAAATACAACAAAATTAAATATTATAGATATTTAAAACATTGGTTTATATAGTTACATGCGTATGTACAAATTATTACATACATTCAAAGACATCAATGTTCATTTGCCTTTTACCCCAGAACCCGACTCATGCTATTACCACATAGACCCCCCATACTCGAGTAAAACAATACACCTATATAAGAAAACAATTATTATATTAGTTATAATATAAAAAAATAAATTAAACAGAAAATTCTAAATTGAAACTAAACTTTGAATCATACAAGGAACATTGTGTATCAGATTGAGCTGCAGTTGATTCTTCCACATCACACCATTTCTTGTTCTTATTTAAGAATCATATCTATGAAAATTAACTAAATAAATATAAGATAAAAATATTAGAAAATTAATTAACTTATAAGAGATAAAATTATGAGAAAACAATCTAGGATCGTTTGATCGGTTTTAGCAATGTGGTGCGTATTTTAAACTAAAATGAAACTTATATATTGAATAGACGCTCTTAGATTAGTAACGGTCACACTGTGCATCATATTGAGGTGAGGATGATTCCTACATGTCCCAAATTACATATAGATCATTTTCATAAATTATCAAAACAATATGAATGTGATTTCTTGGTTTTGAGTATGTCACTTGAATTTTTTATTGAAATGTCATTTTTAACTGGAAACACACAATTTGAGTCATACCTATCACATCATGTGTCATTTTTACATGATATTGATTTCTAAACAACAAAAGTGTCGTATGAATAATTTTCCTATGTTATTATGACAAAATGTGTGTGTTTTATTGGTTTTCATTGTGTATCGCTTTTTGAACTAAAATGTCAATATAAAACTAATAACGGACATTTTAATTCATATCAAGCACAATGTGTATTGAATTGAGGTGCAGCCGATTACTACATATAAATAATTAATTATATATATTTTTAATGTGTATCAAAATAATACAAATGTGTTTTCTTAGTTTGGAGTACAACACTTGTCTTTTTTACTAAAAATAATTCAAATTTTAAATAAAATAATACACTAGAATTAATAACGGTCACACCGGGCATCAGATTTAGGTGTGGATGATTCCTAAAAATCCAAAATTACATTTGGATCATTTTACAAAAGTATAAACACAATCCAAATGTGTTTTATTATTTTTGTGTACGTCACATGTCTTTTAAAAAAAAATGTCATTTTAAACTGGAAACATGCACATTGATGTATACTAGTCGTATTATGTGTCATTTTGAAATGAGAATGATTCCTACACATCAAAACTGACTTATAAATGATTGTGCTAAATTATCTATTAAATATGATCATGTTTTCTTGGTTTTCATTGATTGATACATTTTGAACTAAAATATCAATTTTAAACTGATAATAGACACTTTGAGTCATACTAGGCACATTGTGTTTCAGATTGAGTTCCATATGATTCATACACATCTAAAAGGACTAAGTATCATTTTCCTAAATTACAAAAACAATAAGAATGTTTTTTCTTGGTTTGGAGTAGGTTAGATGTCTTTTTTTACTAAAATTAGTATCATTTTTTAATAAAAAGATATACTTATAAAAGCATTGGTGAGGCCATGCATCAGATTGAGGTTAGGATAATTCCTACAGGTCCCAAATGTATATGTATTGGTTTACTAATGTTTCAAAAAATTAAAAATTCATTTTATCAATTTTGATTAGGTCACTTGTCTTTTTTACTAAAATGTCATTTTAAAATGGAAACACACACTTCGAGGTATACCAAAGACATCATGGGTATTTTTTATATGAGAGTAATTTTAAAACATCAAAAATGACTTTTGAATAATTATATTATGTTATCAAGACAATTTTTTAGTTTTTTCTCAATTTTCAGCGATTAGAACTTTTTAAACTAAAATGTCAATTTTAAACTGATAACAGACTCTTTGAGACATACCTTGAACATCATGTATCAGATTGAGGATTAAATGATTCCTATATATGAAAAACTAATTATGAATAATTTTCTTCAAGTATGAAAACAATTCAAATTCATTTTCAAAGTTTTGAGTAGGATTATTTTATTTTTAATGAAAATTAATTTCAATTTTAAATAAAAATACGCATTTGGAATCATACCAGTCACAACATGCGTTAGATCAAGGTGAGGCTGATTATTACATATCCCAAATTACTTATAGAACTTTTTTTAATGTATTAAAATAATTCTATAGATTTTTCTTGGTTTTTATTAGGTCACATTCCTTTTTTAATAAAATTTCATTTTAAACTGGAAACGTACACCTTGAGTCATACCGATCACATCATGAGTTAGTTTGACATAAGGATTCTTACAGGTCACAAATGACTTCTGAATCATTTTCCTAAATTATCTATAAAATAATTTTTTTCTTGGATTCTTATATGTTACTTATATTTTTTACTAAAATTAACATCAATTTTAAATAAAAACACACAGTTAGAGTCATATCGGGCACACGGTGCATCAGATTGAGTTTTATATGATTCAAACATGTAACAAATGACTTATGGATTGTTTTAATAAATTATAAAAATAATATTAACTTATTTTCTTAGGTTTGAGTATGTGATGTTTGTTTTGAACTAAAATGTAAATTATAAAATAAAAATATGTAGTATAAGTCATACCGAGCACATTGTGTATGAGATTGAGGTGTAGATGATTGAGTATGAGATTTGTGTATTTGTTTTAACTATTTTAAAAAACCCAAAATATAGGGAAAATTTTCTGTTATTATGGAAAAGAAATTTCATTCTCTCTAAACCACTTTACTTTTTAGGAAGCATGGGGTTTCCTCTTCCATCATAAAGTAATATGTTATCTCATTTCTGGAATGTTGTAGATTGATGAAAGAAAAATATGATATTTCAAAAGTTTTGTGAAAAAACAAAATAAGCATTCAATCAAAATTATAAGGAAATTAACACACAAATAGTTGATAAAATAGTGAAAAAATTAATCAAATAAGTCGTAATAATTAACTTTTTCATGATGGTTGTATACATTCTTGACCCATTTCCTTATTTTCATTATCTCAATTATTGCCTCAAAGTCCATTCCCTCATGAGCATGACTAGCTTTTAACAAACCACCCCAACTCGAACAAAAAAGTCCACCTATATAGGAAAACAATTATTATGAGAGTAATACTAAAAAGAAATAAATTAAACATAAATATGAAATAATAAATTAAATATATATAAATTGAATTTAATACAAAAAAATCAATATTTCCTCTATAATTTAGTAGAGGAAGCACCTTTACACGTCCTACAATGTTAGTGGAGGTAACTTGAAGGAAAATGATAAATTCCAACACAATAGGTGTGAAAAGGTTTTGACGGGGAAGAAGTTTGTAAATGTTTTGGTGAAAAAAGGCATGAATGTTGGATAAAAATATTCTAAATTAAAAAGAACTCTTCAAGAAATAATGAAATTATATAAATATTTTGTTATATAATTTTTCATTGGAATAGATAAAATATATCATAACATTGCCTTTACATATTCCCAAAGGGTTTTCTCCATTATAGTATGTTCTTCCACAGGGTTGGTAATATCATCATGGGTAGAGGAAATTTTTGACATGAGTAGACAAACATTTAATTTAAAATATGTTAATGTAGTAGAGAACATACAATATTATTAGGGAAAACATAATATATTAAAAAACACATTAACCTTCTCATTGAACGGTCTTTCATTTTTTAATAGTTTTAGGGATTTAGATCATCTATTGAGAATCCAAATACCCTATTTGTGGTCCCCTCTAACATACAATACATTTTCTATATTGGGTCCATTATGAACTAATATGGATCTCCAAATGAAAGGACCATCCTTGATTGGATTTTCATCTAACTGTATAGTTGTTTTAACCACCAGTAGGATAATCAAACAATTCTTTTTTGTTGGATATAAGGCATAAAATACTTATTCTACCTATGATTTCATTATGAACGACTTGTATTTTTACCTTTCCACAATGAAATTCACGTTCAGGAAACCCATTTCATAAACTTTCATTGTACTTCTATTATCAACCAATTTATAATGGGAAATCAGCACTTGAAATGTTATATGACCCCTAAGCCCCCTATTTTCTTATATTCGTTCTGCCTTTGTACTCTATATTATAAAATTAATAATTTTTTTGTTTATAATTCCAAAATATGACATATTTTCATAAATTGAATTTCTATCTTTAGAAATAGATATGTGCACCACTTCCACTACAAATGCAACTCATGTGTTTTCCATTGTACTGTAGTCAACATGTTCTTTTGTATAGAACATATGACTGTTGATTACAAAACAAATATAAGGTATAATATTTTCATTTTGTCCCCTAACTCTCCATAGTAGTTCTTTGTTAATTTAATTCATTTTTTAGATAACTCTTTATAAATTTGATTTTAGAACCATCTAATAAACAATTTATTATTTGTATTTGATATCCATTCTTTCACCCTTGGTGGATTCATATCTCTATGTATTTTTTTTGGGATTCAGCATATGGAGAAATATCTTCACTATTATATAAAATGTAAAGGTTTGATTGCTCTCACTTTGTAATGATAATTGTACAAACATCTCTTCTAAAAATCCATTCACTCATAAGGTTTCCAAAGAGACGAGACATTGGGAGACCGATGCCGTCAACATCTAATAGGTAATCTGTACAAAATTCTATAGATTGTTGAACAATATATTATTTTTCAATAAAACCTTCTCGAAAAATTTTATTATTGACAAACCTTTTCAAAAACGTCATACACTATTCAATGTGGTATATCCATATAATATAGAAAAACCACATATTTCAACCTCTATAACCATGTGAACCATCAGGTGGACTATTATATTAAAGAATGATGGTGGGAAGAACATCTCTAATTCACAAAATAGGACTACATACTCCTAGTTATTTATTGTAATCTTAATCGGGTCTATAACTTCACAGTATATATCTTCAAAAAAGAAGCATTGTCAGGTTAATGTATGCCATACAATTTTAGGAACAATGGAATGGAAAGAAACAAACATAAAATCTGGCATCAAAACATGAAGGTATTGTGATTTTATCCTCTATAAATTCAAAATTTTCATTGATATGACATTATTGATATTTGAGGAATACCCCTATGGAATTTTTACACCATTAAATAAAATGAATGATTACAAATTTTTCTATCTGGATAGAGTGTAAGGTGTCGGTGGAAGAAAATTCTACCCTATACCCTTCACTAGTTCAAACTCTTCATTTATCCCCATATCAATCATGTACAACCTAGACTTGATACCATATTTTGGTTTTATAGGATCAACTTTTAATATTACAATAACACTATAAAATAGATTTTTTCTACATGTATGACATCAAGAAAATGTATAACATACAAAAAATTCCAATATGGTAATTAAAATATAATTTCACTTTTATTCCAACCTGATTTCATAATGTTATTCATACATGGTTTATAAAAAATAGTGTTAATATCATTTACCTTATTGAATAGTTGATAACATGTTAGTGGATATAGTGTTGTACCTTGTTTGGTATTCCTATATAATGTAATTGTCTAGGATTGGTATTTATGTCGTCGACGTAAAAATTTCTTGATTAACTAAAAAAATATTCTTTGAGGAATGTTTCAACCAAAATGAGTGTGTGCATTATTAATAAATGGGACACCACAAAATTACTTTAATTCTGTATTCTAACAAATTTCCATAAACAGGAAATTCCTTTATCATCCCATACAATATGTACCTCAATATAAATTCTTCACTTCTATGAGAAACAAGTACCCTGAAACAACCTAAAAGAGGAGGGGTGAATCATAGAGCCAACTATGTATTTTAAGCTGATAGATTTTGTTCCAACATTGGCAGAAACCTATTAAACAAATCTAATGATAAGGAGAAAAAAAACAATCACATGCAAAGAAAATACAAAACGATTTTTCTTGGTTCACCACCAAGGGCTACATCCAAGGGGCATATATCGACAGGTTATCAATCGTACAAAAATACACTA
Organism: Viscum album; assembly: GCA_963277665.1. Taxonomy (NCBI): domain Eukaryota; kingdom Viridiplantae; phylum Streptophyta; class Magnoliopsida; order Santalales; family Viscaceae; genus Viscum; species Viscum album. Next base: position 271,029,410 of record OY728141.1, read on the forward strand.
ATCTTCCCTAGTTGTGGAGTAAAATATTTTATCACAGTAACTCTTTTCTAGGAACACTTCCATTATAAGGTTTTAGGGATATATCACTGCATCCCTCAGATCACTTCCTTTGGATCCCCGTTGCACAGTATGTTGGGAATAATCTAAACTCATATTATCGACATGAAGTTGACTTCAATGTGTTGGTATTAAATCATGCATCCTCACTGTAGATGGATGATCCATTGATGTTTGGTTTTTATGCATAGATGAAGTTTACTTTCCCATGTACTGATAGTTCATGAATTTCTCCCCAGTAGACTGACCTTTTTCCTCTATGTGTTGTGATCCTTCCTCCATGTACTACCCTTCTCTATGTACTTCCCTACTCTAATGTACACTACCCTACTCCACATACTTCCCTTTATCGTGTATTGTGAATGCTTCTTTCATGAATTGCGTTGCTCCATGGATTGCCTTCGCTTCCTCTTCACATACTAAAAGAACTCTATAGACTTAGTTCTTTATCTACATAGTGGCTCTCCTATGTGGACATGACTTCCTTTAAACCACTTCACAATTCACAAAATTTATTCAAATTTCTAATCAAAACCTCTTTTATAAGGTTATATTGCCAAGAACCACTCTAGACACAATCAATATCCTCCCGGATTTCTAATCTCAGTCTTGTGTTCTAAAAAATGGATTAATACTCTATATATAGGTAAATAGATCCGAAAAATCCGATAAATAGAGATTTTCCAAGTCATCATTGTGGAACTGCCTTCAACACGTACCATACATCTCCCGCAAACCATATCCCCTCCATCATCGACATACGACCACTCTCCCTCTATGGGGGCACAAATCACCGCCTCATTTCCAAAAATAACACCCTTCACTATTTTCCAAAATATCACATCATTTTTGTAAAAAAACTCCATCCAATGAACCATTTTCCATCCATGAACAGAAGGACCTCCCATGATCCTCCTTCACTACATGAATTGTTTATCCTATGTCATTTTCATACCATTTCAACTTCAAGGTTTGCAGTGCTTAAATATTAATTCCAAAATTCTTGATCTATGAACTGTTCTAGGAACATCATTCATGGTCCACCATTCCTTTTCAGAAACGCTTCCGTGAAAAAAAACTCCTAATTTGAGGCCCAAATATTGGAAAAACACTAGGAATGTATGCCACTTTAAATAGTACATTCATCCTCAATCGTAAGACCACATTCTGTGGAAACTCCTTGATCAACCCAATGTAGATTGACAAAAAGCTCAAACCATACTCCATTTCCATCAAAGAACAACCTTTGTTCCAAAAAATATCCCCCTTTGGGTTTTTTGGAAATCAACAGAGAAATTCATTGAAGCCCCTGCAAAAAAAAACAAAACCTTATATGCAAGAAGAAGACCATCCCACAATCTATGTTTATGTGAGAAATGATCGGTGTAGAGAACAAGAGGAGCATGAATTAGGTTCTCGAGTCATGAAACTAATTATTCTACCCCATTGTAACATGTTTTGAATTTATCTATTCTCCATCATCTGGCAACCAACTAGAAAAAATAATGAATTTATCCATTCTCTCTCATTAGCAATAAACCCAAACAATCAAATTTTGAATTGTAAAGATTTAAGAACACTCCCCCAAAATTTTATATGTTACATAAACGTATAATACATTAGAAAATTGATTAAAATAGTTAGAACAGTTGGGGAGAGGGGACTTTGTAATCTCTTCATGCACAAGGAGGTGGATGAACACCATGGTTCAACCAATGTTTCTTAAACACATGTACTGAAAATGGATTGTTCAGCATGTAAAACACTTGATCATCAGTTTCAACATGATCAATTTAAATTATTACTTATTACAATTTTTCCTTGATGAAGTGATATCTAGTTTCAATGTGTTTTATATGAGAATGCTGACCGTGATTTTTTGTAAGATCAATTTCACTCTCGTTATCACAGTGAATCACAATTTCCTGTTTCACCTCATCAACAATATCAATTATTTGTTTCTTCATCCAAAGTAGGTGAGTTCTAGCCTTTATAGCGGGGATATATTCATCTTCAGTTGTACTGAGAGAAGTGATTTCTGATTTCTTACTCAACCATCCAACAAGCTTATTGCCAATTAAGAATGATCTACCACTTGTGGATTTTCAATCCACCATATCTCTATCCCAGTCATCATAAAAAAATTCTAAAAATTCATTATATGTTCTTACAGTAATGAATAATCCATAATAATGAGTACCTTGAATAAACCTCATTATTCATTTCACTCCTACCCGATGTTCTTCCATTAAATTACTTTTAATGTGGTCCACTAAGCATGTTGCAAAGACAATATCATACCATGTCATATTCAAGTAAAACAAGCTTCCAATGATTCTTCTATACATTGTGGGATCTACGGATGTCCCATCTTCATGATTTCCCAGTTTTGTACCAACTGAAATTGGAGTCGAAATTGGTTTGCAATAATGTATATAAAATTTCATCAGTAATCATCTTTCATACTTTTCATGAGAAATGAAAGTATATACAATACTTTGAATCACCTACATCCCCAAGAAGTATATGATTTTTCCAATCATAAAAATTTCGAATTCCAATTTATTGTTATTGGTGAATTCTCCACTGATCCATGCCTGCTTCCACTAAATATAATATCATCTATATACACTAGAACCACGAAATAATCTTTCTGATAATTTATCACATAGAAATTGTGGTCCACTCCTCTTTTAAATTTCTACATCCCTATATAAAAATCTTGTTGAGAGTAACATGCTTGTGGTTCCTGCTTTAGACCATAGACATCCTTCATTAATCGAAAAACATTCATTTCATTATTAAACAGTAGAAAACCCACTAGTTGTTCAATGTAGACTTCTTCTTCAAGAACACCATTTATAAAAGGTTTCTAGACATCTATTTTATACACTATGTATCCTATTTGAATTACCATGACAAGAAATAGTCTGATTGACTTCAGTCTAGCCACTTATGAAAAAGTTTCTTCAACATCAACAACTTCAATCTGGGAATATCCTTTACACACCTATTGTGCATTATTTCTGTTCACATTTCCATGTTCATCAATTTATTTTTGAAAACCTACTTCGTACCAATCACATTGTGGGTTTCAGGTCTCTTAACTAGATCTCATGTTTGGTTTTTATCAATTTGATTCAACTCTTCATTCATGGATTTAACCAATGATTCATCCATTATAGCCTATTCTAATGAGGATAGTTCTATAACTGATAGGAATATAAATTTTGAATTATTCATCATTCACCTTATCTGCATGGGAGATTTCTAATCCAAAATGATGTTGGGTTGATCAATTTCAATTCTTTTATTTCTCTCGTGATGTTCAAATGAATCTTCTCTAACCATATTTTCCTCTTCCAATTATTTCTATGAGTCAACATCATGATGTGGTTCCTGGTTGTTTTTTATGCCTTCCCATAATAATGTATTTGGATATGTTTCATGTCCACATTTTTCTTCATCTTTTATCACATCAACATAAGAATTTACTGAGGCATTTGTGGTTTTATCTTATCTGATATTCACATAAATTATATGAATTTTTTTTAAGATTTTTATTTAAACATTTGGTGGATTTTCTACTCGTTGAATATTTGTGGACCATTCCTTCATCTACAGCATCACTATACATTCCTTGATTTTCTTCTTTGTTTCTGATAAAGAATTTACTTCTGAAAACATGAAAATACTTCTAGGAGGGATTCCTTCCATTCCATAACTCATAGAGTGTCTTTTTCCCCCATATAAATCAATGTTCGGTTTCAGTTATAATCTACAACTTCAACATTGACTTTATAGTAATGGTGAGAGATATGAATCTCAATTATTATAGTTCTATCCATACATTTCATGTGCCAATTTTAGAACTCAACAACTCCAATTTTATGTGGATTCCTCATTGCTCCCACCTCATATTGTATTCCATTCTTATCTACGTTATATTGAAACTCAATCGATGTGTATTCCCCTCCATTTTTAGACCGAAAAACAATGATTTCTCGTCCAGTATCATTCTCATCAATTCAATGATAAGTTTTTATGGAATCAAGAAGTTTCATTTTCTTATGTATAACCATCACACAAGCTATTATACTATAATAATCAATAAAAACATAAATACATTTCTCTATATATTCCAGCAACATTTATCAGACAACATACATCTGTATGAATGAGGTCAAGAAGATTTTATTCTCTTTTTTTTTTGAAGATATGAACTGCACACCTACACAACTAGAAAATTCCCCCACGGCCATGGTTTGGAACCATGGCTGTAGGATCGAAAAGCATGGAAATAGAATATGGCCATGGTCTCAGAAAACCGTGGCCACTATCGCTATGGTGGTAGGTCTTAACTACTGCCATAGTTAAAACCATGGATATAGCGGCCCGGTTCCGTGGTTAAAAATGTGGCAGTAGGGTCCTATTACCACGGTTTAACCGAGGCATATGGTGGCATTTTTTCATGATTAAAAACATGGCACTAGGCCACTACTCCCAAGGTTAAAACCGTGGTGATATAATTTATATGTTATAAAAAAACAAATATAGTTCCCCCTTGCCCCACTTGACAGCCCCCAGAACCCCCATGCCCCCTTGGATAACCCCCTTGCACCCCTTGGACAACCCTCTAACACCCCTAGACTCCCCCGGACAACCCACATATTCCCCTTGAACACCCCCAGCCCCCCCTAAACACCCCCAATACACCCCCTAGACACCCCTCCACCCCATGCCCCCTGGACTGCCCCATTGCACCCCCTTGAACACCCCCTTCACCCCTATGCCCCCAGGACAGCCCATTGCACCCCCTGGACAGCCCCTACACCCTCATGCCACTGAAATAGACCCTTGAACTTTATTGAACACCCCCTTCACCACATGCCCCCTGGATAGCCCCTGGAGGGCCCCTTCCACCCCTAGACACCCCCTTCACCCCATGCCCCCTAAACAACCCCCTGGACACCCCCTGGATAGCCCCCATTCCCACCTTGGACAGCCCCCAAGAACCCCTAGATACCCCCTTGCACCCCATGACCCCGAGATAGCCCCTTGAACACCCCTTGTACCAAACTGTACATCCTCCTTTCACCCCCTTGAACACACCCCTGCACCCCCATTCCCCCTAGAAATCACTCTTGAACACCCCATGCACACGCATTCCCCCTTTCACCACCTGGACACCCCTACACCCCCTAGACATCCCCCTTTCACCCCCTGGACAACCCCCTTGTACTCCCCACCCTTGAACACCCCCAGCCCCCTTGAACACCCCCATGCCCCAACCCCCCCCCCCCCTCTTGGACACCCCCACTCTCTTAGACACCTTCCCTACACACCTATTACCCCTTTCTCCCCCACCACTCCTAGAAACCCCCTTATGCACCCCTAGAGATCCCCCTTTCCACCCTTGAACACCCACTACAGCAGCCCACCCTCCCTGAACAGCACCATTGCACCCCCTTGTACCCCATGCCCCTTGAACACCCCATGCACCCAAACCCCCTCCTTATGGCCTTTAAAGCCCACTGAACCCCCATGACCTCGACCCCTCACCCTTTTAGACACCCCTCCCCCTAGACACCCTCGGGACATCCCCCTTTCCCCCTCTTGAACACACCCTACATTATCCCACCCCCTGCAGTAGCCCACCCCATGTAGTATCCCACCCCCACCGCCCCTCCCCCCTGCACCCCCACACCCCCTTCCCCATCCCTACCCCATGAACACTACCCCCTTCAGCCTTACTACCCCATACACACTGCCCCCATCCCCCTTCACCCCCTGCACACTACTCCCAACCTTCACCCCTACATACTACCCCTACCCCCTTTTCCCATCCCCCTTCCACCCATGCCCCCCCATTCACCCCAAAGAGAGAAAATTTTGATTTATTTCAGATAAAAATATGAATATCTATCTTCATCCACTACCATACCAGATGACATAAGAAAAAAAATTAGGGTTACAAATCCCATTATCAATAAAAATCCCGTAAAGCAAACAGATTCAAACTCATTTGCAGTATTCTATAAACACACAACCTATAGTAAAAAAACATGGAAACAAAGAATCAATTTTAATGAACTTTTCCATATTTATGAACTCACTAAGAACCCTTTGGTAGTGGTCCTCACATGTAACTAATGGATATTAAACATATATTTGGGTCTGTGAACAGAAAAAGTTAACAAAAAATGAATTAAAGGTTTCTACAACCGTAAAATAGATGTGTAAATTCATGGATCAGTATATTTTTAAAGATATAGAATGGGAAATTTTATAAATATGTACATAAAATCTATTCAAATTAAATTTTTAGAACAACATTTTCAAACTAAATTCAAAAACGTTTTCTATCATTAAAGTTGTACTAATATATGAAATTTTTTAAATATGTTCAAGATTTGATGAACTAAACTAATCTATACCAATAGTGTGATGAATGATTAAGGAAAAGAGATTTAACTACTCACATACCCCATAACAAACATTAATAACTTATACATGATTACATAATTACAATGTACTACCATATTATGTGTTGGAAGAAAATAAACCCAATAATATTACTCCCATTTTTAGTAAAAGAAACTGCCTGAATTTACAGAAATAGCATGTATAATAATTAAATGATATTTCATTAGTATTGATATAAACATCACTTTTAGTATATGGAAACATCATGCTATTCACCCAACAATATCAAAATAACACATGAAAGGAGTGAAGATTGAACTCAACATGTATTATGAGTTTAAGCTGAAAGAAGAGACAATAGAAAAGTAAATGAGGTAGAATACTCCCCTAAGTGACAAATTCCAATCCCAAGACTCTTTCCTATTTATATTTGCTGAAAAATCTGGTATAATAATTTAATCACCTGTAAACCAAGAAATAACAGCCTATTAGAATCTTATTTCGATATATACAATAGTTAAAACTAGTAGCAAAATCAATATTTAGAAATTATAATTCTTCTTGATAGTGCACATGAATATAAATAATTAAAAATAAAATCTAATTTCAACAAACAAAACATATAATGTTTCCATCACTACTTGAAAATGAACTCCACACTCAAAATGATATCAACAGGTCATAATCTACAAGCTAAACATGGACAGAAGTAAAAATTATCATGGAGTTTCAAATATTAATCATAATCTACAATTTGATCCTCATTTAATATTCCATTTCATGTTTTCGAGTCCCTCCTACCCCTACCAGTCCCCCTGCCCCTGCCCTACCCCCTTTCCCCCCTTGCACCCCCACTCCTTGCACCCCCCTGCCAGTCCCCCTAGTTCCCCTCCCCACTACCAGTTTCTTGTTTCCCTCCCCCTTGCACCACCACCCCTTACCCATGCCCCTACCAGTCCCCTACCCCCTCCACCTGCCAGTCTCCCCTACCCCTACCAGTCCCCCACCCCCTGCCCCTGCCAGTCCCCCCCACCCCCCATTTATATGGTATACAAAAATTTAGTTCCCCCAAGTTCCCCACCCCCACTACCAGTTTCTTTTCCACCCCTCCCCTTGCACCCCACCCCCTGCTAGTTCCCCCTTGCACCCCCTCCCCTTACCAATCCCCCTGCCCCTTCCAGTCTCCCCACCCATTTACCCCTTTCACCCTACCCCCTGCAAGTCCCCCCGACCACTGCTTGTTCTCCTACCCCTTCCCCACCCCCTTGCACACCCACCCCTTACACCCCCTCCCCCTTCCAGTCCCCCTCCCCCTACCAGTCCCCCCTAACCCTTGTAGTCCCCCCTGCCCTGCAAGTCCCCACCCCCTACCCCTGCATGTCCCCCTCATTTATATGGTATAAAAAATAACTTCAACTCCCCCTAGTTCCCCACCCCCATTTCCAGTTTATCCCCTCTCCCCTTGGACACCCACCCCCTGCTAGTTCCCCCCACCCATTTCACCCCACCCCTTACCAGTCCCCCCTTCACCTGCTAGCCCCCCCATTCCCCTTTCACCCCCTCCACCCTTCCAGTACCCTTACCCTTACTCCACCCCTTTCTCCCCCACCCCTTCCACCCCCTCCACCCTCCCAACCCCCCTCTGCCCCTTCCCACTCCCCTTTCACCCCTCCCACCTACCAATCCCCCCTATTTCCCCACCCCCACTGAGCCAACATGTTATAAAAAACAAACCAGTGTTGTTAATAGGAAGGATTGCATGAATTTCTTTTAAACCCCAAGGCTCGAAATGTTTTCTTGATCAAAAGAATCATGTCTCAAAATCAAGGAAATACAGCAATTTTTAACTTGGGGAGACAAGATAAAATAATTAATATCATAATGCACCATGAACTATAAATAGGATATTTTTTATTTCATCGCAAGTAGCGTGGAAGATAAAAAAATTAAATACAATATTTACCTTTGATGCTTGGATATTACCAAGGTGCACATTATTCTCTGATTGGAAGGTTGTTGGCCCATATCTACTATCACCTTAGAGAAATTCTTCTATATATCTCTCAAGAACATCATATTCAGTTGGAGTTATATCAAATAGATCACCAGATCTGATGAAAACACACAATATGTAGATTAAATTTTTTCCCTACCATGGATAAAAGTTTCCATCTATATCCATAAATATTTTTAGCTACCCACTCCTTCAACCAGTGAAAAAAATACACATGTGACCAACATATAATAAGTTTAAAGCACATATATTTTTCATGATAAAGATGAAAAAAAATATCAACAGACAAAACAAAACTGGAATAAAAAAAATAAAATATAGGATATACAGATATGATTCACTATTTAGTTACCCATTTTCTTCCTTCTTCCTACTGCTCACAATGGTCTTCCCTTTCACCACCCCAATAATAAACTGATCCTTGTTATCTAATTTCAATAGATCAAGTTCAATATTATCTAGGAGAACTCTCTTCTTATAATTAGTAGTAAGATATTTCATTAAAAGTTGGGAATTATATATAAACTAGACTTTGGAGGATCTGATCTTACTTTTCTCTTCTCAAAGATTTCAAGTTGCAGGTGAAATAAATCATCAAGAACTATAAGGAAAATAGATGCGTATATACCTGAAAATCATCATTTGAAAATTGATAAATGGGATTTAATTATGACCATACATTTATTTGGTATACCAGAAAGGTAGGTCTCCCTATGTTGTAAGTTGATTGTTCTGATACCTGACCAAAGAATTGG